>VMRN01000168.1:0-126553 GCA_010277015.1 Poeciliopsis turrubarensis | reverse complement strand
ATTGACTGATACATTGAAACGGCTGTTATTTATTTTATTTTCTGTTTAAAAAAAAAAAAGCGTGGTTACAATTGTACATGTGAATCCACAATTGTTTATATTATTAAATTTTACTTTTTCTTATTGACACTTTGTGTTCTCCTCGGTTGTTATTCACACCTAGGCTCCTGAGAATTTAGAATCTTTTGATCAGGCCCATCTTTGTCAAATATACTTTCATAGTATTGGTATTAGTCAGAGAAGTGAATTGAATTACATGCCATTTGCTATTATTAGGTGTATTTAAAGTAACTTGTGGGTTACACTTGACTTGACCTCTAACGCCTGAGAATTGATATCCATACTTAAACAGTTCATGATTTCCAAACTATGTTGTGGTTTTGGAGCTGTAATAATATGAAAGAGAGTAGGAGGTTGAGATTTTTCTCCAGTGAGCGCCGCAAAAAGAGCAGGTGGATCAAAAGTATCCACACAGGGATTCTCAGTGGAAAGAAGGTCTTCAAAGAAAAAAAACCTCTGCTGACCAAAAGGTCCGTCCAAACTTTCCAAACCAACATCTTCGTAAACATGAGTGTAACTGCTAAACGGTATTAAAAACAGACTTTACCTTTCTCTTTGAGTGCCAGAATCTGGCTTTCGGACAGCTTTGTTTCCACAGCTTCCAGTTTAGCTTGCATGGCTCCAAACTCTCTGAGGAGCTTACACATATCAGGAAAGCATGTCTCGGTTTAAGTATTTTCTTCTGTTCCAACTGAAACTTCCTGGCCCAAAGTTAAACCCCAGAAACACACGAACAACCACACACTGAAATTCATCCTGGTTCTGTGATGTTGGCTACTCTAAGTTACTTGATCCTGGTTGCTGTTTTTGTAGAGCTTTGGGATTAATGGTTAACTGTTGGCAAAACACGCTGTCTGCGTATGCTCCGTTTGCTATTCCAGCAATTTTGCGATGTTGAAATATTTCTTAGAAATCAATGTTGGTACTAACAGAGTCGGCAGACATAGAGATGCACATATGAATTTCATTCAGTGACAATCAGAACAATGAGGAGAATTGTATATTTGAGATCCGTGTGGATGGAGAGCCTAAACGGCAAAAACCTTTCAATCGTTTCTGCGTGAGCACGTCTTTAGTGAGGCGCTGCATCATGTGAAGATGGTTTCACTAGAAGTTCGGCAAACACAAGTTTAGTTTTTGATTCAACACAGTGGAATTTCGTTGACAACAGCGAAGACGTGTTGTTCTTGACTGGTGTGAAAACCAGAGCGTTATTTTCCTTTGACATGTTTCATTTTTCCATTTGCCACATTCCAATGATGGGACGGTTTTTCAAAAGGTTGCTGTGGCTGGCACCATGTTCGATGTCCCGGAGCCTCACGCGGTCAAGATGTTGCCAATAAAATGCTTTCTGTCACCCTCTGCTCTCATTGTGAAATCTTTTGCCAAATCGTTCAAAACTAAGAAGCTCAGGCCAGGGGTTTAGGTTAAGGACAGCATGGGATGAGGCATTATTTGTTTGTTTTTGCTTTCTTTCATAGTTTTGTCCTGTGGCCCCAGGAAAACTAATTGGTCATTTTGATCTAGAACAGCCACTGTTGCAGGTCATAATCTTGAAGCCATTCCTCCATTATTCATTGTTCTGATGCACAGACCTTTAATAATTTTTTTTTTTGTTGTTGTATATTTTGAGAATTCGCTTGTATGTTTTTTTTTTGTTTGTTTTTGTTTGTTTTGTTCAAAAGTGAGCTAAAGATTGAGGTCAGCTGAGTATTAGATGGTGACCTTCATAACATCTGTATTGTTGGCTCTGGTTTCTCTCATCTTCACATAATGACTTTATGAGCAGGACTCTGGAGAACTGGACTTTTTACTGAGGAGGTAATTCAGCCATTGAATTCATACATGTTGGACCAGGGAGACATTTAAAAGTTTCAGAAAACCGGCCCTGAACCCCTGAGCTTGAGGACTCCTGCTCCTGACAGAACACCATAGATTCTCGACGGGGCTCCGGTCAAACAGGTACAGGAACATCATGGTCATTGAACCGGCTCTTGATACCTTTGGCATCACAACAGAAAGGTTCAAATTCCTGCTGGAACAAATATCAGAAAACTTTTTCATCTGAAATCAGGAGTTTGGACCACTGAGCAACAACCTGGTTCTTTTTCACTTAGACACTTCTGACAACGCCTGTCTGACTCCTTTACCATTTGAATGGTCTCTGTTCACTGTGCTGTCAGCTGTTCTGGCTTCTGGCTCACCTTTGAGGCGTCATTTTTCAACATGTTGGAAATTTAATGCCCAGGATTGGTCACCTCCTCCAGGTCTCATTCATTGTTTTTAGCTGCACAGTCCGGATCATTCTCCTCTATCTACGTCATTAGTGCTACTGTATGGCATTTTTCAAACAGCAGGTTGAATTAACATGTTCAATTCCAATGGTCTCAATGACATCAACTGTTATGACAAAACTGTGATACCACAAACGAATCTCTCTCTTGATTGTAGCACACAGAGAGCGTTTTCTCAGACCTGTTCCACAATTCTATCGCGACAGATCACTCTTCAGAGCTCGCTCGAAATTAATCGAAACTACCGGGATATCGATTCCAGATATTACACGCCTTTCAGAGAAACAAGAACTTACTATAGAGATGAAGTAACAACTGATTACTTATAAACATGAAGCTTTTCCAGCTGAGCGTTCATGGATGAAGATGATGGAGCTCAACATCCAAGTCGACTACGACGCCGTCCTTTGTTTTGAAGATGACGATGGTTGCCCCATTGAGCCGGAAGATGAAGCAACAGAGATCCAGGGGGAACCCAAGTCCTTCCGGCGACTTGGAAAGTCCCTGAGCCTCTCAACTCGGTTGAAAACCGGCAAACTTACCAACCACCTACAGTTTCCCATTCCATCCCTGTTTTCACTGGAGTTGCAGAGTCAAGAAAACAAAAGAAATGTGGTTATGTGGCCTCCAAATACCAATACCATGACAGGAGGCCAAAGTACCCCAAGGCCACAAGGGATGAGTCTCCTCATCCCTTGTCCTACAAGAATGATTGGGGTGAAGAGACTAGCCAACACATCAGTGATCTCACTAGGCAGGTAGACGATCTGAAAAAAGAACTGCAGAGTAAAACTTTTGATCTCGATGAGGAAAGAGAGCGAAGGACTGCATGTCAGTCTGAAGTCATATCCCAGCAGGAAGAGATTCAAAAACTGCAAATAATGCTAGAAAAAGAACGTCACATGAACGTCAAACATGACCATCAAAGAAACGGTCAGGAGATTACAGGTGGCTCAAAGGTTTCTTTCTCCGCCAAACAAGAGTATTCTTCAACAGCTGGATTATTTCAAGAGGGAGGCTGAAAAATACGCCTCCCGCAACAAAGGTCTGATCGAAGCAGTGATGGAAGAATACGGAGTGAGTCTTAAATAGGAGGAGCAGCTCAAAAGTCACTCTGAGCGAGTTTCCAAATTCAGAGAACAGGAGGAAACCGTGAAATCTCTGCAGGCTCTGGTCGCAGACCTGAAGATGAAGTTGAAACTCTTTGGGCCCTTGAAATGATTTTTTTTTTCTGTCCCTGACTACAAGTCATGAATGGTAAAAAATTTGGTCAACAAAACAGAAATTGTTTGCTTTTCTTTCAATGAGGCAACAGTTCTTAGTCCTTTATTTTGAATTTTAATGATATACAGATTTCACAAGACAAGATTTCACAGTATTACAATTTTTTTGTATTTTTAATGTATTTTGTGGCCCCTCAGAAGTCTAAAGTTACCAGTTTTGGCCCCCAGAAGTAAAGACTTCACCACTCTCTCATGAGTGATGTTCATGGAATGTGGGAGCACGTTTTATTACAGAGTTCAGTTTAAAAAATATATTTTCAAATTATCAGCAAATTGAAAAAAAAACAAAACCCAAAACCAACTAACTGCGGCATTTAGTTTTTGTTTGTTCGATGAGTTTAAGTCATTTCCATCAGTATTCAATCATGCTTCAGACTTGATGCAGCAGAAAGCCGCTGAACGTGGTGTGGTAGTTGTTTCCCCAGACGTGGTTGTTTGCAACCAGCTGGAGGTAGACCTGGTCTCCCTGCTGCAGCTCCAGCAGGGCCGCGTTGCCGCCGTTATCGGACCCGTCGTTCGATGTCTGCTGGTCAGAGCTCAACACAACAATCTCGCTGTTCTTCATCAGGTGCAAGTACGAAGGGTGCAATCCCGAGGCGTGATAGAAGAAGGCGAAGTAGTATATTCCTCGAACGGGAGCAACGAACACACCTGTGGGAGCAATGTTATAGTCAAACAAGTGAGTCGGACTTAATGTTCCTCCACATCTCTGAAGAAAAGTGAAATCTTAAAGGCTTCCACTACTTTACTCCTTAACTTAGTGGCAGCTAGCTGCGTTTTCTGAAAAGCCACCTACGTTTATTTTGCTTAATATTCTTGTCCGACTTTTAAGATTTGGAATGGTAAGTTACATGTAGCTGTATGATCAACTGAACTCACCAGTGTGCTGGTTGTAGGCACTGCCGTGATTTGTTATCACGGTTCTGAAGACCAACGTTTGGGCTTGGGTGAAGGGTCCGATGGGTCCATTCCCACCTGTTGCAGCACTGAAAACTACCTTCATTGCTTCTAGACAAAAACAAAATCAATAAAATATGGTTCAAACGGTTCTAAAAAAAAAAACTAAACCAGGGGTGCCCAAGGTGGGCCCTCGAGGGCCGGCATCCTGCATGTTTCAGTTCTCTCCCTGGTGGTAGAAACAACCTTTTCAGCATGTCGACGTTCTTCTTTGGCCATCATTTGATCAAAACGCGTTAAACCAGGGAGACGATGGAGACATGCAGGGTGCCGGCCCTCGAGGACCCACTCTTCTAAACCAATCACAAAGAGACTTTACCTTTCTCTTTAAGCACCAGAACCTGGCTTTCGGTCTCTTTCAGTTTTGTTTCTACAATTTCCAGTTTTGCGTTCACAGCACGGAGCTCTTGTTGGAAGCATGACGAGTCAGGACAGCAAGAGTGAGTTCCAGCAGACGTTTCTGTTTCAACAGCCAGAGTTAAACCAGAGAACAACACGAGGACACAAAAAGCCAAGTCCATGTTGATTCTGTCTTCAAAAACTCCGACTGACACCAACCCTGATTGTCGCTCCTTTTATGCAGTTCTAATGCTTTCTGTCTGATGTTGACTGTTGGCAGAGTGATTGTGGAGCCCACCCACCAACCAACATGCTCTGCTTGCGTAGAGCATTGCTCAGATGATCTGCTTTATCGTGGTGGCCTGAGGGTTGTGACATGTTTTCAGTTGCTTAACTTGAACTCAGTGACCTGAAAATCGATATCCAAAACCAAATACTTTTTTTTACATGTATTAAAGTAGGCTGTTTGTTAAAGTTTTTTATTTCTATGCAAAAGGTTATTAGACTGCAGAAGAGTTTGAGGATAATGAATCGACTGTGGACATAACTGGTGCTGATTCTTGTGTTGGTGCTGCTGGACTGGACCTGGAAACACACAAGGTTAGTTCTTGACTCCAAATTGTAACGTTTAGTGGGCAGCCTGGAACGACGGAGATTGTCTGCGATTGGTGGAAAAAGCTGAGCTTCATGTTTCTCTGTTGTGTGTTTTTATATTTTCAGTTTCCTCTTTGCAAAATACAGAATTTTAGGTGTTAGACATCAGCACAGCATGTTCAGGAGGAAGCAATGAACTTTCTTCTTTAACAACAGCGCCTCCTTCTGGAGTTGTTGTTGTTGGGGTTTTTTTTGGGTTTTTTTTTTGTTAAATCAAAATTTAACTTCATGAATACACATCCCATAAAGTAGTTCAGACTCAATATTTATGTTCATCAAACACACTTGACTTCAAACAGAGGACAAATAAGTTCCAAAAAGACTTCAGAATGTGTTTAATTACAAAGCCTTGAGAGTCAGAAAGATTTTTGTCTGTGAATAATTTAGTCAGCTTACATTGATTTAAGCCTTTTTTTCCCTCATCTTAATCATTGAAGCCTTAAAAAAGCAACAACATAAGTACAGTCAGATCCATTGACATGATCTTCTAACAAAAACTACTGTAGACGTTCTGTGTGTTCTCAACCGTTCTTTAAAATGTCAGAATTGCGCCTGAAAATCAGAGGGAAAAACAATTGCAAACAGGAGTGGTTTATAGCAGAAATTATTCCAAGATCATTCTTCATCGGGCGCAATTTGAATTCTTGATTCATCCCCACATGTGCACACACAATAAATGACTCAAGGTCTGTTAACATAGTAAGTTTAGTTTGGAAACAAGAAATGTCTTGATATGCTTACACGTTAAGCATATCAAGCATATAAGCATATGTAGTTCGTTTCAGAGTGGACGCAGAAGAACGCCACTGAAAGTGGTGATGGGATCGTTCTGCCAGACGTGACTGTTCGCAGACATCCGCATGTACACATGGTCTCCTTGCTGCAGCTGCAGGAAAGCTGCATTGCCTCCATTATCAGCCCCGTCATGCGATGTTTTGTGGTCATAGACTGTCACAACTACCTCGTTGTTCTTCATCAGGACTAGACTGACAACTTGTGATCCTCCGGCATGATAAAAGTAGGTGAAGTAGTATATGCCTGGAACTGGTGCAGCAAAGATACCTGGGAAAAAACAAGATTTAGGTTTAATAAATATTATAAAATATGATTCAGTATATTGATTTAAGGAGGTTTCTCGTTTGCGTTGTCTGACTAACATGCCTGGGCTGTTAACCGAAATGAATTGCTGTCCATTAGCACAGAGAGGCTAGCGTTAGAACTTGGATATGCTCTTACTCTCACTCTGAATAGTGCGTTCACATCAAATGTGTTTCGAGCATCAGACGTGTCCGTTTTATATTCAAAGTTTACGTGGAGGCACGTCACGGTCTGTCGCGGCGTTTGACGCGTCAAGCGCATCCGTCACGTATGACAAATACGCCGGAACTGGAAAACAAGGGCAAGAGCCACTATGACACGTCAGACATGCCCTCGCCGCGCCTGACGCTCACAACGCGTTTGGGGTGAACGCACCATCAAGCGTCCGCATTCAAAGGGTGTTGAACTTGGAGTGGTTTTGACGTGCGTAATGCATTCGGTGTGAACGTATCATTAGCCACCTGCTGAATCGGAAGCCAGCTTCCACAGCTGCGAACTGCATGACATGTTTATGCTTGATGTCATGTATTACAGTAAACTGTCAAAAAAAACAGATGTAAATGCATATAATGGATGACGCTAACAGATACAATATGCCAACTGTTTTTCTTGACGTTTTCTTAAAAGTAAGAAGTACACTTCTCAGGTGACCAACATAGTCAAGTTAGCCTTTCCCATGCTAACTGTAGCCGTTCTGTGCTAATGGACAGCAGAGGAAGTAAGAGAACTAGTGGGTGACCAGCCTAGACATGCTAGTCACTAGCTTCTTCAAAGCCAGCAGAATCTCCTTCTCATTTGACAGCGGCAGCCGTTCAGGTATCGGTGCCTCCTATCAATAATTTGATCAATATCCAGCTTCAGAATAGATTTAGCCTCCAGCATCAAGGAAGTAGTTCACACTGGGTGGACTTTAGTCTTACTTTTGAATGTAATATTGTGTCTTAAAATCTTGGACATCTGCAGTAGGAGAGTTTGTAAACTCCTACCCCAGTGACTCTGCTACTACAGGTATTCAAATTTACAAATGCATCATTTAAATAATAGAAGGACCCACCTGTGTGCTGATTGTAGGCATTGCCCACATTGATTATTACTCTTGTGTAGATTAAGGTCATGTCTGTGCTGAAGGGTCCAATGTGTCCACTGCCACCAGTGGCAGCACTAAATGCTATGTTGGATGCATCTACATAAAACAATATACATGTATATTTAAAAAAAAGATATAAACTGTCTGATATATTTAGTAATATATGCCTCTAAAATGTCCAAAAGCAGACGTTACCTTTCTTCTTCAGTTCTAGAACCTGGTTTTCAGTCTCCTTCTGCCTCGATTCCATGGCTTCTTGTTTCTCTTTTATGGCTTCTTGTTTCTCCTTCGTGGCTCCAAACTCTGAGGAACTTACACATGTCGGGAAAGCATGACCCGGTTTCAGTGGCGACTTCTGTTTGAGGTAAAACATCCTGGGCCAGAGTTACACCCAGAACCACAGTAACAACCACAATGTGAAAGTCATCCTGGTTCTGTTCCACTGCCTCTCGTCCTCTGACTGACTGAATGACGTTTGGTGGTTTTATGAAGCTTCTAGTTACCTGGTTAATGGTTAACTAGTGAAAAACCACGTTGTATGTGCTCTGTTTGCTTTTCAGTGCTTTAGCAGTGTTGAAAATGTTTTGTGAATCAGTGTCGGTACTAAGTTTTCATAGAGATACACATAAAAATGTCATGCAAAAGTAACTATCATCATGAACACAATTTTGTTTCTAAATCAATGATTGAAATATTGAATGTATTAAAACAGACATAAGGATACAATTATATACAATTTCGAAAAGATTCATGAATATAAAAATATTCCCGTCTGTTGTAAAACAATGACTTTAATATCAAAAAGTTTCATATGCGAATGTTTAATAAAGTCAGTCATGATCAACATTACCAAAATATTGGTCATATTGGTTAATATACTTTGTAGTACAAAATCAATCTTTTTTTCAGTCCCCGTTCCACCGGAGGTCATTTTTTCCTGAGCGACTTGCTGTGTTTGACCAAGTTACTCAATTGTGGGATTTTTTTTTTAATCTGGAGAGATTGCGCTTTTGAAAGCCAGGGTTTTTCCACTGGTTGAAATTATAAAGTTGTCTGCCTGAAAATGAGTCAATATTGGCCATTTGGTGGAGGCCAAAAGTATTCACACCCTTGAACCACTGTTCAAACATGTGCTGTTTTTTTTTTGTTTTTTTTTCCTGTTTTTTAAACACATATCTATACATATGAACCTACAGCAGGAAGTTTATCCTTGACTCTGTAAATAAGAATACATTTCTGAGCAACAAAAGTGTATCACAAACTTCACCCCGTAAATAATCTGGTTATTCCTCTTGAACAGCAATCAGCTTTTATAAGCATCGCAGTTTCAAAAAATGTTGTTTTCATTTGTGATGAAGCAAAGAAAATGATGACAGAAAGAATCAATGTTTTTATCATGAGTGATTTTATTGTTTTGATTCTTTGTCCTTTTTTTCCACCAAGGAGATGAAAAAGGACAAAGATGCTGAATGATGACAATGGAGCTTAAGGAAAGAAATAAATGTGAATGACAACAGACCTCAGAATGAATTAAGGATTACAAACTTTATTAGATCTTTATTGGAACAAAGCAAAGAACAAAGCAACATGCTGCACAGCTTTGGAAACATCTGGAGCAAAACAATCATTTACTAAAATCAAAGTCGTTCACAGCTCTTAGAAAGTGTTTCATTTTTACACAGAGAAATGTAAAGTTTTTCACTGTCATAATTGTAAGATATACTTAATATATGTTTGCACATAAAATATTGCCCATACTTCGTTCAGCTGACATTGACTTTTGCTGATCACGCTATAACTCTGATGAGTCTACAGAACAAGTTGAACTAAAACCAGCCAAAAGTTGAACCAAAGCTTGATATGGAGATTCGGCAAAGCAAAACATTTTCCCAAACCTGGGGAAAAGTTTTCAGATCTCAAACCAGAGATCAGTTTATGGCCTGCAGGTTTCATCGTTGTCATCTGGCATGTGGATTTGGCTGCTGTTAAAGTGAACAGGAAGGCACTGGTTGACGACTTTGTCACAATTAACAGTCACATATCTATAGTCGCTCCTGAAATCGTCAACTATGCAACTCCAGTCCTTCTTGCTGACGTTGAGGTCGTGCAGCCGAACCGGGAAGGTGCTGGTGCACAGGCTGCTTCTGCCTTGACGCTTCCCGGAGCCGTTGCAGATCCGTATGTAAAGATGTTCGGCTCCTTTGTCGACGAAGGTCTGCCGACGTCTTCCACAGAATTTGTATTTTGTCAGGTAACTGGAGCAAAAAAAATAAAAGGAATCTGTCAATATCTGGTGTTACATTAATTTTTTTTAAGAAAAAAAAGAGTTCAGGGGAATTTAGAAAGCAAAAGCAGCTGTTATAGTTCATGCAAACACAGGAATATTATACAGTCTCATCAAGAAAACAAATTCTGTTAAGCTCTTTAGAAAATTGATTAGATATTATTTCAAAAACATCCTGTACATTAGGATATATTTGGTTTCAGGTTAGGTGAGTTTTTGTTAAACGGGTTAGCAGAAACTCTGCCTGGAAAAGTTGGACAAAAACTGGCTTAGTGTGACTCTTAGAGCTGTTGACCAATAAGGAAACCTTTAACAAATCAGTCAGTGCTATTCAGGACTGGTGTAAGAATGATATGTGTTAATGAAACATTTACATTTATTCACCACAGCAGATGGTGTTAAAGAATAGATCCTCATATATCAGTGGAATGTCTTATCGTTTCCATCAAACACAGCAGCCCTGTGTTTTAGTCTAGCGTCACTAAATACACCAGAGCAAACTGCACACTGGTGCGCGTGACAGTTTATCCCATCAAACTGGGACGATAAACTGTTTCTTTTATTTCGGGGTAACTTACCTTCTCCATTTAGCGCTGGAGGTGGTGTCAAATTCCTCTTGCAGGACGTGTCTGTGAGCAAATTCGTTGTGTGCGTCGGGGTCATCGTTGGCCATGCAAGGAAAAGGATTGTGGGCTGCGTTCCCGCCGACCACCAGGACGAGCACAGCGACCAGGAGGGCGACCTTCATCTTTCTAAAATGACAAAAAGAGTTTTACTGACAAGTTTTCACAAAAAACCTCAAATGATTTTTTTTTTTTTTTTTTACTCATTCATGAGCTCAGTACCATTTGAAAGGTTTTACTGATTGACAAAGCCGTCAACATTTGGTCGGTGCTCACCTCAGATCAGTGGGTCTCTGTGAATGAAGACGACCTGCTTCACCTGAAAGTGGAGTTCTGCTGCTGAAAACTGCAGATGCTTCTCCTCTTTTATACTCTTGCTCGGCTGTGACCAGCAACCAATCGAATCACTTCAAACAAACGCTCCACTTTCACTTTTGTGTCACAAAGACTCCCTTTCAGGTAAACTGCAAATATTCTGGAAGTAATCTGGAAAGTGGTGGTTTATCGCCTTCCTGTAACTGGGGGCCCAACTGTTTCCAGGAAGAAGAGCAGGAAACGACATTTGTGTAAAAAAAAAAAATAAAAAAAAGATTATGTCTATATATATAAATATTTATACATTGATTGTTGTACTAACATATATTCCTCTCATATTGCTTATATGCAGAGTGTTTATGCATGAGGAACAAAATGAGGGGCAGCATTTTTTTGTTGTTTTTAAATGTATTTTTTATGAGTTTAGACACAGTATTAAGATATAAAATGTTTGTCCACTTCTGGACCATCTGGCTGTGTTTATTTGTACAAACACGATCCAACACTGCGCTGCATTCAGGAAAAGGCCTGACGTCTCTCCTGCGGTGTTGACCTGAGGTCACTGAGCTGCTGGCCGGGGAGAAGTTGTGGTTTCCACCTCGGTCCATCCTGACCCCCTGATCGGCTCCAGTCTCTGCCGCCAGTAAACGCCACCTGCCTTTCATCATCTCAGGCGTCTTTGAGTCATAGTGAAACTGCAGTGACATTTTCCTTAGAATGTACACACATGATATTTACAGAAAACGAAACACCTATGATGGGAAAAATATGCAAAAGCACGTTAGAAAATATTTACAGAATATCCTCAGGAGGAAAGCATTTACACAGACTGCAGCTTATGATGTGTCGCTTGTGCCAAAGCAAGTTATGAAATGTGCAGATAGCAGGCCGTTATTTAATTATCAATTCAAGTTGGTCACATGAAAAGTGATCAGACCGCCTTTATTATTTTGTAATCCTAAACAATGGTTATGTGATCAAGTAGCAACTCCTCTGAAGAGCCACTTTTGTTGTTGACATTATATTAGTCCAAACAAATATACCTTTATTTTCAAGCGACATTAACATGAACAATAAAGCGAAAACTGCATAAAGCTGCGGCCATCTAGTGCTGCGTCCCGTTGGTTTCCCCTCAGTGTTCTTCATTGACATTGTTGACTCTGAACTGAGCGCTCAGTGTGGTTGTAAATTCATTTTTGGTCAATTTTTGTCGTTTGAACTTCTGTACGGTACATTGTAGGGGTTCTGCGCCATTTTCTTTTTACTAGTTTCTTCCTTGTTTTGTAATTGGAGTCTTTGTGTTTTGGTTCAGACAGGAAGTGGTTTTGTTTTTAGAGCCATAAAGGTTTGTGTTTATTTTAGGTTTGGAAACTCTGAAGTCTTTTCTCCACCCTTTGTGCTTCTTTGGCCCTGAAGTGGAAAAAAATGGAAAAATAAATTATTGACATTAGTTGAGTTCCCTTTAATCATTGACTCTCACGGTTTGTTGTAAATTGTGTTGCATCCTGAGCCACCGTAGAGAGACAGGGATGAAATGATTGTTAAAGGTCCAATGCAAAGATGGCTGGAGCTCAATGGGGCCCATGTGAAAACCAATAGAGCCATTGATCTGAATTATTAACAATTTCAAGATTTATTGACAGAAAAAGAACTCTTACCAGAATTTCTATCTACTTCTGACCCTCAACTTGCAACTTTGCCCCTTTTCTAACTTAAATCAGCCAAAACCTAAACTGATGTTTTCGGCTAATAGAGCACAAGCCGTCCCATCCGCCGGGAGCAGACAGAGGAAACCTTATGACTATATCTATTGATTCTTTCGTGACCCTCTATGCATCCCTGAAATATTTTGATATGTGCCATAATGTTCATGCTACAAATTTTAACTTTTTCTTTTGATCGCTTTTGATTTTTCTGTCAGAAAAAAAACAAAACCGTGACTTGAAAAGAGACAAAGACGCAGAATGACAATGGAGCTTATGAAAGAAAATAAATGTGAATGACAACAAAACGTGGAATGAGTGAATGCTGATGAAATTTTATTGGAGCAAAGCAAAGAACAAAGCAACATGATGCACAGCTTTGGAAACATCTTTAGAAAAATAATCATTTAAACATAAAAAGTTGTTCACAGCACTTAGAGAATGTTTTGTTTTTGGCTGTAACATATAAAACCTTATTGTTATAATTGGTACTTCATATATATTTATCAGGGATGCAAAAGTATATAAAGAATTTCCAGTGAATAGGATCTTTGTGATTCAGGGATGTAGATAAATTTAAGTGACATTTCTGCTGTCACATGTAAATAGCTGATTGTCATGGAGACTTGATGCTCTGGACATATGGACTAATAACGTAATTTAATGGCAACTCTAATTGAACTTCTCAGTTCAAAATTACAACCAAAACTCCCAGATGTTTCACAAAAGAAATTAGTTTCTGAATTCTCAGGTCTCGAAATCCAGCAACAAAGTTTCTCAACGCTGATATATTAAAAGCTGTAATTTGTACATTGTCTGTCACTGATTGTATGGTATCTGATGTATTTATAAAATAAACTCAACTAAACTTAAGTCAAAGCAGGTAAAGGCTGAACCAAAGCTGGATATGGAGAGATGCAGCAAAGCAAAACAGCATTTTCTGCCAAACCTGAAAAACGTTTCCAAAGTCAAACCGGAGATCAGTTTATGGCTTACAGATTGCACCACTCTGTGGCATGTTGTTCTGACTGTCTTGAAAGTGAACAGGACGGCATTGGTTGTCAACTTTATCACAAGCTACAGTCACATATTTATCCTGGGTCGTCAGACTAGTAATGCTGCAATCTCCCGTATTGACAGTGAGCTCATACAGGTGAACTGGGCTGGTACTGGTGCACAAGTTGCCCGTTCTATGTTTCCCAAAGCCGTTGCAGATGTTCACAAAAAGATTTTCAGCTCCTTTATCAACGAAGGACTGCCGAGGTCGGTTGCAGAGGTTGTATTTTGTCAGGTAACTGAAAAAGCAAAATGTCAAAACCTGGTATTAGATCACTTTGAAAGACAAAATATCAGCAAGTAAACAAAGCAAATATTTTTTGTAGAAATATTATAACTCTTGTGCTTGAATTTATTTGCAGTTGTTATTTGATTTATAATCAAATAAACATCTACATCTAGTTGCTGGTGACTAGGTGATTTTTATATAGACATACAAACTGTACTATAATGTCTTTATGTGGAATCATCAGGTATTATTATTATTATTATTATTATTATTATTATTATTATTATTATACATATGTCATTAAGACTGTGTGGTGATTTGAGGAGAAGTAACCAAGTAATATTTAATATCATTTGGAAATTGCATTTTAAGCAGCAGTATTGCATCTATTAGCAATATGATTTTTCTTTCTGTCTAACATGACAATCACTCTTTACCAAGCAGCCCTCAGCAGTTATAGCAAGTCGATGTATGTTCAATGTGGCTTTTGTTTTTTATTCTTTTGTTTTACTTCATTTTGAAAATGTTCTTTCACTTCTTTACATGAATCACCAGTTTCCTACTTTTGGCATGTTTGCTTCGGCTGTTGGGTTTTTCCATGAAGCACACGGGAATTAGCCTGTTAGCTTGGATTATTGTGAGTTGCAATGTTTTGCAGTTTCCTTTCTTGCTAGTGGAGCAGCCCAGTGTTTTAGTGAAGCATCACCAAATACATTAAAACAAGTCGCACACCGGTGGCGTGTCCAGTAACTGGATCCCATCAAATTGGGATGATAAATGGGTTTTATTATTCCCACAGTAACTTACTTTTGCCATTCATCTGTTTTGGAAGTGTCGATTTCTTCCTGCAGAACGTGTTTGCGCACAAATTTATTGTAGGCGTTGTTGTCAGGATTCCACAGACAAGGAGAAGGATTGAAGGCTCCGTTCCCTCCAACCATCAGGACAAGGACAGCGATCAGAAGAAGAGCGTTCATCTTTCTAAAATGACAATAAAAAATATACATATAGCCTATTATTGAAAGACTTTTTGTCAGGAAATTGACATAAAAATCTTAAATGAATTTAATCACTCTTTCATTAACAAAAGCATCTTTTAGACAATAACAACTTCATCAGTTTACATTACAGTGTGTTTGAACCAATTAAACAGTTTCGTATGTAATGTGAGACAAACTAATGACAGCAAAATGACAGAATGATTTTATCAAAAAAAAAACAAAAAAAAAACAAAAACAAAAACAAAGCAGCAAAACAAAGGAAAGGCGATCCGCTAAAATAAATTCCACAAAAAACACATTCCACTAATTGACCGATTTCTCAACATTTGGTCGTTGCTCACCTCAGATCAGCGGCTCTCTGTGAACGAAGACGATCCGCTTCACCTGAGAGTGGAGATCTTCTCTAGAGAACTGCAACTGATTCCTCTCTTTTATACTTCTGCTTGAGTGTGACTAAGAAAGACCAACAACCAATCAGTCCATTTTAATCCAGTTTGCACTGCAATGCCCGTCACAGTGACACAAGTGACAAAGTACTTCTGTTTAGCGGAAACCCTGCAGATAGCGTCGCACGCGGTGAGCCACAGCGTGAGTGTTGAGAAACAGCCTGAGCTGCATCTGCTGCACGAGAAAACACAAGTTCCTTCACTGGCTGCTGTGGCTCACAACATTTTGATCGAATCTTTTAATTAGTCTAAAACCATTAAAAATTGCATTGCCCCCTATAAAAATGATCATTGTGGCTTTTTTTTTTTTTTTTTGGCTGAATTGCAACATGTGCAACATGGATGGATTCCGCATTTGCAACCATTCAATAGAGGCTTTAGAGAAATACAGATTAGCACAACAAACAATAAAACAATTTTACTCAAATGGAAATAATGTCAACATTCAGAAGGATAAATATAAAAGGTCCCTGTTTTTATCCAGATTAAATGCATCGAACCAACACTGCATACGGTCACATCTAATAAATTAGAACTTGGTTCCAGTGAGTCAAATGTTGTCACATTAGAAGAACCACTTGAGAATATCAACCTTTAAACAAGTAATATACATTGAGCCCACATTTCTTATTAAACATATAATGTTTTTTTTTTTTTTTTTTTTTTAAATCTGACTGATGTTATATTTTAAATGTCAAGTTTTCTTTAACTGTAAGCAGAAAATCATCCAAATGAACATACGGTCAACATCATGTTTCATTTTATGAATATAATTAAGTGAAATAAATCAATGATTTCTGAATGACAGAATATGACTATAGATGTCATCAGCGGGGCCATGCGCAAAACTTTCAAACCTCCTTTGACTTTACAGTGAAAAACTAATCCAAGGCATTATGAACTGCAAGGCGCTTTTGAGGTTTGTTCCTCCAACTAAAACTCTAAAACGAAACCAGTGTGACATTCGAGGTTTTGGGTTTGGCCGTCTTGGTCCTCATTTTAGAAATATTGACTTTTTTTGTCTTTGCAATGGACTCTAGAAACACTTCAAAAACACATTCTCTCCCATGTCTCCATACAGCTGCAGCACGTTAACTGAATTAACATTTGACCGCCTTTAAAGCTTCAATATTTCCAATTTCCCTCATTTCTGATTCACTATTTCTGCTCTGTCTGTGCCTTTTCTCGGACTGTGTTTCCATGAAGCACAGCAACATATCTGCTTAACGGATTCACATTAAGCAGATATATTTTTAACTCGTTTTTGATAAATAGATTTTGGATGAGGCGGCTTTTCAGCCGTATTGAAACTTCGTTTCAGGTGTGATGCTTGAGTCCCTGCATCACACACTTCACATTAAGTTGTGTTTTCATTGCAACGTGTTGAATCCGCAGCTCTTCTGCGAAATCGCCGACGACAATTTCCCCAAAACGCCGAAAACGTAGCCGCTCCCAAATACAAGGGCCTTTCTGGCTCCGACATCTGAGTAACGACTTCTCCTCTGATGGCTGAATTATGAATATGTCTCATGTAACTGTTTACATTCGTCTAATGACTTATCATGCCATTAGAAAGCTGATATCGTGTGTGATTCTAATTTCAGTTCATTTCCACAAAAGTCCAATTACCTTCGGCGTCCTGTTGGGCAACAGGAGCAGCGGAGATGGCGTTGTCGACCTCGACCAGTCGTTTTGGCGAGCTGCATTTTCACTTGACCTCAACCTTTATATGTAGTGAATTTCTAACATGAACCCTTCTCAATGTATCAGGTACCAGCCGCTGCTAAATTTACTACCAGCGTTGCATGTAATTATCTTTGATGTCGACTCCAATTTTTTTCTCAACATATATATAAAAAAAAAAAAAAACTTCCACATTTTGCAAACAAAAAAACAAACAAACTGTAAAGTCATCTGTAAGACAGTTGCCACTTCTCTGTAACTGGCTGCCATTTGTGTTTCAAGAAATGTCTCGTCAACAGGCAACGGAACAACAACGAGTCACAATGGACAAGCTGCATCGACTCTCTGCCGAAAGTGATCCCCCCCACCTAAAAAAAAACAACATTTGACGCTTTTATGAAAGTGTACTGTACATGCATAGAAAGGCTTTTGAACTGTGTTTGTGGCCACCGTGCGTCAAAGAGTTTAAGACCCTCACATGGACAAGTTGATTAAAACTAATTGTCATGTTGCAATGATTATTTGTTCTCGCAACACGATGACAAGTAATGACTGCGGTGTGTTATCTGTTCAGTAGAGCCTGCAGCTGTACGGCTGGATGCAAACCTTCACATTTTCCACTGAGTAACATTTTTTCTATTACAATTATTTGAGTTTTCATTATTTTCACCTTTACTAATTGACAAAATTGTGGGAAATAATTTATAAAAATGATTCTTTGTGTGAAAACATCCTGTTCGAAACTCATCTGTGTGAGTTTTGTTGGACTGGCGGCTCGACGTTCTTTCAATCAGCTAAATGTGACCAAGCTGTGAAGCAGCTAAATTAAAAAGGGTTGATTTGGCCCAACATGAGCTTGTTGCCCTGCAGCTCCCACAAAGCAACAGCAGGAAGTTTATCCCTGACTCGGGTAATAAGAATACATTTCTGAGCAACAAAAGTGTCTGATAAACACTGGACAGTAATCAGCTTTTTATAAGAATCATAGCTTCAAAAAAGTTTGTTTTCATTTGTAATGAAGCAAAGAAAATGATGACAGAAAGAATCAATGTTTTTATGATTAGTGATTTTACTGTTTATTAGATCTTTATTGGAGCAAAGCAAAGAACAAAGCAACATGATGCACAGCTTTGGAAACATCTTGAACAAAACAATCATTTCCTAAAGCAAAGTCGTTCACAGCACTTGGAAAACGTTAAACTTTTTTGCTGTAAAATATAAAACTTTATTGTTATGATTGTTACTTCATATATATTTTGTCAGGGATGCAAAAGTATATAAAGTTTATATTTCCCATGGATAAGATCTATGTGATTCAGAGATGTAGATAAGTTTGAGTCACTTTTCAGTTGGCCCATGTAAATAGCTGGTTGTCATGGCGACTTGATGCTCTGGACATATGAACTTAATGTAATGGCAACTCTAATTAGGTGAGAAAGAACAACTTCTCAATTCAAAATTACAACCAAAACTCCCAGATGTTTCACAAAAGAAATTAGTTTCTGAATTCTCAGGTCTCGAAATCCAACAAAGTTTCTCAACACTGATAATTTAAAAACTGTACATTGTACTTTCATTGATCATGTGGTATCACTGAAGTGTTTATAAAATAAACTCAACTCAACTTGAGTCAAAGCAGAAAAAGGCTGAACCAAAGCTGGATATGGAGAGAAGCAGAAAAGCAAAACAGCATTTTTTTTGCCAAACCTGAAAAACGTTTCATATGTCAAACCAGAGATTCATTTATGGCTCACAGGTTTCATCTGTACGTTTCGGCTCGCTGTCTTGGCTGCTTTGAAAGTGAACAGGAAGGCATTGGTTGTCGACTTTGTCGCAAGCGACAGTCACATATTGAGCTCTGCTGGAAACAATAGTGAAGCTGCAGTCCGTTTTGACATTGAGAACATGCAGCCTAACTTTGCTGGTGCTGGTGCACAAGTTGATCCTTCGATTCTTCCCTGCGCCGTTGCAGATCTTCTCTAAAACCTCTTTATTTTCATAATCAACGAAGGACTGCAGAGGTCTGTCACAGAGGCTTTTCTTTTCCAGATACCTAAAAAAAAAAACCAAATGAGTCAAAAGCTGGTTTCATATTACTTTGGAAAAATGTTCAGGAAGATAAAGTAGTAAATGTATTTATACAGACCCAGAAATATTCTGACTCTTGTGCCTGAATTTATTGAAAATTTTTATTTGATACACAATAAAATAAGAATTTACATACAGTTGCTGGTGCAAGTGCTTTTTACATAAGCATAAAGGTGTTATTATATCTTTATGTGTGAAATCGACAGGTATCATTTCTTTGCATACGCTATTAAGACTGTGAGATGATTTGATAGGAAAGTAACAAGTAACCAAGTAATAAAAATTGCATTTTCAGAAGCGGTGCTGCATCTACTGCTCTGGGTTACAAAACAATAGTTTTTGACTGAGGATGTGCAAAATAGTCCTAATTCAGTTGGGGAACAAAAACAAGAAATAAACAAAAAAAAACAAAAAAGAACAAACAGTCAGGTCAGGTTTTTATTCTAATTTGATTCAGAGAAATCCAATCTTCTGACAAAATTTCTGTGACGTTTTTGTTCCATTAATATTTCAGCTTAGTTCAGAAAGTTGAGCTAATTGAGCAAAACCAATGTGATTTTTGGATTCAGTAGCAAAATGACTCTAAAAAACTGTCGACAAACCACAAATAATTTTTTGGCTGTTGACCTGTGTTAGCGATATAATTATTATTATTTTTTTTTTATCTTATGGAACCATTTTTGTTTTTTTGTTGTTGTTGTTGTTTTCTTTTTAGCTTTTTGTTAAATCAGGAAACCAGTAAAATCTAACATGACAATCAGAACAAGAAAACTCTTTGTTATTCCCATGAGCAAGCAGCTCTCAACAGTGATGGCAAGTCGAGGTTTATTCCACGTGGTCTTTGCTTTTTACTCTTTTTTGTTCTTGTGTTTTACTACATTTTTTTAATTTTTTTTATTTTACTTATTTACTTATACTGCCAGTTTTATACTTTCTTGTACGTTTGCATTGGGTGTTTTATAAATCACCATGGAATTATTCCCAGTATTTTAGATAATCATCACTAAATACATTAATCAAACTGAACACTGGCATGTCCAAGAACTGAATCCTGTCTGATTGGATTGATGAATCGTTTTATTCTTTTTAGGGTAACTTACTCTATCCATGAGGAAGTGTCGAACCCCTCCGGCAGAACGTGCTTGAAAACAAACTTGTTGTAGGCGTTGTTGTCGGAATTATTCTCACAAGGTCTCGAATTGTAGGCTGTGCTCTCTTCAAACATCAGGACGGGATCAGTGTCCCTCTTTCTGAAACGACAACGAAAAAAAAAAAAAAAAAAAAAAATTCTTGAAATACTTTTTGTCAGAAAATTGCCAGAAAAATCTGAAGTGAGTTATACACTTCTTCATGACAACAAGTAGCTACTTTGTCAGTTTTTGAGACACTGCAATGCATTTGAACCGACTCAGCAATTCCACACATGATATGGGACGGACTAAAAGATTAAGTGAAGTTACAGAAAAATGACTAAATGGTTTTAAGTGCTAAAGGCGTTGCATTTGAACTCTGATACCCCCAAATAAACTGGTTAACAACTTTACAAACACATGGTTAAATAAAGGTCAAATCAAAATAAAAATGAATGAAACATTTTCAGTGGCTTGTCTGAATCCGCCATTTATCGAGCTCACCAAATGATGAAGTGTCACATTTTATCGCTCAGCTATGTAAGTCTGGTAGTTTCCTTCTACAATAGTTGTTCAATATTTCCTTTAACCATCACTAAACACACTAAAGCAAACTGCACACTGTCATTTGCTCCTTTACATTTTGTTAATCGATGGTTTTCAGGGTAACTTACTCTTTCCCTTCAGGAATTGAGTCAGAGCCGTTCAGACCAGGATGGAGAAGAATAACAAGGACGGCGACCAGCAGGACGACGACAGCGACCACAAGAGCAGCTTTCATCTTTCTAACATGACAGAGAGCGAAACATCACTGACAATGTTTTTGAGCATTTGAACCTAACATAACTTTTTTTCTCATTCATTCATCTAAGTCATTTTGGACAACATATTCTTTGTAGATCTATTACATTTTGCATAAATCTAAGGATCTAATTGATCAATATTTTGATGTATAATTAACTGTGCTAACCTTTTTTTGTTAAGACGTTTCTTTGCGTAAATCCAACGAATTTTATATACTTACTGCTTTGGGACTTTCAAAGAAGCTTTTCTTCCTGACAAATGTGCAATTGGCGTTGAATCATGCCACAAATATGTTGAAAGTTTTGACAAAAATGTCAGCTTTCTTTGTGTATTTTTATGGGCCTGATCTACAGAGACTCCAAATAAGGTAAGTTATGCGAAAAAAAACAAACAAAAAAGCCCAGTACGCACAGAAAGTGGGCGTGTCGACAAAGATTGACTGTGCAAGTAATCACAGAAAAAACGATGCTGCAGACCAGCGGATTTAAATTACGATTTCGTGTCACTTTCTGACATCGTGGAGCGTGTCGGAGTGCAGAGCAGCAATAAAAGAAAAATGAAATAGAAAGTCATCAACAATAAGACGATGAGACGAACACAATTAATTTAAATGAGCATACAGCATCTGGTGACCTGTCCATTGTGAACGTCGACCACTAAACCCTCTCATGACCCCTGAAGTATTAAAGGTGCTAGATAACGAATAAGTGGATGGTTCACAACATGATACAACACCACAGGAAAGACAGTCAACCCCCGCTGTCCCGGGTATTAAAACTAATCAGTTCCTAATGTTGATACATTACAATCATTGGCAGAATGTCCAGTCGGCAGCACAGGGTCATCCGCAGAAAGGAAAACGAGGAACTGCTGCAGTTTTATTCCCTGCACTGGTTTCTTATTTTTTGACTCCATGTGACCAAACCGGCCAGACCAGTTGTGAAGCTGTAAGCAGCAACTAAAATGTACGGAAGACGAAACATGACCAATTTCCTCCACAGCTCTCAGCAGCTACATTGTATTGGGACTGAACATAAACAGTTCACTTCTTCCAAAAGTGAACTGTGTGAGTGAAGCTAAACAGTGAGTGAAGCTAAACAGTGTTAGCCTGGCCGCTAACAGACGAGAGAGCTGTGTATGTCTACACACCAACCTGTTTGACGTTTTTGGTCTTATGTGTTTGTTTTGATTATTCCATAATGATACAAACGTATAAAATTTAAGGTGGCGGATGATCACCAAAGACGAGATGTCTTTCCTTTAGTACATCAAATGCGAAAAAATCCTTTTTGTGTTTTGATAAAGGATTAAAAGAAAACATCACTTTCCTACAAAAGAAAACTTCTTTATTTCATTTCTTTCTTTCTTTTTTTTCCTGTCTTGGCTTGTCAGAAACACAGAGACACACAAGACAGGAGACTTGGCACTCGCACACACACGCACACACACGCACACACACACACACGCAGACAAGCACCCATAATATTTAAAGGTCAGCTTAAATGACCTCCCCTTGTAGTGAAATTACTACAAAAATCCTTTTTTTAAATAAAAAAAAACACAAACAGAAAACAATCTCAAGTTTATTACCTACAACAAACATTTTCAATGACTGATTTGTTGAACTTAAGACTGTCCAGTGAAATTTTACTTCTTATTTCAAAGCTGTAACAAGAACAAGTTTGTTCTGACTGTCACTGAAACAAGGTCAGAGTACATTTGAGAAAGAGCCACATCACATTGGAACCCTTTAGAAACTTTGTCTCTGCCTGATTTTACATTTGTTGACGTTGAGTTGTCCAAAGGTGGGAGACAGGCCGTCATCAGGGACATTTTGGACATGAGCCCTTCTAGCCGTCTGTGGGAGAATCGTCCGGTTTTAATGGAAACCTCCTTCCTAGCTGACAGTGTTTCCCCTCAGGTCGGAACAGCAACAAGGAGAAGCATGTCAGGTTCAGAAAGTCGAGTCTTTTTGCTGCCAGATGTTTTAGTTAACGGCAAACTGACGAAAACATAAATTATTAATCGTCATCTTCATCATCATCGTCGTCATCATCATTGTCATCATCATCATCGTCATCATCGTCATCGTCGTCTTCATCATCGTCGTCGTCTTCATCATCATCGTCGTCGTCTTCATCATCGTCGTCGTCATCGTCGTCGTCATCATCGTCATCGTCGTCTTCATCATCGTCATCATCATCGTCGTCATCATCATTGTCGTCGTCATCGTCGTCGTCATCATCGTCGTCATCATCGTCACCGTCGTCGTCGTCATCGTCGTCATCAGCGTCGTCTTCATCATCATCGTCATCATCATCATCGTCATCATCAGGATCGATCTTCCCAGATAGAACATCCTCTATCCACTGCTCCAGCTCTTCGGCCGTCGGCATGTCATCCTGATCATCCATGTCCATCCACACGCTGTCAGCCTGCCAGACACAAACACATCACCGCTAGATTTATGTAGCTCGCTAGTCCACTGGCAGGCAAAAAGCACGATAGTCAGTGGGTGAACTGGAAGTCGACAGGATGATCAATTCAAATTATTTGCCGTTCTGGTAGATCTATTCATCTGTTAAACCGGTGAAACAAAACAAGTTACGTGAATTAAAAGTCAGAGGCATTGACATTATCTGTCTAAAACTGTGTCTTGAAGAAGACGTTTGGAAACTGTTGGTTCCGACCAAACCAGAAAATTCCCTCACTGAATGGTTGAGTATGTTACTGACGGCTACTGGATCATCTCACCGAGCCCAGGCACCAGATCTGAATCAAACACAACCACTTCATGTATATGGATGTAATGTAAGCGTAGCTAAGAAATCAGCTGAAGTGTTGTGTGTGGAGCAGCTTTCAACATCTCGTTGAATCTCAACCACAAAACAGTGAAGGCAGCTTTCAGGGCAAAACAGGATGTTTGTAACGAATGGGTCTGTCATCCTGCGTCACAATGTGTGGGTTCTAGCAAATCCTTACATCCTGAACGTCAACGACTCCGATTTGAGGAGACGAAAGGTCGATGCCAAAGGTTCTCTCCCAGTACGGAACCAGCTGGAAACGTGAGACAGAAAGAGGGAGGAGGACTTTAATCCTTCAGTGACCTAATCCACAAAATAAGCAATGCAGGTTGAATTATAACAACAAAAATAAATCTAGGACTTTTCCCACCAGGGGGAAATTATCAGGGTCGATCCAAATGATGCTGAGGTTGGGGTCATCTGTGTTGTCACGCGCTACTTCCTTCAGGATCTCCAGAAACTCAAAACCATCTGGAGAAAATGAAGTCGACACGTATTCATTTAATGAATGACTTTTACACTGTGGCTGTAGATGTGGAAAAAAATCAGTCCTTGAAGCAACAGAGCAGGAGGAGCTAAGAAGCAACTTGCCTGGATCATCTTCTTCAGCAAAGGCGACTATGTGCTCTCCATTGATATCGTCTTCCTGTGTTCACAAAAACAGACTCTGTAGGTATTCCACATTTATAGACCAGGTAGAATATCCTACTTATACAAATGTAAATGATTAAATTGAACAAATGTATGCAGATATTTTATCTCTCTCACCCAGATCTCATACATGCTGTGGGGTTGGAGCTTCCTCAAGGTCGGTCTAAAACAGGAAAGCATTAAATGATAACCAACCACGTTCCTGTAACTCCCCTCTTTAAGGTTTGATATCTAACTCTTGCACGATGTTGCGTTTCATTAATATTAAACGATGTTTGAATAAAGTCGTGCAGAAGCCCACCTGTCATGCTGTTCGATGTATTCAACGAGCTCAGACTCGATGTAAGGCTTCCCTGGGATGGTGACGGGTTCTCCCATGAACGGTTCGTAGAAATCCACTTCATTCATCTTCAGTTTTAGCCTTTTGGCAATCTGGAAGGCGACGTTAAAATTTATTCTGAATGAAGGCAAACGTCTGAATGCGGCAGACGTTACAAACAATGAAGCCACTGGTAAGAAGACAGGTAAGAAACAGCTACCGGTAAATAATCTTTCTGTGAAATTGGCTCTTTCCATGCCTGTTTCTCCTCCTGTATCCAAGTTACCTAAAGCTTTTAGCAATCTGGGGCTTTGTGCTTTTGTGTTTTGACGTAAAGCACTTTGAAATTTCACTGTGTACATAACAAGAAATCTGGACAAACCTTGGGGTCGAACGTTGCGTAGAATTTGACGAAGGGGTGAAACTCTTCAGCTGCGTCATCGTACTCCATGAAGTCTGTAAGAGCGAAATAAAAGTTGTCACACTCCCAGTCTTGGCACAGAAATGTGAAACTTGAAGCTCAGAATGTGGATCTTTTTCTAATTCACGACTGATTCGACCTACGGGGGGAGCTCTCGCTCTTGAAGTAGCCGACCAGTTTGATGGCATCATCCATGTTGTAGAAACCCTTCAGCTCTCGGTCGTTGTCGATGATCTCCACAGGGTCTTCAATCACCTACAGCAGACAAGTAAACACAAGAGTGTCTAACACTTTCTGTTCATTATTAAGATCCATTTTTATCACAGCTACATGCAACCTTTGGGAGTATTATTGCCCAGGCTTCTGGGTTTATCTCCGTTCACGTTACTTACATCGTACAGGAACTCAACGATGGTATCTGCAGCCAGCTCTCCATCGTACTCGATTATTTCATTGTCTGCAAAGATATAGATGCTGTCGACTTCATCCAGACCTGGTGAGAAAAAAAACATTTCGTCTGTGAGAAAATCATATTTGTAATATTTACTTATGAGATTGGAATAGCTTCCATTCATACAACCGGATCAGGCCGTTTTTCTTCAGCTCTCAGTCAGATCCATCCCTCCTGTGTCTGTCTTTCAGCTTAATGATGCTTTTAAACTAATTTTGGGATAGAATTTTTGTTTCTAACGTGGTCTTACTTTATTTTGTATTTTTGACTTTCATCAAGACACAAACCCAAACGGCTCAATCTTTTTCTCCTCTGAACATAGAACCGTTCGCACCTGCAAATTTCAGTTCAGCGTCAGAAAACCAAATCTGAAACGGCACTACACTGGCCAATGACCCTAAAACTACCTTTGGAATGAAAAATGTAAAACAATCTAATCTAAGATGTACGCCTAAAAGCTGGGTTTGTGTCAGGAGCTGACCAGTATTTAAATGAGCTCTACTGCAAAGCGAGGTCAGATATCCAGAATGAATTATCCTAGGATTATTTTTAAGGACCATATAAAGTGTTTGATTTCTCTGCAGTTTGCTATGAATGTTTATAGGTTTCTTCACTCAGTTTTGCTTTGTGTATTTTAAGCTGGGGGACATTTTCAACAGCTGACAGAGTGTCATATCCTTGGTGAACACTTGAGGTCACTGTTGGTCCATAAACCATCTGGTCTTCTTTCCTTTCCTTCCATACCTCCTTCTAGTGAATCATTAGGGGGAAAAAAGAACAAAATAATAACATCTGATCTGGAATTGAATGAAGTAGAAAACTAGACAGCATCACCTGCTCTCTAGATGTAATCATACCCTTGATCTTGTTCAGTTGCTACCACAAATTTCCTTATACTGGCAGGTCATTTTTTACTAAACAATGCAAATGAATCCATATTTGTTGAAGCAAAAATAATACAAAGTTATGCTTTAAAAAAAAAACAACAAAAACAACCTAACACATCTGATGTGTTCAGCCCTCTTTGGCGATAGAGGGCTGGAAATAAATATTTTCCTGGAATAAGGAAAATATTTGTAGAATATTTTCCTTTCTACAAATATCTACCAATTTTGTTTCTCTAAAACTTTCATTTGTTTATTATTTGAGCACATAAGCTAAACAATAAATATCTTGTGAATTTATGCATTTTCTTTTCTTTTTTAAAAAGTGCCCAACAAGTGCTTTCAAGTTGATCATTTTGGCCCCAAAAATTTTAACACCACTGGTTTAGACTATGAGAAATTTTGATTTTATTTATAAAAATAAACTGTCTTTGAACCATTTATCATCTTCCCTTTGCTAAACTTGCTTTGGTCATATATATATGTATATATACATATTTAAAAAGCACTGAAGATTGTGGCCTGTAGCAAAACAAGACTTAAAAAGTTAAGTCTCTGTAAATTCTAGGACATTTACACTCATTTTGTGTTTAACCGTGATCTTTTCCCCGGCACTGTTTCCTCAAAGCGTACCCAGCTTCTTGGCAACAGCAGAGGCCTTCTTCTCATCCACCAGACCAAACCCGATGTCCTCGTCTTCGAACTCGTCCAGAACTTGGGCCGCGAGCTAGACGAAGAGACAGTGGGACAAAAACAGCAGGTGGGAGGGATTTGGGGGAAATTCGGGTGAAGTGACATTTCGACATCGAGTTAAGAAGCTCGAAGTTTTCCTGCCAATTCGCAACGTTCGAAGGAGCATTTTCAATCTGAGCAAAACCAAAACCCCACACCTGGCGGGAAGTCATAGGAGACAGCAGAACCGCCACGAGAACAAGACAGGCAGAACACGGGCCAACTACGACGACAGCAAGAGACGCAGCAGCAGGTGTGTTGGAGAGAGGAGCGCAGCCCGCCAAAGGCCAAGGTGCCCACATGCGCACACTCACACACGTACAGACATGTACAGTCGAGCACGCCCCGTCATCCACATAGCACGTTACGTCGTTGCTTTACGTGGTATTTCAGACTGCTGAAGCTAAGACCATCTCAATAATGTGAGGAATCTTATTTGTGTGAAGGCCGCCCAAACCGTTGCAACACTTTGCAAAGCAGCATGGCAAAGTGGATTCACAACGTAAGCCACAAATTGCCCAAAAGCAAAAGCACGGCTCGCTATTTCTAGTGCTTCACTATGTTTTACGTTGCTCTTTGCAGAGCCAATCTTTGAGTCAGTCACAGACATCCATTCTCTTGGCACTAATCTGAAAAGATCTAATTGGATTATCACCATGAATCCATGAAAGTGTTGTTTTATGAAAAGATTTATTGAAGTTAGAGGATATGTTCTCCCAAATCAGAAAAAATAGTTGTTGTTTTTTTTTTTTTTAGCTTGATAAACCCATTATATTCAGTACGTCTGTCTCAGGGAATCTGATCAGGGTTCAGATCAGGATCTGAACCCTGATCAGCACCCGACCGCCAAAGATCCAGGGTTCTACATATTCTACATCTGCTCAGCTAAACGGGTTTGCAGATGACGCTGTCCTATAACTTATAACAAGGTAATAATTAATCCGGAGGATGCGAACACAGAGTAACAAGTAGAAGTTGGCTGTTTTGAGAAAAGTGAAAGTCTTCATTAACAAAGAGTTCTGGAAAGGCGACAACCCAATGGGGGGAATAAATAATAATGATAATCCATGAAGATTTGCATCAGTCAACCAAGGAGCAGAGGCTGAAAGAAAAACAACCAAGACAATGATCTGGCCGGGAACAAAGGATCCAGACTGACCTTTACACTAATTGGGGAAGTTAGGAAACCTGAACTGCAGGGAAAATAATCAGCAAACTAAGGCTTTACGTTGACAAGTAGCATTCAGTAGATGGAGCGTTGGGCCAAACAATGAAACCAAGCCAAATTAAAACTAAAGAAATCATGAGAATGCTAATTAGATGTGGTGAATCCTGGATTTCTGCTGTTAGTTATGTTAAGTATGCCGTCTTTAAAAAATGAATAAACAAGCATCTAGACATATCTTTACATCATTAAGCAGCCAGCATGTCTTACCATGAAAAAATAGTCATTTACCGTGTTAAGGTTATGGGGTTTTTCTTGATTTGGGTGACGTATCCTTCGATGTTCATGGCGATTGTTACATGGATTGTTGAAAGGATGGATGGACATGTTAGAAAGCAGCTAACGTGTTAGACAGGTGCTTTATCAAACAAGGTATCCTTACTTTTGTCTTTTTCTCACAAATCTGACGTTAAACTTGCACAGCCCAAGCCGCTGCCGCTACTGGACTTTGAAAGCAGCTCAGCCTCCACTGGTCTGTGTTGCGGGTTGCTACGTCATTTCACTTCCTTTTAAACTAAACTGCAGTCAAGGAGACGAAGGAGTGAAACAGTTAGCGTGTGGACTGCGGCAGCAGGGGAACCCGTATGTCACGGCCCGGCTCCAAGCACTCGACACACGAGGCAAAGTTTTGACGTACCTGAAAGATTACGGCTGTTTCGCTTGTGACCAACTGCAAGGAGAGGCAACGCTTTAGGGCGAGGCAATGGGTGGACGTGGCCTCCATGTTTGTTTACAACAAATGGAAATCGTCACTGAAGAACAAAACAAGGCCACACTGACAAGCAAGACAATGACCGACTGGCTTCCCACCACAGATCACCAACAGCCTGAAGCCGTCGTGGCACATTATTTTGTTTGGTGTTTCCTCCCTTACAGATTTTTTTTTGTTTGTTTTATCCAAACGATGTATGTGGAATGTTTTCTCTATATGGATTTATTCAGGCTTCCAGCAAGGGTGCAGCAATTAGTGTCTTTGTAACTATTAGAAACTTCCTGTTTTATTAGATACCGTTGTTGAAACACCACAACCTCTGCTCTGCTGATGTACTACTCTTTGATTTTCGTGTGAAAAAAAAAGTGGAAATAATTGCTTATTAATGATGTTTGTGTCATGAAACCTTCTGTTTGCTCACAATCGTTTGCACCCCTCATTTCTGCACTTTTCCTACTACTGCAGCTAAAAGTCATTTTCCACGAATCAGACGGCGACAGCAACGCAACAAAACAGCAACGCAACAAAACAGCAACTCGACGGCCTTGTGTGGATCAACAAAAACAAGAAAAATGTTCATCTGAAAAGAGGAACGAGAGACATTCTGTCAAACACAAAAAGTCAAAACACATTAAAGCCGGAAGCCTTGACGCGAACGAATCTTTTATTGCAGTCGCGTTGTTCTGACACAAAAAAGACTTAAAAACAAAAAAAAATAAAAAATGACAAATTTTAAATTTTAATTACAATTTTTTCACTGTGGGGGGGAAAAACCGCAACCAACGAATTTGAACCTAGTTGCTTCAAATAAGAAGAAAAAAATTATTCAACATTTTAAAACTTAGTAGAAATGTAAGCTGAGTTTCTTGGAACTTTTAATTAATACTCATTCACTTTATTTCCCCGTCTAAAGATCGCTGTTGCTGAACCACGGCAACGATTGGCATGATGAGGTCACCACGTTTCCATAGCAACCACTGGTCCCTGTCTGCATACCAACCAGCTGTTTGGGAGGCATGCCAGGCTACAGACGTTTTCTTTCCCAACATTACAAACACACACAAACACACACGCACACACACACAACATTACAAACACACACACACACACACACACACAAAGCCAGATAAACTTTTGAATTTGAAATGTGTCCTTTGGCCAGTCTGGTGTTCCAGATTAAACCCAAAATTCCATTTATTTACCACCAAAGAACAAGCAAAGTAACAGTTTAATAATCTTCCACCAGATTAAGATCCAAAATTCAGTTTTCCAACATGGCTGTCTCACGTCGCAGACCTGAATCCTGCAGGATGTTCTCTCTGTATGCGCTCCAACAGGGCTATCGTCGTTTTATCCATGCGCTGCCTCATTAGTGAAAAAGGGGCCAGTATGAACAGCAGGGGTCCCAGCAAAATTATGCTACCAGTGATTTGGTTGAAACCGATTATTTTCTTCACGTTGCAATTTTTTTTTTTTTCCTCCCTCATTGAATACATTTACAAAGCATAAGTTGGAATTTATTTGAGGGCTTTTCACATCTTCTCCAGAGGGACGGGAGTTTCGTGTCAGAGAAGCGCGTTGAGAAAGTCCCCAGCAACACGTCGGTATTACTTTTTATTCACTGTGAATTAAAAGACTTTGAAAGACGCCAGTCGTTGGAGTGGGAGTGGGACGGAGACCGACGCTGCATATCGGAGAGGAGAACAACAACTGGCGCTAAGATGGAAGAACTCAACGTCGACGCCTAGAGTGATCCTTCAACTGCCTCGTCTCTTGAGCATTTCACTTCCTCACACGCTCCCCTCTCTATCAGAGGTCAGAGGTCGTCAGTCTAAAGCCGGTTGGCAGTGTTCCCCGCAGCCCACCCCGCTGCCAACATGTCAGGTGAGAAAACGGAGAGCTGAGTGTCACGGCGAGCCGTGGAAACCGCGCCTGGGCTTCTCGATCCACTTGGCTGCCGGACGACGTGACGACCAAGGTGGGCTTTGCTTTTCTGGCACCATGTGAGACGGTGACTGTCCACTGCTCACTGTACGCGCATCAGCTGACACATTGGTTCATCTGGTTTAGCTTGGCATGAGCTGTGCTTGTTGCCAGCAGCATGCTGATCGAAGTAATATCGATGGTAACATGGATTCAGGCGGAATCAAACGTAACTGGACAAACCTCAATGATGACCTCTCACTCTGGACTTTAAGGTTTATCCTAAGTGATCACTGCTTCCTGCTTTGCATGCAAATGCCACAAAGTGGTCAGAATTGCACTGGGATGTTTACAGGTCCTCCTGTAACAAATTCATCCAATCAACTGGACTTCCATAGTGTTTAGTCACCAGCATAGTTACGAATCGTCTGAATCTATTTTGTCGTTATTTCAGCCGCAAACTCTTGATCGGCTTCATTGACACTCGACAGACGTGAGAAGAAACTGAGGAAAACAAGGTAGGGAAAAGTAACTGCACAGAGAGCTGAGAAACAAATCCATATAAAATATCCATATAAATGTCAAATATCAGTTGTTTATATTGGCCCAGTTGTATTTATCAGACCGATACCGATATATATAAAAAAATTACCAACGCTGACCTGTACTGGTGTCGGTGTAGGCATGTCGTGCATCCCTTCAATTGTTTCTGGCTTTTTGAACTGTATTTTGTGTAAGCGTTTCACACAAACATTAAAGCATTGTCACCAGCCACACCATGAGGCATGCTCTGTCAATAAATGTCAAACTGGTCTGTTTGCTTTGTTGTTGTTTTTTTTCTACAGTCCAAAGTGACTCAGAGTTTTTACCTGGTTCTAACCATGGCTGCGCGGTTTGATTTTTCAGAAAGAAGTCGATGACTCACACACGTTTGTGTGCGTGTGCGTGGGCATGTGTGTGTGTGTGTGTGTGTCATCCTGTGATGTAAGGTACTCAGGGTTGACCCAAGGGACACCAACTCAACCAGCTGTAGCTTTTACACAAGGTGCGGAAAACGCCCAGCTGTCGTCTCTCAAAAAGGAAACCAACGTCGAAACCTTCAGGGTCAGAAAAGTTTACAAATGTATTTTAAACATGTTGAACCTCAAAACAAAGTTTGGGTTTGTTCATTCTAATATCAAGTGATCTATATTTCAACATTACAGAGGTAAGTAAAATTTTATTGATAAAAAAAAAAAAAGTTTATGATTTAACTCAAAGTGTTTTAGCCTTTGAACTTTAATCACATTTACCATAAAGCAATTCTCCAAGGAAGAATGGGCAACAACTGTCAGCGTAAAGAGATGAGCACTGAGTACAAATATGGCTATTGTTTCTCCCATTTTTATAAGAAAAATGAAAATAATGTTGGCAGTTTTACAAGTATGCTGGCACGTCACATAAAATCCCAAAGAAATGCCTCGACGTTTTCATCCATGGGTGGATGAATTGGCTGCAAACGGAAGAAACAGAAAAGCTCAAGTGTGATTCCTGCTTCTCAACGGCAGGATTTAATGTTTCTCCACGAGAGCGCTGCGTCTCTGAGCGTGTGCCCCGGGGTCCGCACAGAGCCACAAAGTTCAGCGCGACTCCTCCACGGCCAGTCAGTAAATTAGTAAGTGCGTAAAATGTCACGACGCGCCGCGCCGAGCTGCCACACAACTCTGCACCGTGGCGAGCCTGAAAAATTCAGCCACAACAGAATCCAAAACACTCAGAAACACCCATGAAGATCACGACTGCTGCACGCTTCAGCGCACAGAAAATATTATACAGTGGCTTTAGAGATCACTTTGAAAAAAGAAAAATGCACATATATATATTTTAAACTTGATCTCTGATTGTTATTGTATTCTATTCTGTTCTGTTTCTGTATTTGTGCAGAGATGACAGTCAACTAGGAGAGGAATCAGTGGAATTACTGATCTCTCACACAGCAGCTTTACCTACTAAACTCAGACTCTCTCCTGATTCTACCAAGCCTGCGGGCGGTCACAACAAGCTGTGATGTGTTGTTTTTTGTTTTTTTTTTTGGAGCTGGGTAATTGACAGGAGACCTGTGATTTAGATGTTCGCCAGCCGTTGGGCGTGCTGAGAGAACTGGGATATTTAGGGCTTAAATGGGAACATCTCCATCCACTCGTAACATCACGGTAACAACTAGCAAAACAGGAGCAATCACACTCCGGGTGAAGAGCACGCTCTAGTATCCAGGTCCAGGTTTCAGGCAGTGAGTGAAGCGAAGACCTGAGTCCAAGCGTGCTCAGTAATCGTCCGAAGAGACGGGCAAACAAACCGAACCAGACGCCGGTGACGATGGAAACCTTCTCAGGCTTGTTTGTTTCCTGCTACGAATTAATACTGTCATCAGGCCCAGATCTCACTGCTAATAGTACCAGTAATATTCCAGTGGGTTTGTTACAGCAAAGCCTTCAAACACATTTTTGTCAAGATTTCATATGTCGTGTTCATTTAGTCAATGAAAATGACATCAGATGTCTTTGAAGACCACAGAGGCTGACTCTGTAAATTAAGTTTAATGGGAAAATAAAGACTGGAGCTGCTGTTTGGATACAGATAAACCCAAAATTTCCCTTTCAGTGACTTCCAGCATTGCTATTCAAGCATTTCATGAAAGTATCTGTAGTATTTAGTACAGCAGTAATACACGGTTAAAGCCGTGTATTACAGCTTTAACCGTAATACACGGTTATTACGTGTATTACTGCTGCACTACATACACAGCCTGCTTCTGGCAGAGCTCCTGATTAATCTTAGCCCGCTCTTCATGTTCAAGGGTCTCAATTACATCAATGCGTTTGCGTGCTGCACCAGCCTTTTGAAAATACCACCAGAGATTTTTTTCAACCGTCTCCAACTGGGATGACTTTAACTGTAAATTGTAAACAACTGCTAGATATCGAAAGTTTTCCCAGTTGTTTTGGAGAAACGGGCCAAGTTATTTACTCGCAGGACATTTAACGGTCTTTTTAACAATTAAAATAAGCAAAAACCTCCCGGCGGAGATTTGAGACCGAGGCCTTGAAGGGATTCATTGACCTGGTGGTTGACGTCCAGGTTTTCAGTCACGGCTCCCGAGACCAGAACTCCAAACCTCTGGTTTACTCACATTCCTGTGAGCAAACTCGCCCTTCCAGAGCTAAACAGTTAGTAAAAAATACAATATTTTCACTATGGGTTCACTATGGGTTTACGTTTGTGATTACTTGCATCTGCTATGACCCGAAAATACTAATAGCAACACATTTTCAGCGACGTTGTTCTGACTCTAAGCGCCGCCGGCGCTATCTTTATTCTCGTCCAGCTCTGGGTGGAATGAGGAGCTACACGTCTGGGTTTCAAAGTCAAGAGATTCACGTTAGAATTTTTCATGGCACGCTCCGATCTCCCTCCTTCCCCCCCCCACCCCCACCCCCATTTCCTTGACATTTTTCTCCCATGAATAAATGATACGAAGACATTCCCTGATACAGACGAGACAGATGGGAGGGAAACGTCGAAGCACAGTCAGGGTGGGGGGAAAAAAAAGAGCATCTATAAATCATTGTGAACAAAAGAAATGAACATTGAACATACGCAGAGTGAATGTAGTTAAATCTTTAACGTTTTGATATTGAAGTTAGAAACTCCTCACATTTAGTTTTGATTAGTGGCGTTCACACAATGAGTACAGATTTTTTGGACCTGCCAGAGCAATGCATAGGGAGGGCAATGACTGACATGCAAAGCAAGTTAGTCATTGCCTCCTATGCAATGCATGGCAGGCACCTATTGTTCTACACCTCAAAATAATTGCCACTTCCTACAACCTTTAATGCGGCCCGTACCGCTGCGTGCCCCCTCACAATATATATATATATATATATATATATATATATATATATATATCAAAACGTGCGGCTCGGTCCCGTGAAGGGACCTATTACTTTCGTTGGCATTTCGAGTAACTGTGGCGACGTAATTAACAAAAAACAAGCCAAACAAGCTTTAGTCCCCCCGATTCAAGATCTGTCTTTCCTTGGTCTCCTCTGTTTGTATGGAATCTTCTGTTTGCATCCTGGGTGTGGGTCGGCGCAGAGGCCGAGCCATGCTGTGCATGGCGACGCCTCGTTGATTCAAGGTCTGCCTTTGCTTGGGCTCCTCTGTTTGCAGGGGAGCTTCTGGTTGGGTGGAGACTCTGGGATGGTTGTTTTCCAGGGCAAGTTTCAACCTCGCCTTCAGGTCTGCAACCTGACCCTGCAGAGATTTCAACGTTTCCTCCTCTGCTTTGCATTTAGAAGCTGACTCATCTTCCGGTTTAATGGGGCTTCATGTCCATATTCTGGCAAGTTCTTGCTTCTCTGAAAGGCGTGTTATATCTGGAATCGATATCCCTCTTGCTTCAATTAATTTTGAACGAGCTCTGAAGAGTGCTCTGTCGCGATGGCACTGTGGAACAGGTCTGAGAAAACTGTCTCTGAGCTACATTCAAGAGAGAGATTCCTTTGTGGTATAGAGTGACGTCGTCACTGCTGATGTCATAGATACCGTTGGAACTGAACATTCTGGAGGAGTGCTGAGCGGACAGTTAAAAACTCGAGTGATAGTGGAACACAGTTACTACAGAAGGCTGAGCTGGTATTTAGAAATATAGAAATAGCACCTTGACCGAACACTTAATACAGACAAGATGGCAGCAGAGCAAAGGAAGTAAGCACCATCTGAGTCACGAAACCTGATACCCCTTAACTGAGAACCTGAATGAACTGTCAAAATAATGCCTTCACATTTTTTGGGTACTATATCACTGGTTTAACCCAATCTCCATTACACATAAGATCAGTGTAGCCGTTTAAAATAAAGCTTACTGGAAATGTCAAAATAAAAGCCTAAATATTAGTACACCGCCTAAGATAGTCCACTAACTTTATCCTTTACTATCTTTTTCTCTCAGATTATTGCACTAATTAGCATTAGCACAAACATTAGCATTTCACTGCCCCCCCATTAGCATTAGCCTTTTCCTTAAAAAAAGCTTTTAGATATTTTTCTTATTTATTTATTAGCCATGCTTAGTATACTGAATGAAGTAAGTCAATGTAAGACAGCATGCTGCTGATGCCACATAGGATAATGTTAGCAATTCTGCTCATTTTAACTTGTACACTAATTTCAACATACTGAATGGCATACGTCCATGTTACTCGACTCTCCACATGCTACTGAGTACATGTGAAGAGTCTTGTGCTAACAACGCTGGGTTCTTCCAACCGACGGGCACGCTTTGGCAGGCCCCGTTTGAATTTCTTCAGAAATGTTCTTTTTTTTTTTTTTTTTTTTCCCCTAAGCTTCTGTGAAATTTTATTTCTTGACCTCAGTTCCATAAAGACAGTACCGGGCTGTCTTTGAGCTTTCCTTTGATGTGACGCCCCGACATATTCCCCAGGTCGATTTCAGGAACGGCCCCGTACCCAGGCGTGAACAGACTTTTGTTTTTGTAAGCAGCGGCCTTTGCTGGATGTGATTAACGCAATATGCAATCACGGTGGTGAGCCCTACTGGGATTTGACATTCACCAGCAAAGTGTAGCTGTAAGCCTTTTATTAATTAGGCGGAAGCTTTTTACTAATCCTCAAAGGCAAAAAGAGAGGGAGGGAACATGGAACAAATTCGGGGAGACTGAGAGCTCGTCTTGCCTGCCAACAAGGGGAAACGCTTCATCTGAACGTAACTGTTGTCTAAACTAATAAAATAGCAATTATTTCTCAATGTAGAACTTCCTTCGAGGGAACGCCTGAAGAACACAAGAAAAATGACCTTCTGAGAAACACCTTTTTGCCCTTTCACTGTTTTTTAGAACATTAAATCACAGTTCTGCTTTTTTTTTTTTTATCTACTTATTTACTGCGACTGAAAGATCAGCTTTAAAATGACAAGGAAGCATAATTCAGGAATACATTGAAAATAATAATAATTAAAAAGAAAACCACAAAAAAAAGCCTCTGTGCTTGTTTCTGTCCCCACTGAGACATGTGGAAAGGGATTATGTTCTGACTTTGGGGATGTCGGGGTGGGGTGTGCGACTTAAAATCACGGCCTGAAAGTCGTCCACCACGCGGGATTTCTTTGTGAACAAGGAGTACGTGTACCTCAATTTAGAGGAGACAGATCTAGCTCTGCTTTTCTTCAAATACTAAGAATGTCGATCGAATAGTTGCATTTTCTGAAGCGTGAGGGTTTCCTGTCTCGGAGCCCTACCCTCCTGCAGTTCTCATTCAAATCTAAGAGTAAAATGGAATTTAAACCATAAAAGCGGCTTTACATAATAGCACTTTTTAGGTGCGGTCACGGCAGTACTCTATTTCTTTCCCTTCCTCTGACGTTAAAATGTGAGCTTGTAATTTGCCATATCAATTAGAACGCTGTAACTTGGTTTCTAGTTTCGGAAGAAATCGCCGTTTGTTGTTTTTGTGACACTGAGGCTCTGAGTCAGCACAGACGGTATCGAATCATCCATGCTTCCCACAGTCTTTTCACTCCTCCCGTTCCACTAGGGGGCTCTAAAGTTAATTTCACACACAGCGCACTGGACGTAACTTCATGTTTCATGTCGCCTTCGTATACCTGTCAAAAATGTCATTCTGGCTGGGAAGCTGCTGTTTTCTACCCCCTGTTTTCGCCGTGCTCTCGCATTGTTATTTTCCTGTAAAATTCCCGTTAGTTTAGTTTGAGTGATTGATTTGTTTTTTATGTTGCGTCTTAAAGTAGGGATGAGAGAAAAGATTATTATTATTATTATTATTATTATTATTATTATTATTATTATTAAGGGAATTTTAAACAATAATAATATTTTGACAGTGTAATGTGTCCTTGAGCTCTGCAATTCATTTATTTATCCTTCCGGACACTTAGGTGTCAATGATCAGCTATTTTAAGTGTCCCCTCTGAGTGATCTCTGATTGGATGAATAGCCACAGCTGGCAGGCCGTCAGGAAGAGCAAAAGTACAGTAGAGCTCTGCTCTTCTCTCTCTCTCCACCTTGGCAGCGTTGTTGGGAAATTGATCAGGCCCAGCAACTTTGTGTGTGACTGTAAGTGGTCTGGGACTTCAGTCTACACCCACAGGATGACGCAACACATCTCAGCGACACAGCAGCGTCCATGCGGTAGCAGATACAGGAAACGTCCAACTGTCCGTGCGAAGCATGGCTCTGAACTTTCGCTCTGTCTCACGAGAGCTTTTAGTCTCCTGCTCAGCATGCAGGACTGTCTCAGGCTATTTACAGAGGTGACTTATGAGGGCCCAGTGTAAGCTACACCCCACTGATGTAAGGAGACACTGCCGTTCTGGAAAGGCAGCAGGTTGCTGTGGTCAACTGGTGCACCGGCAGAGCGATGGACTCGGGTGCATTATTTCCGGCTTTGTGATAAAAGAGCTCTTTGGATGCATTTATGAAAAAAATAAATAAATAAATAAAAAAAATCACTGTTCAAAACGCTCAACATTTCTGCTCTCGTTCTAGCTACTGATGTGCAATGCGACTTTGAAGTTTCTACATGGCTGAAAAGCAACATAGCACTGTGGAAAACAAGATTCCACACCACTACATTTCATAACTTCCAGGTGGAAGTTACTCAGACTGAGGGAGAAGATAAAAGAAAATTAAATGACTGACATTGACATATCAGTCGACAACTAATATGTCAGTGACATACTGGCATGTTTAGTGCCTTGGCATGTTTAGTACTAATGCTTAACATGTTTAGTACCTTGCTGATGACGGTAAGCTACTGGATTGTCCGACAGCAGCGACGCTGCCATTTTGCATCATTGACTTTTCTGCCCGTCACCAGCAGGCAACGCAGGTGAAGTGTTTTCCCCAAGGACACAAACGACAAGAGCGGGTGGACCGGGAATCGAACCGGCGACCTTCCTATTGCACAGCAGAATGCCCAAACCGTAAATGTTGGTCCAAGGAAAGAGTGCACCTCCTCAGATCAGATTTACTCTCTGCTGCGTTTATAAAGTTATCAAAACTTATTTTTAGGTGTACCAAACCACAGACCAAAGAGCCGACGATGTTATTCTCCAACATACTCTTTCTTTTGATCTTAGTTTGAAGTTCCAAAAAAAATAAAAAATAAAAAATACGAATGATCCAGGAAGTGTAACCCAAAGCCAGATCCCCCCTCTGAAACCAGCCCCCAAAACGTCCCTCCTCTCATCTTGACCATTCATTTGCTTTCAACCTGCAGCAGAGACCCACCTCCAAAGCCAGTTCCTCTATCTGAAGCTGCTTCTTGGCGCTTCGATTCCCATCCACATTTTTGTGGTAGTAGATCACCATCACGTCGTACTCCCTCATGATGGACTTGTAGTTCTTGGCAGTGAGGGTGTGGACACGGTCTTTGCCGTCATACTCGGGGATCTCCAAGCCCTTCTCTCCCCAAGACAGCGCTCCCAAAGAGAGGAAGTAGGACCCTAAAAACACCCATGTCCACTTCATGGTGATTCTTAGCAGTACAAACAACTCAAAGCCTTCTTGATGAGGGAGTTTCAGAAGACAAGAAAACACTTAAAATGGTTTCTACTTTCCCCTAAAGGGAGAGTATGTCCAGTTCCTGTCCCCAATAGCTGGAGAAGAGAAGGTCTGACATTGATACTGTCTTTATAAGAGGAGTATCACATGGTTTGCTGACATCATTGGCCAAAGAGAAGAGGTGGGACTATCTAGGTGGGACAACCCTTGTCCACAGGACATGGAGCGGCCAAAAAAGTAGGGGTGAGAGTGGGGGGGGACTTGTGAGTGGAAGTCAGAAATATCACATGGTACGTTTAAACACCTGTTGAAGCTGTTCAGACGAGACGGGACCCTGTTACTGTTGGGTGTACGAAGACCAGTGGATCAGTTGAGTTTCTTGGAAGACAGAAATTTCACAGAGAAACAAACTGAGGCTTCTGCAACATCAGAAGGACAGAAACTCAGTCCAAAAGTCCTCTTCTTAAGATGATGGTATTGCAAAAATTCCTTGAATCATCAAAGTGGATGAAGCCTTTTGAGAGCCAGATGTCAAAAACAGAGACGTCAACGTTCCCTCGACATGGCAGAAATAAGGTCGTTTCCAGGGGAATCTGCAAACATTAACAAAATCAAAAGAAAAACACCAGTCGGTGTGATGGCAGTGCAACAACAAAGTCCTTCTTATTGTTAATGCTCTGGCAGGCTTTGTAGCCACATTCCCTGTCGGACTGAAGTAGAAGATAATGGCCTCCCAGTGTCATGTTGTCCCTGCTCAGCCGTTGGACCAGAGTGTGAAGTTCATTATAACCTGAGGGGGAAAAGAGATGGAAAATGGAACGATAAAAACAGACAGACCTAACACAGTAGTCACACAGAGCATGTCACAGACAGAGGGAGGACACTGTCAGCTGTGAGTTTATAATGAGAGAAGGGGAGAGGGTGGCTATTAATAACAGTATGTAATCCGATCTGTTTTCTCCCCCTGTCAGAGGGCTGATTTCACCCGCGTTATGAGCTGATCTGAATCCATGTTTCTTTGTTGTCGTTGTTGTTTTATTTATTTATTTATTTTCTCTATCTGAATGCCAGCAAGGGGCACAAGGGAGCTGGGCACTGCTTCACAGGCGGGTCGTCACCACAGTGTGCTGGCTTTGTACGAGACAACTTCTGAAACCTTTGAGTCACCGCGGGAGGTTTATAAACCGTTCTGATGAGAGGGGAATATTTTTGAACAAACACAACTCTTTGATTTCATTAGTCCTTTGAAATATGACGCTTAACACAGCCAACACAGCACTGGGTTGAGTATGGATCTATCCTGTTGTTGAGTCACACTAGTGTTAGGTTTTCTCACCCAAAAGAGGATTCAACCCTCCTGCGGTCTTAGCGCGATGCTCAGGGGGAGTGCAGCAGATGTCACAGTCGGACAGCGGGGAAGCGCAGGCATGATCAATGATTATTATTATTATTATTTTTTTTTGTTCATTTATTTCTAGATTTTCAACCCAGCACATCTAGTTTTAACATATTTTAATCAAATAGCACATTGTGAAATTATACATTTTCTCCATTAATTCGAGCTATGGGTGAAAGAATATCTTGGAAAATTGGGTCTAGATTTGTAAATGTATTTCTATCACTCAGAGACGGTGACTTCACAGCTTTAACAAATCCACCAAATTACTGTTTCCCACTCTTATTTATGAGATGCAGAGCTACTCCGCTGACTGAAAGCCTGGGAGCGCTCCTACCAACGCTGTATTAAACATTTTTGAAAAGTGAGGACGGAAGACAGTAGGAGACGGGCTTTGGGATTCGTCAAAGCCTCATCAGGGAACGTTCCAGCAGATTTTGACAAGCAGTTCGCTCCCAATTCTTTAGCAGTCAGCTTCCATCCTCAGTGTATCATCAGTGAGAATGGCTTCATTAGACCTCCGCTGTCACTCACAGCTGCTTTTGTTCCTCTCGCTCTCTCTCTCTGCAACAGGCAGGAAGTGTCAAAATGCAGTTACCCCTCCATGGTAAACAGCTCCCCCCTCTGGCAGAAGCTCATTCGCCCAATCACAGCTCCTTCTTCTTCTCCTCTCGGCGCCTTTTGAAACTCAGAAGCAAAGGTGAGTCTTGAAAACATCAGTGTGGTTTTATGTGCAGGTCATTAAACTGTGTCTGCTGTTGCCACGGCAACTGGGTCTTGAGTTGTAAGGTAAAAAAAAAAAAAAAAAGAAGCCGGGATAAGCACACACTGACTTAAACGGCCGCTTAAGTTGTCTGTGAAAGTTTTGTTCTTTTGACATTTGTCATAAAAAATATATGTATGTATATATAATACAGTATTCAAACTATTATTGCAATGTCATTGCAATAACGTTCAACATTCCAATGCACATTGTTGTACATTGCAATGCAATAATGGATTGCAATGTTTCCGGTTTTTGAGATTCAAAAACCGGAAATTCCTCGGTTTCTGGGTTATCAGGCTCCCATGCCTGTTTTTAAACCATTTTCAGCACTTGATTCGGTCAAACCGGGTTTGAAATGAGCTCGTCCTCCACACCTCCTTTCTCATTTCAAAGTGCGACAGTGCGACACGCGGCGTCTGGACGCTAACGAGATCTAAAGTCTCTCTCACAGGGACAAGGAGCTGCGGGGGGGAGGTGGAAGGTGTCGTGGTAAAAACAAACAAAAAAAAAAAAAACAGAGAGAGTAAGAAACATAGTGAAAGGAGAGAGAATGCAAGGAATGCTAAAAACGATGGCCAACGAGAAATAATAGCAGACTGAAAAGGTTTTTCACCCAATATCCAAGCATTAATTATTTCATTGATAGCATTAGAGAAACACACAGAAACATATGCACAAAATCACAATGCAGTTAGAAAGTGCTTAAACTTATTAATTCATTAGTGCTTTAAAAATTAGGTTAAGTTTTTTTTTTCCTCTTCAAGACATAAATAAAAACTTCACTTATCACGGGTGTTTCCTTCAGAAAACTAAAAAGCCTTGAAATCTCTCCAGCATTAATGGATTGATAGAAATGAACGAAATAATTGCAAATCTGTAAAAAAAAAAAAAAAAAAAAACCAAAACAGTCAATTAATAAAGATGGACGCAGTCATCAGCTAAATAATGACACAGTGATGCATTTTTATTGTTTGGTTGTTTTTTTCTCAGACGCACTGTTTCAAAGTTTTAAAATGAATTTAGTATGGGAAAAATACAGGACGTAACTTAGCTAAAGGGCTTGATAAACAGCTTTTTTCTTTGGCTTGGAACATTCAAAATTGTTGTGAGTTTTGTTGTCAGATGTTCCTTTTCATCCACTGACAGTTTGAACGAGCAAACAAAAGCGAGGTACGGCAACACGGAGGGGACGCCTTTTAAAATTATCGTTGAGTGTAATTTATTCTATCGCATCAAAGTACAAAAGAAATGAAAACGACTCAAACGGTGAGTGTGATCATTTTAACGGCCCTAGTCTTGGCATATTGTCATTTGTTGATGCCCACGAAAAGCATTTGCAATCTTTGAACGTTCTGGTAGTTTGTCGTGTCATAACCGTGAATAATAATCGATTTTCTGTGGTGAATCAACACAAAGCAGTGCATAATCAGGAGGTAGAACAAGACGTTGATGCATGACATAAAAAAGCTCATTGATTTCTCAATGAATCTCTCAGATTGGAGAGATTCTGTTTGCATCTGCAAGCAGAAATATTCAAGTCCTGCCACAGATTTTGAGCGGGAAACAGGTCTGGACTTTGACTAGTCCCTCCTAACGCATGGATACGCTCCGATCCAAACCATTCCTTTGTCGCTCCAGCTTTATTTTCTGGGTCGTCCACCAGGATGTTCAACTTAACATCCTGAGTTGGTTTTTCTCCACACACTGCTTTGCATCAAACGTTTTGATCTCATCGGACCAGAGCTCCATTTTCCAACATGTTTGCACTTGGAAACAACTTGGCTCGACGCATTCAGGATTTCATTTGGTTTTCTTTCAACGAAATTTTTTTTTAAAGGCCAGATTTGCAATTAAAGACTGATCTCGAAGGTTTAATCAATTGACCACATTTATTTAAGAATACTGGAGTAGATGGGCATGCACATCCCACTTTTCAGACTTTTATTTGTGCAAAATATCTTTTTCTCGCACTTCAAAATTATGCACTGCATTGTGTGGATTGTGTGGCTGCATGTGATGTAAGAAAATGAAAAAAAATGTTCAAATATAGTGCGAGTACCTTTGAGACTTCTTTGCTTTGGTTTGGGGAGGAAAAAAATGGAAAAACGACAGAATTTCAGCTGCAGACATACTTGTGTTTGCTTCCAATTTACAAAAAGAAGATGTAACATGTTTGCCGAAATGTTTCCTTGACTCACAGTTTTATCAGATCTGAATAATCAGTCAGATCAGGGCTGAAGTCAGTGACCCCCCCCGCCAACCCCCCACCCCACCACTACCACATACACACACACACACACACACACACACACACACACACACAGTCCCACCTCCCACTGCGACCGGTCTGGCCCTGGTTGTCGCACCCTCGCTGTCCTGCGCCCACGCTCCGTATGCTGTCAGAAATGTTGCTAAGTGTCTCAATTCACACAAAGCTAACACTGTCGCCAGCGCTGACACATGCACACACACGAGCATGTCAAAAGTTTGGGAAATTCAAAAACATGGCAGCCAATTGCTCTGATGCTCAAGTGTGCATCCATAAGAACAGACACCTAAACATTTGGAGCAGGAGATAATTACTGTGCATCCATTTAGAAATCATGCTCAAGTCACCAAAGAAGGAAGAAAAACACAACAGCAGACTAAAAATTAGTTTCTGGGATATGGATATTTTTTTTTGTCAGTTTATCCATGACATTTTCTGAAAAGTAATTTATTTATTTATTTTTTATTTTTTTTTGCAGTGACTCTGAGTGAGTAAAAAGTCACATTGTTTCTTTAAAATCATGGAACAGGGAAAGAATAGTTTATATTTTCTGACATGGCATACGACCCTTACATATCAATCAGTTTTATTTGTATAGCACATTTCAGCATCAAGGCAGTTGAGAGCTCTTTGCATCACAAACACACAAAAATTTAAAGTAATAAAGACAGTCATACAGAATAAATAATAAAGAAACCAGTAACAAACATTACAATGTCATGAGTGCCATCGTCAAAATCATCAATACAAATATGTTGGTCAATGTTCCTTTTATTATGACTCAAAAGCAACTCTGAATTCCTTTCAAAGGCATAAAAACTGAGAAAAGTGACTCAGTCCAGTCCATGCAGCCCTTTGCTGTAGAGATTTGGCTCCTTTTTGGACTGGGCAATAAATCGATATCTTTCACAAAAGACGTGCGATCAATATCAGCAGGTAGTACAGCTGATAGAATGTTGATCATTTCACTGAACTGCTATCCAGAACCGCACGGCATTCTGGGGAATGTAGGCAGGGGAATGTAGGCAGGGGAACAGCTTTAGCCGATCAGCCTCTTGAGGTCTTAGAAAGGATGACCAGAACCCTGACCTGTGACCTGTGACCTGGAGGTGGCATGGCAAGACCGAGCAAGAAAAAAATCAAAAACGTTCTGGTTGCAGTTAGCAATGTTTGTGCTGCTGGGTTCGAATTCCCACCTGTCGTTCTTCTCTCTGCATGTCTATCAGTCTTTGGCGTTACGCCCCCATTGCTCTGCTGAAGATTCACTGCAAAGTGCAAGGAGCCAAAACGTTCGAACTTGGACTTTCGACCGAGGCTACCTTCCTCCGTTGTCATAAATACCAAGTGGGTGCCAATATTTCCGACACAATTTTTATGCAGGATAAACTTCCTACATACTTTTTCTAGTCTTGTCAAAAAAAAAAAAAAAAAAATCACATATTGACTGATGCTGAAACTTTAGTGGTTATTTATTATTTTTATATTCTTGTTTCCTTTCACATATCAAATCCTGAAAACAATCGCCTCCGGAGGAGCAGCAGCTGTGCGTTGCCAAGACATCCAACCACTTCAGGCTGCCGACGTTTTCTGAAAAAGCACGTTATTTTTCACAGAAAGCAGCGGTGAAAAGAATCCCTAGTGTCACTTCACCCACACCGGCTCGCGCTATTTGAATTCGCCGGGGATCTGGAGAAGGCGCGCACGTAATTAGAGCCACTCACGACTCTGCTCATTTTAAGGACGTTTGATGGCAGATGTCTCTGAACGGAAGAAAGTGGTTCATTTTCAGTTGCAGACGTTCTGCTCGATTCAGCAAGTCTGACAGAATTTACCCTCTGCAAAGAAATGTCAATGTGAAGCGACTCTTTTGACAGTTGGTCGGCGACTGGAATATGAGATGTTGCTAAGTAACCGAAACCCTGACAGACCGAGGGATCAAGCTTCAGACCGAACAGTTGGTGAGTGTAGGATGTGTGTACATGCCGTAGTAAGTGTGTGACTGGAAAAGGTGCGAGTTGACTTGAACCAGAAAGAAAAATGCTGAAGTTTAAGTCATGGCCTGATGGCTTTTGGAAGCAGGGAGTGTAAAAACACGCACACACACGCACACACACTGAAAAAAAAAAAAAAAAGAGAGTCTTCATGAGAATAATTACTGTATGTTCTCAGTCGAGGAAGAGTACATTGTGGAATAATTTTGCAGTTTTATATTAATACACATAAAAGGTAAAATATCATGTTTCTCCTGTGGTTCAGTAGACTGCAGAACCTTTAGTTATAAATACTTACTGATGTTGTATTATGCATTTTATGACGTTATTCCCCCATCAAAACCATACCTGGAGTTCTGCTTTCAATCTTTCATGGACGTTTGAGGAATCCTTAAATCTCCCATGGCAACCATTCTGGGATACCTAAACACCCGCTCTCCCAAAACGCCGCCTATTTCCACTAAGTTCTGCCTCAAGGCTGCAGTTTCCAATATGCTTCACCGAGTGAGTCAGGATCATTTTTAAACTACTGTGAGATGCACAAAACTCAGGAACATGCGTTCTTCGAAGATGATGTAAAGTCTGAAGGTTTTGATGAGTGCGCCCTGAACTGAACTTCGGGTCGGCGTAGTGATCCTGAGCGGACCAGTACGTCCACGAATCCGAGGAATCAAAAGGTCTAAAGGTGATTTTGTAAAGTGGTTCAAAAAGCAAGCGAACGAGTTCTCTGGATGAGTTGGGGGGAGACTGGAGTAAGATGAAACATTTTTCATAATTAGGACCACTACATCAAAGCAACCGTAGTTTGGTCGTTAACTAATGTATCTGTGTGTTTGTCCACTGGCTGTAATAAAGTTGACTTGATCTGTTGAGGAAGAAGCATGCGGGTTATCAAAGTTTTGCCGCCTGCAGAATGGAGTAGAGCTGAACATCTAACTTTTGTCTCCTCATTTACATATTTACTGAGTTTATTTTATGTAATTCTTTCCACATCACACCTTGAAGAAAGCCTCAAACTTCACATTGATCAGTTAATTAGTCTGACTTTTAATATCTTCAACACAAATCATGAACTGAAAAACATGACCCCACATACCTGCGGATTAAAAATCCCTGACTGAATTCGTATTTGTTTGTGCTGGCAGGTGAACTGATCAGTTCCTGTAATAAATGTTTCTTCCTGTAATCTCTCTGCAGCAGAACTGGAAGCAGAGTGTTCTTGATGAACTTCTGATCGTCTCTAAACGAAACACCCTGAACAAAAATTCTGTTAGGAAATCACAATTCGTTGGAATAATGAAGAGGAAAGTTTCCCGTGTTTCTGTAATCAATGCGACAATTATTTAAGAAACCCAAAGACACAGAACAGCAGATATTTATTTATTTGATCTAAATCTAAAGAATTGAGAGAAAAAAAACATCCGTTCTAAGTTGTTAGTCTTCGGTTTCGGCTTTGGAGTCGCCTGAGAACAACCAGAACATTCACATATACCAAAACAAATATGAAAGCAAAACTTTTGTAGCCCACACAAGTTTAGATTTATCACGTGGAGAAATATTTCTGAGTCATATAATAATGAAAGAAAACAACAGCAGTGATGTGGAACAGAGCCAAAGTAGTACATTTAAGCCAAAAACACGAAGAAGAAAAGAACAAGATATCAGAACAATGAACCCCTGATCAACAATCACAGAGAAAAGAGGAACTCTATTTGGGTTTACAGAACTGTGCAGAACATTCAATCCTGAATCCAGCCAGCAGTGGCTGAGTGAATGTGGTCTGGACTCTGTGGAGGAGAGTCATGGTCCCAGAGATGCTGTAGAAGGACAGAAGACCTGCTGTGTGATCCAGATACACTCCTAGTCTGGAGGAAACTGGACCAGCGATGGAGGTCCAGATGCTGTTGTGACCAAATCTAAAACTGTTTTGGTGACATGATAAAGCCCAAGATGTGTCATTATTTCCAAATCCGCATTCATTCCCCCATCCTGCTCTGCTGATGTTCCTGTATGCGACTGCGACAATTATCCATGACCCGCTCCACTCCACCTCCCAGTAACAACGTCCAGTCAGACTCTCTCTACTCAGAACCTGACACAATTCAGTGAATCTTTCAGGATGACTAGAATAAGACTGATTTATATTTGTCCTTGTCGCCTTCCTGTTCCCCTCTGATAGTACCAGAAGTATGTTTGCTGTGTTTGGATCTAAGGAAATTTCACGTGAATATCTTAATAATCCAGCTCTTCTCTTTGGTTCGGGTAGAACATCCACCTCAGTGACCATCAGTGAGATGTTTGTCCATGAGTCTCTCAGGACGTCCTGCAGTTTGTCTCTGAGCTCTGACACAGCTGCCTCCACGTCCTCAAAGTGTCTCAGAGGACGGATGTTGATGCTGGATGAGCCTGTAGACTCACTGGCTGCCGGCGGTGAGGGGTAGTTGAGGAGAAACTGGGTGAGATCCTCAGCGTGTGAGAGCTGCGCCAGCTCAGCGTCTTTCCTCTTCAGCTCAGTGATCTCCTGCTGCAGCTTCTCCTGAAGCTCTTTGACTCGACTCACTTTAGTTTCCTGCTGGGATCTGATCTGCTGCTTCACCTCAGAGCTCCTTTTCTGGAGGAGACGGATCAGCTCGGTGAAGATCTTCTCACTGTCCTCCACTGTTTTCTCAGCGGAGTGATTGATGGCCTCCACCTCCTGCTGAAGCAGCTTCATATCTTTCTCCTGGTCCTGGATCCTCTGCTGGATTTTCCCTCGTCTTTCCTCCAGCTCTCTCTGCCTCTCAGTCCTTTCTGCTGCAGCCGACACTGTGTCATGAGCTTTATGTTCATCTATTAAACACAGACTACAGATACACTTCTGATCAGTGCGACAGAAAATCTTCATCACCTCATCATGCTTGGAGCAGATGTTCTCCTGGAGGTTCTTGTTCGGCTCCACCAGCTTGTGTTTCCTTAAAGGAGCTGAATCATTATGAGGCTGAAGGTGTTTCTCACAGTAAGAGGCCAGACAGACTAAACAGGACTTGATGGCTTTCAGTTTTCTTCCACTGCAGACATCACAGGCCACATCTTCAGGTCCAGCATAGTGGTGATCAGCAGCTGCAGCTTGGAGTCCAGTCTGCTTCAGCTGCTCCACTAGAGCTGCGAGCATGGTGCTCCTCTTCAGCGCAGGCCTTGTCATGAATGTCTCCCTGCACTGAGGACAGCGGTAGCTTTTCTTCGCCTCACCTTCATCCCAGAAGCTTTTAATGCAGTTCATGCAGTAGCTGTGTCCACAGGGAATAGTCACCGGATCCTTCAGGAGATCCAGGCAGATGGAACAGGAGAAAGTTTCTCTATCCAGCTGATTCTGTTCCATTTCTGCTCTCCGTCACAGTGACTGTGTTAGTTTCACTTTAAGATAGCAGAAACCAGCTTGAGCTCTGAGCTCTGAATCACATGTCAGAGCAGAGAGGCAGCAGCCAATCAGCTTTCACCTTCAGCAGACGTTGGTTCCACCCAGCTGCAAGGCGAGTTTAAGACCAGGAAGAGGAGGGAGGAATATGAGACTTTGGTTCCATGAAGAGGAGCGCTGTTAAAGTAATAAAGTTGAACCATCTTTACAACAGCTTTCTGTTCCGAACAGCTGATTGAGTCACCAAATCTCTGAACTCCAACATCTGATCTCTCCACAGAATAAGAATCATTGCTGCTAAAGAAACTGGATGGTTGCTCAGGGAAACCTGTTGCCTGTTTTCCTACTGCACTCTAATATCACCAGGACACAGCGAGTCCAATGTTTGCACAATATTCAAACCAGTTTGAACATAATCCAGTTTGTTGTTACTGGCTATGCATCTCTGTAAAAATCTGCAAAACCTTTACTAGACTCTCACCAGTCAGAGGCGCTGCAACCAAACCCTCCTGGCAGAGGTCAGAGTCCTTCAACTCCAAACTCCAGCAGAACGTTTCCAGTACGTCTGATTTTAGGTAGAAAGCTCTGATTCAACCATAAAACCTTCTCAGTTTTAACTTGTGGAACATATTAATATTTCTATTTTGGGGCTTTGAAACAAAACTCTCTGAGTTGTTGTATTTTCTGTGCAAAAACAAAATTAACCAGCAGTTTCATTGTATTTTATGTAGAGCTGTGTGTCATCTGCATATTAGGTGGCTAATGTTGTTAATTGTTGTAGTCTGAGCGAGGAAGCGCATGTAGATATCAACAATCAAAGATGGTTCGTCATTGTTAGGTAGGTATGCATAGTCAGTTAGTGGACCCAAGCATCGTTAATTACCTTCTAAAACATGTGTTATAGTAAGAAAATCATGTTTCACTGCTTGTAGTACTGAGCTTTGGTTACCCATTTTTGCCCAAAATCCCTAAATGTCCCAAAACAAGTAAGCAACAACACAAGACATTTTTCCTAACTCCATGTCAAAGTAAAGAGATCGTGAAATTCATGTTCACAATGAATTTCTGGATGAATTCAATAAATAGCTTTTCATTTTATTGTGAAATGATGAACTTAGCATATTTTCCCCCCTGTGTTCATATCCCGTACATCACTGTAAATTGCACAACATTAAGTTTTGAAGGATTTCTTCTCCTTGCCCTTTTTTTTTAGTTGTTTCATATTTCTGTATTTTCCTGGACTTAATGAACAAGAGAGAACCTCAGCCTCAACTTGATTGTGTGAGATTACTGTCAAGTCAAGTCTTCAGCCGTTAGTCTCAGTAACGAACTTTCGAGACCTCTTTTCCCTTAAGACGCAGCAACTAATTTTGTGTAATGAAAGAAAAACCCCAGAGCATTTCTCTTTTTCAGATTATTGCGTTCCTCACACACCCTCTGACATAGCATCTTCTGTCTGTATGACCATTACAAGAACCCATTGGTTTATTCAGTCATTACTCATCACACCGCTCGGCAAAATGCAATAAGCAGACAGTGCGGAGCAGTCACGACCTTCTGCAGCGGGACGCATTCAGGCGTCAGGAAACGGCCAAAGTGTTTCATCTGGGGAGCAAACAAAGGCATGAATGAATCACATCACCCAGAGGGAAAGTGGAGCCTGACTCATTAGTTCAAAATGTAAAAAGTACACTAATTAGAAAAAAAAACTTTCTGCTTAGAGAGAGAACTGAGTGACATGAAAGAGGCATAAAATTTCAACGTGAGGTCATAATGACAGAATGTTTTTTTTTTTTAAGTAAAGACAAGTTCTAATCAGCAGAGGATTTCAGAGAATTTTCAAATAACCAACTCAATACATGGATAATCACATCTCTTGTTCCCTTTCTCTCTTGCTCTCGGCGAAGGGGGACGCTTTTTTCCTCTGCTCCCTCCCTGCCCTGCTGTTTTTGTCCTGTCTTTTTCTATATTTTTGGAGCCTTTCTTTGCACATCCTGCGAATCCACTCAATATGGACCTGGTCAACTGGTCTCTCGACGCATTGATCAAATTTCCTCCACGAGAAGTCTGGGCACGGGAGAGCCCTCTTGACCTGCGGGGACACACCCGGCGGGATACACCTTGAATTTATTCTTGGAGCAGGATTTCTGATGTTTGGGGCTTGCGTTTTCTTGCCCATCGACAAATTTGTGATGGACTTGACCAGATTAGTGAACACTCAAACTGTTGGTGTGAACAGAGACGCAAGTTGGGTGTGAGTCTTGCTGAGACTCGCAGCCCAGTTGTGGACTCTAAAACTCACTGACGAAATGGAATCGATCTTGGAGAAGTTGCTAGTTTCGGCTCAGTGGAACGACCAAACTAATTTGGATAATTGGGATGAACTGAGACGTATCAGAGAGACTTGAGGGAAGATTAAAATTCATAATCTACCCGACCTAAGACATTCCATATCTGAATTGGCTTTGCCCCGTGTTGCCTTGGAACGGCCGCATATTTCCAATCTCCTTGAAGATATGTAAACACAACGCTCATTCCCACCTCACCGCCTCCTTTTATCCATGCAGCTGTGGAGCTGAGCGCTCCTAAGGATATCATGCCCCGATAACATCTTGAGCAACGTGGTTTTACGGCCCTGTGATGTCACCGCCTCCACTTTAACACTTCAGTTCTACCAAAAAATATTATTTCTCCACTGGATGGGGTTCGAATCAGGATCCTAAACATCTTTCTTGATCTTCCAGGACTTGAATCTGCTTAGTTTTGAAATTTAAACACAACTCAGGTCTAGGTAAGCCAGTTGACACTCAAGTTACTTATGTTTGCAAAACAGGCAAATGTTACCCAAATACTATTTATTTTGCCCATTTCCAACCCATACTCGACGTTTTCATGGCAATCTCAATTACCCAATTACCCAATTCCAAAGTTTCCACCCCCAAAATATCCGCTTTGTGCCGCCTTCATTAGTGGAAGTGGCACAAATCGAATTTTCTCCAACTTTTATCTCATTGATCTCCATCGTAATTCTGCATCAGAAGAAGCCAATGCCCAACAAAAGGTCATTGCTACTAGTTATGCCTTCATCTTCCTGAGATTCCTTTGTCTTTTTATGATCTCGTGACAATACTGTTGGCTCCCGCTGCTCAACAACTTTCAAATTAATCCATAGACAGCGACATGACATCCATTTTTACTTCTGTAAACAAAGCGCTGTTGAGTGATGTTTTAGGGATTAAATGTGGTCGCATTTAATTGTTTGGTACTAACTACCAAAATAGATAAGATTTCAAGAAAAACAGTACATACGTATCAAATGTTTGTAATATATAATTTATTTACAAAATAAAAAGAGAACAGTAGGTTTGACATGCATAATAATGTGGCTTGTCATGCTTGCTTTATCTCATAAATAATATGCCTCTAAAAATGGCTTAACCAACTCCGAGTTGTGATCTCTTTAAAGCTACCGTGATGATAATAATTTTTGTATTCTCTATGCTAATGGACACGGTGTTTGTAATGTTACTATTCAGCGGAGTGGCACATGACATTAAATGGTCGTCGAGGTGGCTGAGATTGCCATCAGCGAGCAGATGTGAACCATTTGTCATTTATCGCTCTGAGCCGTCTGTGTCCGGGTTCAAAATGATGTCGGCCGCCCCGGTCTGCTCTAATGACAGTGATTAAAGCGCCGCTCTTCTTTTCCGCTGCCGAGGTCAGTCAAAGGCACCAGGTAGGAGACAAAGGAGCTGTAAATTATCTGACACAAAGAGTTGCGCATTTAGCCAAAGGCATGTTTAACTGTTACCAGGCCATAAAATCCTGTTTCCAAGGGAATATACTGGTTTAATATGAGTGGCTTTTCTCACTTAAAATGCTTAAAAATTCCCTGTTCAGTTTCTGCGACCGGCACTGCCTTTATACTAGTGTACTCAGAAAAGGTCAGCTTTCATGAATGTTAGACTTTTGAAAGTTCATTTAAGGCCATAAATGTATCACAGAAATACCTTGTGTAAATAAGCAATATGTGGTGATTTCAGATTTTCTAATTAGTCAAAATGGCTTCTCATACATTGTTTTGCCCAGTCTTGACATTAGGGCTAATGCTAGCTGCTACAGCAATCCAACAGTATGAGTAGCTAGAAAGTTAGTCATTTACCCAGTTAGCCAGTTCGTTAGCTAGCTGGCAAGCCAGCTAGTTAGAATTCCAACAGGGCACGTCGGCAACATTCGTCCTTTTTTCCTTCCAGGCTCTGAGCTGCTAAAAAATTAGCTTGTTAGCTAGCATATTACAATCCCATTAAATTCTTCTACCAAGCACAATTATGACACATTACCGCATCATGCCTTACGCATCAGCCGTGACATCATCCTATGGAGTGTGTGCTCTGCTGCATGCTCGTGCTTCACATTTCTCTGCTTCACTTCTACTTTCACATACAGAAAACAATAATGTTGGGTTTTTACTATGTGGAAATCAAAATGTCTATAAAGCAAGGTACATTTCTGGAGCTATTAATTGACATGGACAGCTAGAAATATTCTCAGCTTAACCTGAGTGGCAGTAAAACCTAAGAAAACTTCACAAGCTAATACATTAGTTTTGACAGAATCAAAACTTCCAAACAATCAGTTCAGTGATTCCTTGTTTTCATTGTTTCCTTTTCCCCTGATTCATGCTTCTGAATAAGCACATTCACTCACCCTGACACAACAATCCTCGTCTGTCGCCGGAGTGGCTGATCTTTCCCTCCCCTCCGTAACATCTTCCATCTATTTCTCGACCAATTTCCTCCATCTTTCTCCTCCTTGCCTGCTACCGTTTCTCTTCCTTCCTCCTCTCCTTCCGTCCTTCCTTTCCTTCTCAGCGGCTGAATCCTCCCGACTTGTTTTTGCTTGGAGGGGCTTCCTTTCTGTAGTCCTTTTCATCTCCCCACCAATAAACACACCAGTCTTGTGATGGAAAAAACAAGAACTCGCCTATTTTAGTCTGCTCTTGGGAAATCAGGAAGACACACACACGGTGCGATGCTGCATGCACACAAAAACTCACACGAAAAACAAAACAGACTTCTTTTTTTTTTTTTTTTTTTTTAAATATTAAAGTTAGCTGTTTTCTTCCTGCCTCAGAAGTAGACAAGCACACTTCCACGCCCTCGGGAAGGAGATACAAATGAACTCTGACGGTGTTTCAATGCGAAACGCAGACGCGGTTCGGCAAAGTGGCATCTGATCAGAGAAGTTCCAACATTTGATCATTTTTACGCTGGATCTGCACTGAAAAACCTTCGACTGTGATTGAGTTTTTGATCAACTCTGTTACCCTGGGTGGGTTGCCATGGTAATGTAGCTATTAATCCAAGTGAATTTTATTACCTAATTAATCCTTGTTCACATTACAGCTCTTGGGGAGAAAAGGGTGGATTACTTTTTCTGTTGGAAACAGAGAGTGGACTTCTTTTCTTTGTTAGCCTTGATTAAATTAATTATATTAGTGTTGCCTGTGCAGCCTTTCAATTATATATTTTTCTCAGTTAATTAGTATCTTTTATTCAGGTCACTTTGAGGAAAAAGTATATTCTTTGTTTGTCTCGATGCTGTTTTGAGGATTAAGGCGAAAATAATGTGGTAAATGATGAGGGGAAAAGGAGAAAAAGTATCTCTGCATTAAAGTTGAAATGATACTGTCTCAAAGACTCACTACAGCCTTGTGTAAATGAGCAAGGAAACTTCATACTTTAGAATAAAACTAATGAATAATGAATGACTAATGAAACTAAATTTAGACTTTTTTCTTAACATTTCAACTTTACTCAACTTTATTCCTAATATTTCAGTTTTGTATTCTGACATAAAAACACACACAAAAAAAGAAGCCCACAAAAAATATCCACCTTTTTTTGTTTTCTTTCTTGCTCTTATATGTCAACAAATGTCAAATTCCCATTAGGCTCATACTTCTTGGTCACAAAAGACCAATTCTCCTGGTCTGATACATAAAATTCCAGTAAATCAATTTGAGGCTTGTGGTTGTAAAATGACAAAATGTGGAACCACTGGTTGTGAATACTGCCATTTGAACTCATTTGTGTGACTTCTCAGCTGTCCGGGTTTTGGTTCTGCTAATAATTGGTCAAAGAAACGACGACTGGACTAATTTTCCCAGAAACGCAACGTGTTTCACAGATTGGAGAAACGGCTAGAGTTTTCGAGATCTGCAGCAAAGCAAAGTTTGGAATCTTTTTTTTCTTTTCAGTCATGCTGAGTTTCATCTCCACAAATTGCAAAACGATAAACAACATATGGCTTCCAAAGATCACCGTCTTCCTCATCCATCTCCCACTGAGAGCTATTTAAACCTCTGACATGTGACACGCCATCAGAAACACAGGCTGTTGCTTCACACTTGTGTTCATTTTTATTTTTATCAAGCCGTGTCTCTCAACTTTTGAGAAACAATTTGATAACTTTAGATATCTTGCTATTTACCGATGCTCAGTGTTATGGGACAAGCAGGGGAAGAAGGATGTGAGGGAAGGTGAGTTTGCATCTCTGTCAGTCCAAAGAGCTCTTTTGTCTTGTTTGCAAATGACTCTGTGCGCATTTGCATGCAATGACAACAGTCTGCCTATTGTACCAGTGAAACCAATAAATGAGAAGGCTCTGTTTTAGTTTTTGTAGTGGAAGGTAAAGGAAAGGGTGTGCTTTTATTTTATTTGTTCCCATACAAAAAGAGGCTTGCTGATTTCTGGTGGTTGTTTTTTATTAAATCTGGACCGACAGGTGAGTGACATTATTGGTATCAACAGTGGACGCCAATGGAAAATGTTGAGTTTCTCAGGAACAGTAAGTACTGTAGTTTTGGTCAGAACAGGAAGTGAGAGACTCTAGTCTAGGGTGAGGTTTGAGGTACGTTTTTGGAAGGTGTTCTTGTACACAAGGAGGCAAAGGTAAGTACAACAAATGACAAGTAGCACATAAACTGCCACCAAGATTTCTACAAGGCGGACAATCTGGCAGCAAAGGGGAGTGCTGCTGATCATCTCGACTCGTGACGGTTAAGCTTGAAGTGATGGTATTTTCCAGACCCTTTTTTAAAAAGTTTATATTTGGGGGTCTTAAAATGTTTCTATGGTGATGAAGATCAAAATGACAAAAAAAAAATAAATAAATAAATAATAAAATAAATACTCATGAATATTACATAAAACAATTACTGTGTAGTCAAAGCATCAGCTAAATCTGCAGTATGTAACTTCTATAAATAAAAAAACTAAAATGTTTCTTCCATATTTGTTAAAGCTGTCACCATGTTGTGATACTATATGTCAGATAATCTGTGAAAAAAATGAAGCTGCTCCACCTGCTCCTACAGCTACTATTTCCATCTGAAAAAATGCACCGCTCCCGTTCAAAAACAACCAATCAGAGCCAGTAGGCGGGTCTTGGCACTGTCAATCAAGCTTGTGTACACATTGCTAAATGTGCTAACGGAAGAGAAATCACTTAACCTTTTAGAAGAATCGTTTCTAAAAGTTAGCATGGCTTTCATCGGTGGCCATGCTAACTAATGTTAGCATTCTTAGCAGGTTCTGCTATCAGGAAGAAGCTAGCAGGGAACAAGAAGGGTTGCAGGGATGTGCGAAAGCTTGATTGACAGCGCTAAGACCCTCCTATCTTAAACATGTGATGCATAGAAGCAGGATTCAGATTCTATGCAATATGTAATGTTTGTTACTGGTGGGCTGGTGACCCATAGATGCCACTATTTGCTGCACAAATCTAACTTTGTTTAATGTTATCAGTGATGGTCCTTTTTTTTTTGTTTAGTTGAATTATCCTTAAATTATTCAGAATATGGTATTTAAGGAGTTAATCCTGCCAGAAGCATTGACAAGTGAGCAAGATCATAAGACCCACCACGACTCAATCACGAAACCACTTAAAAAAAAAAAACTCTTCAGTTCATACTTTATGAAGTCCCAAACAATCGTTTCTGAAAATATAAATTGCATTTATGTAACTTTATTGTTGTCGTATAGCTTTTTGGCATTATCTTGTCCTTTTAGAACGTCTCTGAAACATGGATGCAACGTTTAAAAAAGTGTAAATATTTGGAACGTTTCCCAAAAGCAGAGCGCCTGTGTGTGCTTCTGGCAAAAAGGGGGGATTTCATTGTCGCCTCAGGGTCAAATGGGTTACAACAAAAGGTTTATTCATGGTCAGAGATTAGATGATCGTCTTTATCACGAGTCACCAACCCAGAGCAGAGTCACAACTCTTTCACTTACCACGAATAAATGCATCTTTAAAAGACTGACGGTCATGAGACGTAGTCTTTTGGAAATTTCTTGCGCATTAAATCGGACAAACAGTGGCTCATTCATCTTGCATTAGCGGATCTGTAAACAAAGCAACAGGAAACATTCATCAAAAAAGGTCAAAAAGGGGTATCTGATTTGATATTTGCTCATCTCTTTGTATTTTATGAATCAACTTTCACAGTGATGCAAACCTTGCTACAACTGCTTTAGAGTTCTTATCAAGTCTCTTACCTCCTTTGGTATTTTCAGTGGTTGACCAGTAAAGTCTTTAAAAGCATATTTTCCTTTCAATATGCTCATAATTTAGTCACAGTTTTTGCACAACCAGTAGAGCGTATGCTGTCTTGAAATATTTCTATATAGACATAACTGGTCCATTAGGAGTGTTAGCGAAAACACATCAAACGCATTGCAGCTATCTTAATGTGATTGTCATTATGTGACGTAATCCAATACCGTCTGACGACGATCTTAAAATCGCCTCTCGTATTCTATCTCTAAGTCTATATCTTCTCCTAAATTTTCTCAGAGCTGCAGTTTCCAAGCTTCTGCCTCACAGAGAACATTGAGCTCCTTCAGACTAGCCAGCAGCTGTTAGCAAACACCTTGTGGAACTGCGCATTGGCTGAGCTCATTATACGAGCTACTTCTCAGTGAAATGCTGCTAAACATTTTTGTTAAAGAATTAATAGAGGAGGAGCCATGTTGTGAAGGCTTCCTGAAGGCGGAGTTTCAGAAAGAGTGGGAGTTTTTAAAGAGACAGAGACCTAATTTGAAACCATTAAATTGCAAAGTCATATTTCTTTCAAGTCAGATTTGACATATGTGGCATTTCTGTGACAACTGAAGTAGTTAATTGCGCTGTAAAATGGCAATATGTGCCTGAAAAGTCCATAATGCTGCCCCTTTAAATAGACACAAATCTAAGTCAAGTCCTGCATGTAAATCGTGCTGCTGTGAGATGTAGCGCAGAGGTTTATGCGAACAGTGAACTTGTGGTTGTTTCTTTGACTTTCAAACTGCAGGTGTACTGTTTTCAGTCAGACCTCTAAATTAAGTTAATCCCTTTCTAGATACGTATAACCTTGTTGGCATACGTATTAATTGCACCACATGGTGATCTTTCTTCCTGGACGCCAGGAGAGGGAAACCAATGAATGATGCAACCACATTTTGAAGGGATCAACTCCCAGCTGTAAAATTCCTGCTGTCTGGCTCTCACTTTTCAAAGAATGGAGTTCGTGTTGAATGATGGAGATGTGATGAAGAGAAAAAGAAACAGGAGGAGGGACTGGCCTGGCCTGGCCGGGTAGCGCAGTGACATCAGCTTTGAAAAATGTGTATGTGTGACTGGGTGTGTGTGCGTGTGTATGTGTGTGTGTGAAACCTGACAGATGCAAAGTCAGAGAGGGCTCACTCTGCTGTTTTTTAATAGAACCTGAAACTGGACAGAAATAGCAATAAAATCGAAATTAAACACTTGAATTAACTTTTTATGACATTTACAGCAGAAAATGCAGCTCTCCTAGTTGATTTATAAGTCCAATGTCTCATGTTTTGGATTTTTGTCAAAAGCACAAGCCAACGTTGTGTTCTACATACAGTGAAACAAATGTACAAAAATATTATGCAGGGGAAAAAACAATATATGTTTGAGCTGGCTCAGCCCACACTTTACCAGAGGAAAAAAGAAGTTTAAAACTTGGTTTTTGCTGTTTGTTTTCTGTCGTCTTCGGTAACAGTGATAACATTTTTTAAGAGTCCTTTCCCACGACTGCAGAGTGGTATTGTCTTTAGTTTTAAGGCGTAGAGTTTCTGTTGAGTTACGCTGCGGAAGCATCTGGCACTTCCTTGGCTAATGAATAACAGCTAATACTAGGTGAAACTAAAAATACATTTTTTTTTTTCAATGCGAAAACTGAACATGGCTAATGTACAGATTTCTATGTACTCTTTCATAGTTTGAACAGTGCATAGCATTCAGAAATTCAGAAATATTCCTTCTACAAAATTAAAATACTCCGGCATTTAACGGGCCATATAGTGGCGCATTAACATTAGTTATAATCCTAATTTACTCCAATCCACAATTTAACTTAACCAAGTAATTTTATTGTCAAAACAATGAAATGGCAAACATCAAAGCTAAGTTGGCACAATTTTAAACTCCATATTTGTCCATAGAGTCAATATTTTACAGTGTTACGGTTGCATTTAGAATATAATTGAATCAAATTATTTCTCTCCCAAACCAATAAAAGAAGCAAAAAACCCTCTATGACCTAGATTTATCACACATTTTTTCATGATTATAAAAGGTCAAAAATCTAAAATTTTTTTTCCATCGACAAAGTGAAAAATTACACTTATCCCTCAGAGTGAAGCGTCGCTCACAATAGACAATCTCCGGATGAATCTAGACAGCGTGCTCAGCCGTGACCGAGAGAGAGAGAGAGAGAGAAAGAGAGATAGAGAGAGAGAGGCAGAGAGAGAGAGAGAAAGAGGCAGAGAGAGAGAGGAAAAGGCGTTTCCACGTTTCGGCAGCCGGTCACACAGTACCAGACTTCAGCGCGCGCAGATTCTCCGAGAGATCACGACCAAACCCGAACCCAACATTCCTCCGTTATCTCCCACGAGCTCAGACTGACAGCTGACCTGACCCGTGTCCCCTTCACGGCAGCGGCTCCCTCTGACCAAAAAAAAAAAAAAAAAAAAAAAACATTGACCCATCATCACTCGAAGCCGTAAAGCTGAACCAGACGAGGTGGGCTCAATTCCCCTCACCCTTCCCCAGCACCACGTCTGTGCTCTCTGAGGCCGACACCGACACACTCCGAGGAAAAGCTTTCGACCCGCTGCTCCCCTCGCCTCTGCCTTGTCTGTAGCCGACTCATTTTGCTGCGCCCGGGGTGAGTACGTCTCCGTTCTTCCTGCTTTTATTCCCGCTTCGGGGTCGTCACTTTGAGACGCAGCTCCCTGGATAGAGCGCCCTTCATTCATTTGTCTGAGCTGGGAGTCGAACCGGCTCCTCCATTCATGGACACGGTTCGCCTCTCCGCGTGCATACCATTGCAGGATGTCGATTGGGAAGAGTACTTCACATTCATTCTGGAAAATGTAGTTTTCAGTGCGTTTCTACCAAATGTAATACACGTGTCGTCTAATTTAGATTAAGGACATTTCCTTTCCTCGGTATACCGTTGATTTTTACAATTGCGTGGCAAATTGCCCCCCTCCCCTCCTCCTCCTCCTCACACATTCCCTTGGGGGCTTTCAGTCCATCAGCAGTTAAAGTTGTGTCGGAATCGTTGAGGCTGCTGGTTCACATGTCCCAGCGTCCTCATTTATTTATGTTCTACAGCTGAACCACAACAAGTTAAAATGTTACCCAACTCTGATAAGTTGGTTTTTCATTTGTTTATGGTGTCTCCAGTTGTTTTGCACCAAAGCTTCTAAAGTATTGCGACTGTAATAAAAACCCTCTGGGGCTGGCAATTTGAGTATGAGTGGATGGGGATGGATTTTTTTTCTTTTTTCTTTTCTTTTCTTTTTTTTTTATGAATGGATGGGAGTGCACAGCCAATAGGGAAGGGTAGGGTGGGAATTATTCTCCCCCAGCATATATATGTGTATGTAATTGCTTTAAATACAAGACAGAAAAGCAACGATTATTCCTACTGCTGCTAAAACAATTCAACATGTTAATCATTAAACTTTTATGTTGTGTAATGTAAGCCTAACTGTTTGTTCCAGCTGTTGCAACTATGAAATTATATAAATTGTTTTGTCTGTTTTTGCTCTTTAGACTGTAGCAGTTTTTTTTAGTCAGGCTACTAGCTCAGGTACCTAACCAGCTGTAAGCATTTGTAACAGCTTCTATCTTTCTAAGGGCATTCTGAGTAAATATAACAATATACATACATATGCTTACTTAAAAAAAATAATTGACTAATTTGCTTATTTCTATCATTTCATTTATTTTTTTTAGTACTGTGTTGAAAAGGCTTCCGTACTTTAAAGTAAAATTTGCAGAATATGCCAGTTTCTTTTTCTTTAATCTAATTAGCCAATTAATTGTTGATAGATTAATTGAACACGAAAATAATTGTTCGTTGCAGCCTTACCCGGCTGTGGAGGTGAACGATTCGGAGGCAGTCTTCCTCCTTCGCTGTTCTGTCCACTTTGGCTTCAATGAGACTGAAACAAGCCCACAGCATGCTTGCCGTGCTTGACAGTTGGCGCAACGTTTCCAGCTTCCAGTGCCTCACCTCGACCACGGCAAATGTATTTCGTGGCCCAACAGAGCTTAAATTTTCGTCATGTTTAAGCTTTGCCTCGTACATGTGACCAGTTGCATCAATAACCATGAGAACGAGCACCGCTGGTATATTTTTGCATACGTCCTGCCTCAAAACCATTTGAATGTGCTGGGAGTCTTTTCTTTTTTTTTTTTTTTTTTTAGATTTTTAAGTTTAAGAAAGGGTCTCAACAAGCTTTTTTGAACTTTGCATTGAAAGGCCATCTTTCAGGATGAAAGATCGAACGGACCAAGCCTCGACCCTTTCAGAAATGTGTTTGCCGTTTCGTGTGTGTGAGCCTTGACTCAGCTTTTTGGGAGCTTGTCTCCTCTCTGTGATATTCATCGATCCGTCTGCTTAAACAGAGGGGAGAGAAAAAAAAAATCTGGGCAGCACAGCAGAAATGTGCTTCCTCTCTCGGGTTCACTTCCTCTGTGTGTGTGCGTGCGCGTGCGTGTGTGGTTTCGGATGTCCCCTCACCCCCCCCCATCCTCTTCTCTTCCCTCCCACCACCACCAAAGCGGCCGCGGCCGCCGGGGGAATGTTTGTGGTTGACTGTTTGCAGGCTCAGAGTCAAACACAGTTTTCGGGAAGATCAGTGTTAAACTGGTGGAGCTCAAAACGGTCAAAACAAAAGAGGAAATGCGTCAGTCTTTCTTTTTTTTTTTTTTTTTATTTCTTTCTCTTTTTTTGTGTGTGTTACTTGGACTTCAAGTGCTTGGTCTGCAAGCTGCTTCTTGACACACATTTAGACTTAAGATAATTTCACCATAACCACAAGACAAGGAAATAAAACAAACTTTGTTGGCGTCCTTCCTCGTATTATTTATACCATTAGAGGAAGATGTCGCTCACAGTAAGGTGAAACCCATTGAGTTACTGGATTTTTTTTTTTTTTTTTTTTTTTTAAATACCAAGGCTGACTCACGAAAGATAATTAGGGTCACTTCTGCAACCACAGGAAATGAGGAATTGAAAGGTGGATTAGTAAAAAAGAAAATAAAAACCATACTTTAAATTTAGAAAGAAAATGTACCATTTCCTCTCGAAGTTCAGTGCATTACCAACACCAAATAATTACTTGCATTCTGAGAACTGGAATAAAATGGGTTACCTGTGTATAACTATAACTAGATCCTATCATCATGTCAAAGCATAATGGATCAGGAACTGCTTGAAAAGAAATGGTAAAGGGAGGCTCCGTCAAAGTCAACTTTGGGACAAATTACGACCGCTGATTGGTCAGTTGCTGGCAAACCCACTGGATTTGACAGGTGGGTGTCAAGTCAATTTCACTCATAAAAGTTGGACGTAGGAATAAATAACTTCTAAACAGATCTCTGTGCATTAGTGACGAAAAAGAGAACGATATTGATGAGGCACTGGCAGTAAAGGATTCATTTGCACGTTAATCAAAGTGGACATGTAGTCTTAAATATGCACCATCAACGCCTTCATGATAATTGCAAAAATATATCCATCTTGTGGTCTTTTTTCTTGACTTTTGGGTACGTCTGTTCATCTATGGAGTGCAGACCTTCTGCACTCTATTCTCCGGTTTTCAGGTTGCTTAGATTGACTCTAAAAATGTCTCTAGTCTCCACTTTACAATTTGAGTGTCAGGAGAACCTGATACTTGGAAAAGCCTTCACATCACCATGGTATCTGCCATGCGATATTCAGTGAAACCTAGCCTCAGCCGGATTCAACAACAAAGGATGTCATCACAGAACACAAGGTAATTACAGTCACATCATTAACGAAGACCCACAGAGACCTTTGTGATCTTAAAGAATGTTCTTGGATATCATGGATCATCTAACAGGTCCACTGATGTGCAGCCTGGTCTCCCGGGAAGATATGAATTACAGAGAGTCAACGTCACTGTGGGGTGTTGCATTCCTACCTGGAATCTGTTTCCTTGGACTCCTCTGAGCTGTTTCTCATTGCTGTATAGCATGCAGAGATGACCGAATATGTTTCACCATATCATAATCAAAATATATTATAGCCAATATATTGTGTTCCTGTATGCATTTATTGCAGAGTAGTGTGCATAAAGGTTGTACAATTCACAGTGGTAAAGGTAGATTAGTTTTAGTAAAGGAATTAAACTATCTTAAGATTTTTTTGGCTACATAAAATGGAGATCATAAATATGTACTTTGTATTGCATCAAAACACACACAAGTTTGTGTTTTTTTCAGGACGACAAGGGGTATGAATACTTTTGCAAGGCTCTGTGCAGAGAAAGAGAGCGGTGGCTTCTGCTCGCGGTAGAGCTGAGCTCCATGGGTCTGACGTCCCAGTCATTTGGGTCACTGGAAGTGATGCCGCCTGCAGGACAGAGTCTGTGTGGGCAAGAGTGAAAACCAGCACTGAGAGCCAGGCTCACCACCCCCGCTGAAGTAAAAATGTCTTTAGCCAACTCTTATTTGTTGTGTTTAAGCATATCCAGAGGAGTGGACATTCCACTTGTGGCCAAACAGGAAGTGATCTCCCCTTCCCCTCCTCCCTGTTACATCACAGCTTGGTTGCAGTTTTTAAGTACCTGCCATATTCGATGTGTTCCCACTTGCAATGAACAACAAGAATCTAAATTTATCATTTATGTGAGCTAAAAATAAAGATTTACCTTGATTCAGAGTGTATCTAAAACATGTGCAGTGATTTATTGTAAACCGCCACAGAGGTTAAGCCTTTCCCTCTGACGCTTGTGCAGATTTAATCCCTCTGGCAACTGCTCATGATCTCTCGTCGTCTGCATGTTTTTGTTTCTTCTGCTGTTGTAGCGCTCCAGTTTGTTTTCCAGTTTGTTTGGAAAAGTTCTGCATTGTTTATGTATGTGTATATATATATATATATATATAATTTTTTTTTTTTTGTGATTGGTTTTTTATGTACTGCATGAAAAGCAAATGTCCAGCGATGATTGCATGAGCACAGCTGTGGAATCATTCCATAAATCCAATCTGTCTGTATTTCACAGTGGCCAAAATAGTGGATAAAATGACCCAAACACGCAGACTGGCTGAACAACACAAACGGCACTGAAAATTCACTGTACTTTCACACACACGCGGGGACACGCACACACACACACACACACACACACACTCACAACGATTGCGCGATTTGATTTAGGACACTCGTCTTTCCCCCCGGTGGGCATAATCTGCTCTGCAGCTTGCCTCTGAATGAAACGCCTCGGTGGGCCTGATTGGATTTGATAAGACCTGATTCAACTGAGGCAGGAGGGAAAGGACGCAAATGCATGCTTGCGTTGTGCTTGCAAGTGTGTATGTGCGTGTGTGTCTCTTTTAGATGCTACAGGATATCATCAGGGGTCAGCTCAAGGTGTTAGCCGCTTGCCTGTCTTTCTCACACACACACACACACGCATACATACATGCTCAAATACATTCCGCACGTTAATGTCTGACAGCATGCACCGAAAAGTTGGTTTTGTTCAGTTGTCAGCCCCAGTTCAACAAAAGTGCCGGCATCCCTCTTAGTGCTGGTTACATAATGAATTTCACATCTGCTACTGACGTTTTTTTTTTTTTTTTTTCCCCCTCACTGACCTGCGTGTTGCGCTCCATTCACTTAGCTACGTTGAGGTATTAATATCAACAGGAAAACAGTCACCAGGGAGCCTCGTCTTCTATTTTTAACAGGCTGGAAGGAAAACACAATGACTTCCACTGCATCTCTTTTTCTATCATCTCTTGCGCTGACAGGAGGTGCCTTTACTTTACGTTCCAGTGGCGAGATGAAGTCATTGAAACAGAACTGTGAAAAGCGCAGGTGCAGCAAAAGCATGAGTAATAACCGATTTTGCTGTAATTACATGGTATCTATTAGCAGACATGATATTTGCTAAAAAGCTAACATTGCTAACACGAGTTTTAGCATTGCTAACCTCATGCTATGCTAATTATGAGATGCTTAAAAGTACTTCACCATCGATTTTGTTAAGAATTATAAACATTTGGATATATTTAAAACACTTAATTTATTCCCAGCTGAAAATTATTTTCTTTTTGCCGTTTTCTGCTGGATGCCATTTAAATGTATTCTCCCTTAGTAACATGACACAGTAACACTAGATGCCACATTTCAAATACACTTTGTACTTCCTAAGATGTATTAAGTTCATTTGAAATATGTTTCTCAAAAAGAGGCAAAGGGTTCAAGAAGTTAAATATGATTAATTTTCTTTTACACATATTTAAGGGTAAACTCACATTATGACAAACTGGATGATGCTCATTTTCACTACTTGCTCACTTCTGTTGCTAACGCATATGAGGCTAAGTTCATTCTGTGCAAAAAAAAAAACCATTGGACACCATGGAGGTTAAAGTTATATATAGTGTGAGAAGTACAAAGCTACTGCCAAGAGCAGTAAACAGGCTGCAGAAATGTCAGTGTTTTGCCATGCCTAATTAACAGCAGGTTATCCAGCCATCCCTACCTTAAAAAGTCTTAAATTTGAGTTGTTAAAACATGCAGGTGCCTCATGGTGTCGTGTTAGCCACTTCTCTGACAATCTTATCTCTGCTCATAATATTTATTCCATGACCCATCATCTGCCCTTGCAGAACGCCCACTCTAACTCTTATCAACAACGCTTTACAAACTTGACATTTTTTGGAGGTCATTAGCAATTTATGCTCATGATTCCTTAACCATTAATGTTCCAATGCTTTAACCAATATTATTAATACCACGATAAACTACAACAGGCTCACTAAATATGTGCACGTGCGTGTGTATGCGCGCGTGTGTGTGCGTGTCTTAGACAACTTTTTGGCCAGTCTTTGTCATTGTAACAGATGACCAGCCAGCATGCGGCCCGGTAGAGAATCTTGCAGTGCCCGTAGAGGTGGGGGTCCGCGTCTTTGCGCTTCTTCATCTGCTCGTTGGATGACGATGTTGAATCTTTGTGTCTGTATTTGTGTGTGTGTGTGTGTGTGTGATTGTGAGTGAAGGTTGGGGTGTGGGCGGAAAGCATGACTTTGGAACAGTTGGACTTGATGAGCAATGCATGTACTGATGGGACTCTTTGTGTTGGTGAGGTGATTCAGAGCTGTGGCCGCTTATTTCTGGTGCTCCGAATTGGATGTGATCTGCACCAAATGTTTGCATGGTTTCACTAACAGCATTTGTTTTCTGCTCCACGCAGCTGCCTCACCTAGGAGCGACCATCCATGTCGACGGGGAACATTTGCTTTCTGAAATAGCGTGTTAAAACGTCCGTATGTGCGAGTTCCTTTATGGTAGGGGTTGGAAACAAGACATGCAATGAAACACACCAGCATCTAAACACACATACACACATCTCCTCGCTTCAGTACAAATTCAGGCGTCAAACTTGTTTTGACGTTGCTTATATAACCCTCAGAGGACCCCCGAGTACCCACATAGCAGTCAAGGTACGGCGACTTGCACTAATGCATTGTACCGTCACACAAAGACCCGCCTGGAAGCTTTTATGTAACACCTCGCGCCAAGATTTCTGAGAAGTCAAATGCAAAGCGGGCAGCAAGCAGCAACCCTTACCACATCTGCTCTTGTTGTTTTCTGGCATGCAGTCTGAACCCATCTTTTAGAGCATCTGGGCGGCAATGGGTTATGTGAGATTCTCTGAAAGCATCAAAAGAAAATCATTCAATAAGTGCACAGAACCTCTCTGTCTGCAGAAAACATGTCTCTAAATCAGACTTAGTTTTCATCTAGACATATGAATGTAGACACACTCAGTCACTAAAAATCCTGACTTATTGCTTTTTGGGCTGTGGGTGCAAACCATGGGATCTGGTGTGTCACACATCCACGGAGATAACTCACCTGAGATCGGATAGAAACTATTAAACTGTTTTATTTTTAAATATGAAAATGAAATTGTTTTTTGATGTTTATGCAGGCCTGTGAAACCATAAAATATGACGCATTACAAGCCCTGTTCGCAGAAATGTGTGGAAAATCTGTGGAAATCTGAATCGGTGCAACAGGTACTCCAGCTGCACCGATTCTATTCTTTGACTAATAACTTACGAATAAATCTTTGCCAAACAGAGGAGGCATTTCTCAGATTTGTTTAACCGTTTGTCCTTCCAGCAGTAAAATATTTGAGAAGACTTCACTGTGTGCACACCATTACTGCTAAAACCCTTTCAGTCATCACGGCCATGCGTCACTGCTTTATACTGCACACTTTATCACAGTGGTTTAGACAAAATAAATATTGAGAGGCTGTCGTGTTCGGAGAAAAAAAACAAACGCTCAACCAAAATGAGAAGAAAATGGTTCAATACTTCCACTGTTCCCCTTGTTCCGTAGCTCCTGGGCTGACATCAGGGAGTCGTGTAGCTAAAACAAATAGGAGTTCAAGGCTTGTATTACATGAGCCGTAATTGAATTTGAGCAATTGTGGTGACGAAAGTTGCTTTTTACCCATGCTGGTAATGACTGCTGGGAGACGGAGCATAGAGCTTTGCTGGTTGCTAAGGCAGGTTTGGTTACTAAGAAACTAATTAGAAATGTGTCAAATTATTGCTGCTGGTGCTTTCCAGAGTTATTATGATACAGTGGAGACGATAAAGTGAAAAGAACTGTAAAACGCCTCAAGGTTTTGCTCTGCGTGTTTATCTCCAGAGCGATGGACTTCGTTGGCTCATTCGTCTCTTGCTTGGAGTCAGAATCTAGATCTTCATCACGTCCTTGTCAATGAACAAGTCGCCCGCACATTAGGCCAGAAATGTTGTTCTGCCAACGGAAGCAGTCGTTTAACTGAGTTATTACCACGGCAACATCAAGGATAGCAACCTGGACTGTCTCGCAGGGAATTCATCGAAAGTTGGGTTGTTACAGAAATCCATAAAGAGACACCATGAGCATATGAAGTGCGGCTGCTACCTGATGCGGGATGATGGACGGAGTTTCATTTCCTGTGAACAGTACCGACCCTTCCTCCCCCGGTGCCGGCGTGCTCAATCCGCTAATGGAACAGCAGGTAGGACTGTATGACAGCGGCAAGAGAGACGGAGCGTAATAAAGGAGGGCAGGTTTTTGAGTCTCGCCTGGAGTCTAACACAGACTGAACAAGTTGTTTAATCTCTAATGGACTCTTAGGGGGTCTGTGAATGTGTGTGTGTGTAGGGCCGCTTTCCCTTACAGTCCCTGATCGTTTGACTCCACTCCGCTGCAAGTGTGTCTGCGCGCGCCTTTCCCTCTCCCCATTCAGCAACCAATGATGACTCATACTAGCACCCCTCCGCCCCACATCCTTCTCTTCTTCCTCACCGTCCTGTTTTTGTCGCCTCCTCTTCCTCTCTTCCTTGTTCCCGTCCCTCCTCTTTTCAGAGGCTCAGAGCAGCAGATGTGCCTTGGGCTGGTTACCGTAGAAACTTTGGGTGTGGAGGCAGCAACAGCCCACGTCCTTTAGATTTTGTTAGTCACTGACAAATAAGTGGTTGTTATTGTGCAATTAATAGCTGTTTACAGTGTTAAAGGTCTTCATTTTGGTGCTGGCTCAATAGAAACATATAATAAAACAAATAATAGACAAAAGTGGGAGGTAATGCAAAGTAACTACTTTGTCTTGGGTGTCATTGCAAGAGTTTTCAAAATGCTAATTTTTTATTTTTTACTTTTTTACTGTATTAAAAGACAGCATCTCTTTCACAACGTGTCCAAATCAAAGTTGGTGTGCTAATTTTAATTTCATGTTATTAATTGATTTCTTGGTTGTGACTCTTATTAGGCTAATTTAAAAACTACAGTTCGTTAAACACTCAATGTATAGTTCAACTTACTACCAGATAGCGTGACTATTTTTCCAACTATTATCTGCTTGTATATTTAGTTGGTGCATTTTGTAATGCTTTGCTTAAATAAACAGTATATACAGTAGAGATAACATGATAAACATTTTTTGCAAAAGTAGGAATTACTGTTGTATCTCTGTTTTAAATCAAAGCGGTTAGGTCGTGTTACACGTTTTTGTTTTCTTTTATTCTGTAGTGGTTTTTATGGAAGGCAAGGGTATCATTATATTGTGTGAGTTTCATTCTCCAAAACAACTTTTTTTTTCCCCCCAGTTTTTAAAGACGTGGCTCAAAGCTCTTGGTAAAATATCAATGGTGGTATCCTGTGTTTGCAAAACAGTTAACCAGCAGATACAGTCCAAACACGAAGACGCTGGGAAAGAAAATCTTGGCTCCCCTCGCCCCTCTTCTTGCAGCGATGGAAAGTACAACAAAGGCAGCTTTTCCTCCTCCCAGTTCTGTGCTGCTTCCAACTCCTCCACCTCCTCTACTAACTCCTTCTTGTCTCGTAGCAGAGCTGCACGGTTGCAGACGGCACTCTTTTTCTGCTTTCCGTAGGGGATGCAAATCTGTGTTCATCTAGTTCATTTTTGCCGTTTTCACGATGTTGTGATTGCGCGTCGAACAGTAGTGTTGATATTTGTGTACGGCTTAAGTTATGTGTGGGTGTGTTATCTGTGCATCTCTGCAATCTGTCATGTGGAATGTTACAGGCATGGATGCATGGCCTATTTCCCTACGTGTGCGTGTGTGAATTGTGTATGTGCGCGTGTGTGTGTCTACAGCTGTGGCTTCTGCCCTCTGTGTAAAGCGAGGTTATGGCATCCTGTTCCTCTTCCTCGCTGCCTCTCCATCTGGAGTTGATCCAGCCTCAGTAAACTCTGCTTTACAGTGGGATACAGCTCCATTATCACAGTGGAGAGCGTGGGCATCCGGACCAAGGCTTGTTGTGTTACTGCGTGGATGCGTGTGTGTGCGTGTGTGTGTGTTCTTGTTAGTGCTGTTTAATTTATCAAACTGGCATAACTTGTTTTTTGTTAACAATTTTATTTTATTTTATTTATTTCACTTTATTTTTTTAAAAACTAAAAAAATTAACCTGCTGTGCCTGAGGTTTCTCCTATAAACAGCTGACTAAAAAGACAGAATGTAGGATAAAGACTACTCATTAAAAAGGTCATTCTATTGACCTTTTGCAACTCCAACACCTTATCACGTTGAGTCGCCATGATGGACGACGGACGACCTGCCTGCTTTTTTGGGCCTGGTAGATTTTCCTCATCAAAACATGACAAGTTTGCTTAGCGTCGTTGTCCGTTTATGCAACCAACCACACAGCATCTATCACCATTATGTCAGTAAAATCAGCTAAATAAAGGCAATCCTGGGTGACCAACTGCTTTACAGGAGTTGGCGTGCTGCGTCTTGTCGTTTTGACGTCCATCGTGGAGGAGTTCACCGCTTTCCAAAGAGTGTAAAGTCTCGTTTAAAGGGTCAATACATGGTGTCAAATTCAGAATGAACACTTCTGAAAAATAACCATACATGAATGCAGCAACAAGTAAACAGGACCAGTCATGTCAGAGATGATGCGATTTATCATTAAGCTGCTGTCAGAGCATATCCTATTTTGCAGATTATGCTAGTATATTGGGTTAAAAAGATGCTATCTGGCTTTCAACAAGATGACATGATGCATATTTACCAGAACATCAGCCCTTGTCGTGTATGTAAAGCACAGTTTTGACGTGTTTGTGTTCTGAATAGTTCGTGTATACTAGTATCTGTGCTGTGGAAGAGTTGAGGTGCAGATGTGGTGTAATTTCAAAACATTTGAAATAAAATCTTGTGGCAGCCTGGCCAACGTAATGATCGAACTTCATTTTTGGCTACAGTTTCAAAAGCATTGTAATGTTGACATTTTTCTACGTCATTATTTCTTCGTTTGACGTAGAAAGGAAGTTTCTTTATGGCTTTAGGATTATTTCTTGCCTTTAGCCAGCTAACTGGCTGCTTGCAGCTAAACTTTGGTATTGAGTTTGTCATTTCGTTTTAAAAAATAGTGGAACTTGTGGTTTTCTTCTGAGATGATATGTGTGAATGAAAAGTTTTTTTTTTCTGGCGGTGTCCTGTTAGTTGCAGTGACAAGGGACTTAATCTTTATTTTTCTGCTAAAGAGGAAGCAACTGCGGCTAAAAATCAAGCAAATTTTACGTCGTTTGAAATTTCCTATGAGGCACAATGAACATGTTTGGGTCCATTTCCATCTCAGTTCTGGCAACGGAAACGGCAGATGCCTTACAGGTGCCAATACACGGCCGGAACGAACCCTGGGATAGCAGGCTAACACCCGCGCTAACGCGACGCATATGCCTCAGGTTTGTCAATGCTACCTGCCAACAGCGTTCTGTCAAAGGCGAAATGTTCACACCTCGTCGATGTTGGCGCGGAGGCAGCGACAACGTGGGCTTGTGCAGGTGTCCGTCAGGTACAGATGTGAGTCTGACAATGAAAACACAGACGTCGGAACGAGAGGGGGAGGAGGCGACGTGGCTATGAGGAGAACAGAGCGTCGGCTGCCACAGCACCTTTCCATTAACAAAATCAGATGAAGGAACAGAGCTCATCAATTTGTGAATTAATTATTTTTTTTTATATATATATAGAGTGAGCGCACAATGCAAACAGCAAAAGCGGGTGTCATAAAGCATTGCTTTACATGTCTGTCTATAAAAGTGATTTTGACTCTGTGTGTGTGTGTTGGCTCGGCTCAGCATTCATTTCTTTGTCTTTGCATATTGCTGAGGGAAGAAGAGGAAGTACAGAGTACAGAGGTGCTGCTGTTTTTTTTTTTTCAAACAGAGCATAAGAAGCCATGTTACTTACAGAGAAGGCTTTGGTCTCTTTGGTCAGCCATACTTTGATTGTTTGCTGCTGCTGAAAAGGTCAACACATCCGTTACTAGAGGCAGCGATCTTGTTCGGCTTTTATTTCAAAGGTTCCAAAAGACAGCTGAAAACCTTTGAGCTGTTCCAACCGCACGGCTCGGACAGGAGTCAATTTAAAAGAACAGAGCTGGGAATTGAGCTCTGTGGTCAAAGTAACTTTTTTTGTTATTGTATTTTTTTTTCAAATTTAAAACGCAAAAATGAGTCATTTCAGTGATTTTTTTTTTTTTTTTTTCCTGCAAGATTTGTTTGTTTAAAACAGACACCAGAGTTCGAAAATCAGTCTTGTCTAAACATAGACCGCTGAGATCACGTGATTATCACTATGAAGGGGAAATAAAAAAAAAAAATCGAGGGAGTGAATGAGAAGGAAGAGAGAGACAAGGTGTAATAGATGTTTGAGGCGGAGGAAGGCAAGTGCCGAAAATGAATTGGGTTGTTGAGAAGAGGCGTTGGAAAGGATGTGAAAAGAGAAAATGTTGCAACATGTTTTTTTTTTTTTCCCATCCTCTTCTTTCCTGTAGGACGATCTCACCTGAAAACGTTTAACTGTTTTTTTCCTCGTCAGTTGTTCGCTCTCTTGGAAATATTTTAAGACCCGAGATATGATTGTCATTTTAAAGCTAATGTCCCTTTGTCTTATTTGGCTCTTTAATATTCAAACTGGGTAAATTAACAACATGAATTATATTAGAGATTTTGTTTATTTTCTGAAAGCCCAACAGTGCATCAAACAGAAGCAGCTGGTCTGACATTAAAATAAGATTTTTTTTAATGGGAATTCTTCAGAATTAATATCATGCATACATGTTTCTGTATATGTTTGCACTTCTGTTTTATTTCCTGGTACTCAGCTTGTAAAACTACACTACTACACTTTCATGAACTCTCAGATTAAACCCAATGAAGCTTTTAACTCCATAATTAGGTTCTGAAATGGAAACGGTAACTCCTGCTCAGCTTCCTGGACATGATTTTGCTCGTTTTCAACCTTTTCCTCTTCGGTGGATGAATCCATGCTGTGAACTTTGACCCCTTGAGGAAATGAACCAGTACTAGAATGATGTGCTCTCTCATCTGGAGCTCATCTCCTCGTTAGGAGAGTGCCGTAGATGCGTCTCAAACCCAAGTCACGGCTCTGTATCAGTGAGACGAACTTCTACACCATCTCGGTACTGATCGTTTTTTTTCTTTCCCCTTCCCAACTTCTAGCATGCCTGTTCTCACACAGATGCACACATACACACAGATGCACACATACACACAAACGCACACCTGTCCGACTGTCATGAGATGATCTTCACAATTCAGCTTGATTTTTCTGATTTCTGGGCGTCCTGTCAAGGCGTCTGACAGCGTTTCACCGCAGGCTCGCTGTGTCCCAACATTTGCAGCTCTTAATTAGATTTACTGCCTGACTACCTGACCACCTGTTTCTTTGGCTGTCTTTCTGGCTAAGAGAAACACATTAAGAGGGACAAATCTCAGTAGCTATTTATTCATGTCAGAGTTATGTGTTTGGTTTTTTTTTTTTTTTCTTTGCAGCTTCAAAGCAGAAGCAAAAATAAATCTTAAACTTGAAGTGACAAAGCTTGGGAACTAAAACACATATTCCTCTTGATATATTAAACACTAACATTTGTTTTCATTAAATGGATTATTCTGCCATATTTTTTTCCTGCTGATTAAATGCAAAAGTAAGATTTGCCTGAAAGAGTCTGCTATATTTGAGCTAGGAGTAATCATGATTAAAAAAATAAAAATAAAATCAGTGAGCTCAAAAACAAAACGACTTAATCTTAATATATTCAAAAGTTTCTGTTTGTCTAATAGTTCTGAAATCCCCAAGAGAAAATGTCAGAAAGTAAGATTAGAACATGGCATTTCTTAATTACATATTTAAAGAGAATAAGTAGGGGAAAAAATGACTGGTAGTGTATTGCACAAAGTAACTTTAACAAAGTAAAGTTTCACCGTATGTAACGGCAAGTCAAAATTAAGTTTTTTTTCAACCCTAACCCTTTATCGGACAAAATAATTGTAGACTAGCTAACAAAAAAGCTAACTCAGGTCTGCCTGCAAACCTACGTCCCGGTTTGGTTGAAGTGAACTCTGGTGCAGTTTGAATGCCAAGTGGACCAGAGACCGCTCCAAAAGCAGGAAGTGGACGATGGAGGACGGCATTCTGGGTAAATGCACACAAAACGAAGACGGAAGCTTAGCTCTAGCGGGAGAAATGGCTCGTGGTCTTTCGCCAAAGACAAAAAGGAAATCCTACAACTGCTAAAATATCACGCCACTCCATTTTTGTCTACATTTTGTGAAGAAGGAAATTGCATTACAGCCTTTGCCATGAGTCACATCAATTAACCTATGCATATATTACAACTGTCAATTTAATGCAAGATGTATTTTGTGGTAACTGTGGTCCAAAGAGTTCAATACTTTGAACCAACCGTTTTAATCACGAATGCTTCTGTATTTGAAGCCCCCCTCATTTTCGGCAGTATAATTTCCCCGCTGCCCACAGCACAATGTTTGCAATTTGACATAAATGCTGCCTGGTGTAGTTACTTATTTAGGCCTAACAGGCGCTCAGCATGCTGCCATTTGTGGCATATTACTCTTGATTGGACCCCGAAAGGCGCAGAGGTGAGGATGTACGTTCAAAAATGGGCTCCCATTTTCTTTGTGGCGTTCCCGCTCACCGCCACGTGTTAATCACAGCTGCACGCCTGCTTGAAAAGCCTGCAGGGCACTTTGTGATTAAAGCTGAGGTAAAGAGGTGAGGAGAAGATATTTTTGACCCAACTTTTAAGAAGACTCAATTCTAACCTTTTTTCCGTATTTTTCTGGGGGGGAGTTAACCTAATTTGAAGCAGTTCGTGAGCTTTCGCCTCAGTGAAAGCACATGAAGAAATCAGAAAAATAAAAGTTCTAATTTCGTCTCCACACACCATGCCCCTCCCCTCCTCATCCTCTCTCCTCCCAGAGGCGCAGAGATATTTTTGTCCTCCATAAAGCTCAAACGCTAATGAAGCATTGACGACACAAATTCATTTCCATGATTTTTTTTTTTTTTTCTTTACTCCTGCATCTGGCTTCTCCTCGCGTAGTTGTGACACAACAAAACCTTCCTCCTTTTCTGGCTCTAAACCGTCATCCTACATGAGTCAAGATTACCCTCAGTCTGGTCTTTACATCCCACCAACAATTGTACGATTGTAAAATATCCTCTTTAATCAGGCATTAGGTCTTAAAAACCTTGAGAGGCGGTGATGTGAGAGGATTCTTTTTACTTCCAGTCCCTTGGTGTGTTTTGACAGCGTTATGAAACGAGACTCGCGTCTCCCCTCCGAAGCAGTCCGACAATTTACTCGAGATAGATTTTTCTCGCAAGGGAAATGATGAAAGCTTTTGTCACTCTATGAAAATACTTTTTTTTTTTTACTTCTAAACTCGTGTGATTTTATCCTTTGGCCGTCTTTGACAGATGTATTTTTGTTCGATATGATACAATGGTCTGTCACCAACTTTGATGTTTTGCAGTTGTTGGCCCTCTGGTTCGACTACATAGCTACCCCATTCCTTGCAGTGCAGGCTATCTTTTCTTCGAGAATGATCTTGGATTTGGGTTGGGACTTGGCATTGTGACAAACCCGTTCTATAGCACTGGATTTCTAATATCTACTGTGTATTTTTATGGCCTTGTTTCAGAAAAAAACTACTTTTCTTTTGGGCTATAACTCCATTTGTCATTTTGTTCTACACAACTACTTGATATGGCACTTTTTCCATAATAGCTAGAATAATTTGCCAGAGGTGCCTTTGTTTTAAGTTGAGTCTTTATCTTTTCATTTCATCCTTGGGTTTGTTCATTCTTTTCTTTTACCATACCATAGTACATATGCGTGATGTATAAAAGAAAAAGGGACACAGTGCTTAGATACTAAATGTCAACACTACGACAACTAACAAGGTCAGGAAAAAGGAGAAGGAAGTAGGTCAGCTAAGCTAGCTTGACTTTGACAACCTTAACATGTAAATGTGCTGCAGAATTCAGTATATTTCAGTTAAGTTTTAAAAAAGGCGACCCATGCACTGGCTGTCTAATTCATTAGTCAAGCAGGTGCGTAAATGAACTATTCAGATCATCATTTAATAACAATTACAAAGTAAACATCAAGTCGGTAAACATAATACTGTAACTGACTGTATTTTATGTGGGAAATGTTTGCGTGTTTTTTTTGTTTGTTTGTTTTTTTTTTGTGTTGAAGACTCAAACATTAGTGGAGCTGTTGTGAGTCAGTTGCTATGGCAATGAGTCTCTGTGTACCAAGAAAAAATAAGAATAGAAGTGGTTTTTCCTTTGCTGTAGTGCACTGCACTAAACTGAGGGTTTCCTCCAGTGACTAATAAGCCTGGCGGTCCACCAGGCTTTACTTGTGCCCCCATCAGGCTTAGCATTGCTTATTTATTTACTTTTTTTTAATGTTTGGATTAAGACTTTTTAGTTGGTGATCAGATATTAATCTTCCATTCTTCCAATAACGCATGATTATCAAGTGATTAACATTTTTCTGTCAATTTTAAACATTTCTAAGTCAAAAACACGACGGGCCGCTGGATGAATGACTGCCAAGCGCCCCAAACACAAGGGCTTTGCAAGTTTTCTGCTACATCTCCAGCGTTTTACGCACATGCAAAATTTCTGTGTGTACAATAACATTCAACGTGCCAATAGCTGCATTTCGCTAAAACAGCCCCACCAAACTCCGACTGTTCTTATTTTTGTTTTTAATTTGTGTAAAATCAGGACGTGAAACTACTTTGAAGCGTAAAATGGTCCTGACTGACTGCAGACTGCGCTGCGTTTATGAGGCTGGTAACCGAGCGAGATCTTAGCCGCCTGAAAACAGGATTAGGCTGGATTAGGGAATTAGACCTGACAGTTGTTAACCTGCTTTAGGCTGACCAGCGCCACAGTCGGGTCACTAAGTCATGAGGGTTGTTCTAAATAAACTTTGAATAAGGGAAGAACTGTGTCAGAGGAGTGTGAGGAGCTTGGGGTTTGGCTCCTGAAATCATAAAGATTAAATGGTTTCTCTTCAGATTGTAAATTGAACTTTTCTTCCTGCCTCTATAAGCCACATCTGGACTCCCACTTTCTGCCCCTGGCTTTAGTCGTCCAGGCCATCTGGAGTTTTGTAATTCCAACAGCGTTTTTTTTTTTTTTTTTTTTTTTAAGGGTTTAGATTAGTGAGAATGTAGCCTCTGTGATAGGCGTAGCGCTCTCCACTTTCTGCCTTTTCAGCTTTTGGCCCTCACACACAGCAGCTGTTCACATTCACTCAACCTACAGGCAACCAGAAGAAGGCAATCGGGGCTGGAACTTGTACCTTTGTCAAAATAGAAAGGAAACATTAAGAAATGTAGAATTTCAACTAATTGTGAAAGTTTTGGTAATCCACAGGTGCATCTCAAGTTGTTGCATCGATTACAGTTTATCTCAAACTATATCATGAGAATTTTAAATTTAGTTTCACGTTTTCTGAAATACAGAACTGTTTTCATTTTGTTCTGTTAGAACTTCATCTGCTCGTATTTTTTCTTTCCCCTCCCCGCCCCCCCCTCAACCTTCGCATTAGATTAACAAAACCTTAATAGCACAAGTGGATTAGGTTTCTGGGCTGATTACAGTCTTTGTGTTTGTAATTAGTCCGTGTAATTAGTTATGTAACGTAATGAGAATGAAAACGGTGAGATGGAGTGTAATTGATAACATCCGGTGTCTGATACTAAGACCCAGACTTTAATTTAGCCAATCAGTAGGGGGATCATATTTTAACACACAAAGATTTCAAAGAGAATTTCTTGCTTTTTTCTTTTACTTTCCACTCTATGGTTCTCTGTTTTTTTTTTTTTTTTTTTTTTTCTACACATGCAAAAAGATGAATTTTTCTTTTTTTTTTCTCTTTTGAAAGTGAGAGAAAAGTGCAAAAGTCTTCTTTCAGCCAGCTGACCTGTAGAGTGCAGCAACAAGTATGGGAAGTACAATTATACGTTATGCTCAACACAACAATAAAAATCAGCATAAGACCTTTAATCTGTCAGGAGGGTGTGATGGATTATTCAGCAGTTTTAAAACCTTTGTGAAATTTGACTTTAAATATCACAAGTATTAAATTTCAAATACTTCAGTCTTATCCCTGCACCGTTTGTTTCACTCATTCTATTCCACTCACACGGCCGTTTTTTGTTTTTCTCGCAGCCTTAAACCTGAGGCCAGGAAGTGTGTCCATGGTAACGTCAGGAAGTAAAAAAAAAAAAAAAAAGACCTCAATTTGTTTAGCCTCGGCTCGGCCTCTGTGGAAATTCTCGTTGAATGTCTTGATTTCTTCCTCACTTAAACACTCAGAAGTCTCAACCTGCCATGTTTGTCACTGGCAGTTTTTGACTCAAAGTTGCAACAAACATGCTGTTTGCATCACATATTAGTTGATGGATTATGCTAATATGTTGCAGTTTGGGCAGAACCAGGACAAATCCTGGAAACTGGACAGAAAACTTTGATTATTCTGGTAGCATTTTTTTTTTTTTTTTTGTTTCATTGACCTTTAACTTCTTGCTTTTCCACAGCTGTTGACCCTCCCCCCACTCACAACAAAAAAAGAATAAAAAAATAAGGAACATCTGTATGCAGGACACATCCACACAGTGTTCACAGTGTTAGTGTGTGACTGCCTGTTGTGTTTGTGTGCTGCTTGGAAGGATTGATTGTTGGCCCTGCCTACACAAACTCCTCGGCAATGCCGTTTTTCTTTAGCTCCGGGGAAAATAGGAGGGCGTTAAAATACAAAAAACGTGCGCGTAAACACAGAAATTTACACATGCAGCTGCGGGTCAGTATATAAAAGAGATTGCCGAGCATTAAAAGGATGTCTGCTTTAGATTCTCACTATACCGGCGTGTGCGTTGTTGTCGGGTGTTTGTGCAGACGCAGCAGTAAATCAGCTCACCGGCACATAGATTAGGAAACAAAACAAAAATCTGATTCCATGGTGGCAGCTGCAGGATTGAAGAATTGGTTTATGGAATAAATGCCAATAACCGTTCAGTGATATATTTGAATGACAAAGAAAATATTCATGCCATCAAGTTTTGCAGCAAATCGAGACATAAATGTAGCAGGAAGCATGAAAATTTTGAAGATTTGGTCATAATTTTATGACCAAAATCGTATTAAATGAGCCTCATTTTCTCTTGAAAGAGACGATTTACGACCACTGCTTGAACTTCATCCTTAAGCCCTCTTCAGTAATCTTTAATCAGCATCAGATTCAGATGCTGGTCAAGTTTCATTGTGGCTGAATTTGGGGTTGTGTGAGGCTGTAATTGACCAACACGGTTAATCAGAAAGCGTGTTCTTAAATTGTTCGCTTGTATCCCATCAAGGTTAAACCTAATCTGGTATTTATCACCTTCATTGGTCTACGTGTTAGCGCAGAGTGAAATCAGTGGGGTTGTCGATTTACTCCTGATGGTTCCCACTTGAAAGAAAGGGATGGTCATTTCAACTTTGTTTTATGGTCGTTTTTGATCACACATAAAATGTTGCTCATGAAGTTGGAATGATTTTGTTTTCATAGCTACACATTTCTCTTGTTGAAGCAGTATTATTTGAAATCTTTTGAAGATATTGATCAATACAATATCAAAACCACAAAAAAAAAAATCATATTTTTTTTATGTGAATTAAATTTACTGACAGCTGTCTATTTGTCCTGTTAAGGAATGAAAAAAACATTTTTCAGTAAATGACATTCTGCGTACTCACTGTTGCCAGGATTATTAAGGCTAGCTAAATATTTGGCTAATGCTAATTTGTAAATACCAAAGGAGGAAAAATGGTTTGATAATGATTATAAAAGTTGACTTCATATTGTGGCTATGACTTAATAACTCTTTGGTACTATCTTGTACCCACAACTAAATATCTTGCTCCCATGAATTATTCAGTCAGGCCACAAGTTCTTTTTTTGTGTGTCTCCAGACGAGCTCTGTCGTTTTCCTGTACAAAGAAGACAAATTTGGTTTTGAAGATGTTTCCGATTGCAATAAAACATGGGCGGTCTAGTCACAAAAGGAGGTCCACCCATCCCATTAAATACAGTGTCACTGTTTCAAAGCTACAGCTGGCATCAGTTGTAAAGCACATTTACCCGATCCTTCACTGGTCCAAAAAGAGTCGAACGGCAGAAACGTTTTAATATTCTGAGCAGTGAGCTCTAAAAACCTATTACTATGTCTAGAGGGTGTTTCTGTTGGCGTCTGTTCATCAAAATCAAAACCAGAAAGAAATGTTTTAGTGTGTATCTATATAGCTGGATAGATTGAAAAATAGTTAGATGTAGCAGCAAGTGAAAAAACTGTTGCTCTCCTGCTTGAAATAAAAGCAGTTTAAGATGCACACAAATATTTTTACTCTAATCTCATATTTGTACATGAAATGTCGATCAAAAAAAAATTGTATAAAGCTCACATAATTGCCATTATTTATACATGTTATATAATTGTGAAAGGCCTCTTTGTGATGGAGCTATTGGATTGCTTGGTCTTGACCCAGAAATCCTACTTTTCTGAGTTGCACACAGGAGTTTCACGGTTTTGTCTCGTTTGTCTCCTGCTGTTCGCAAGGTTTTAATCCTCGTTCCGTTTCCCGTCTTCCAAGGCCTCTTGGCTTCTTTCGCTCAAGCGTCCTATTTATGCCTCGAACTTCAGAGTTTTCCTTCAAGAAAGGAGCAAAGCAGACGTTTGCGACGTGACTTTTCTTTTACCGATTGGTGACGTGAAGCTCCGAGACGACAGCGTTCGGCCCAATAAAGGAGACGAGTGAAACGCTTTCAAGTTGGTGCATGATATGAAAAAAGAAAAAAAACCAACCCAAAAAAAGTCTGAATCAAATGCTCTATTTATAAACATGGCAAATCTTCTTTTCTCTTCAGCGGAAAATGGGCCAGTGGCCTATATTCTCCGGTGCTTCACTGCTTCTCGTCAGATTAGCGCTTCCTCCTTCCCTCTGTTTTTCTCCTTGCCTTTCTCCTGCACTCTCGCTCTGGGCTTTTGAACTGATAAGTGCTGGCAGCCCTTGCTGCCTCATTGGACACGAGGCCCTCTTTTAAGGACTTTTTCTTTCTCCTTTTTTTTTTTTTTTTTTTTTTCGTCCACGCCCTCCCCACTCCTCACCCTCTCGTGATGTAATCCAGCGCTCAATATCTCTACTTTAAGAGATATAATCCTCTGCTGAAGTGCAGGGAATGTGCAAAAACAATCAGGACATTTGAGGAAGACGCACACCGAGAGGATGCGGCGAACAAAAAACAAGCCAGCACAAGTATTTGGATGAGAGGAAAAACAGAAGCGGTGGCGTCTTATCAGGTGTTCTGATCTGCGACATTGTCGCCAAGAGAAAGAGAGACATAAAAACACGACTAATGGTCAGAAATCAATTCAAACGTCTCATCCTGGTAACGTGATCCCACGGTGACGCTCCGATTCCGACTGCGCACGACGCTTTGTGAGAGAACACTGTCACGTTCGTGGTGAAAATGGCAGCTGCTGAGAAAACGGCCCAGCCGTAATCTCTGGGCTTTGTATTTGACCTTCCAGTGACAGTGGAATGTTTTAATTTGTGCGTAAACTGCTGTACCAGATGGCAGCGCTCTGCTGAGCCCCCAGAACATGACATCTTGAATAAACGGGCAGCAGAAATGTCATCCGCATTAGTCAAGTTTCACAGAAAAGAGATTCCTGCTCTTACCAAAAAACAAGTGCTTAAATACTGGCTGAATGAAAAAACAAAGAGTTTCTCCAGTGAATTAGAGGTAGGACAGAAATTTTGAATTGAGGATGTGGGGAAACATTAGAAGCAGTTAAAGGGGCAGTATTGATGTTTTTGAGCTTTGATGTTGCTGCCTTGATTCTTTCATGGATGTTTGAAAAATTCTGTAATCTCCCGATTATCGGTTGGGGGATAAGATCAGCTTCACGCGTATGAATCAAACAATCACCGAGTTCCCACACTTAAGAAAATTGGCACCAATAAATCGGCTGGCCAGTATATAAAATCAGTGCAGCCCTAGCTTTTAAAGAGACAGAGGTGTTAAATTAAGTCGGAGGCATCAAACTCAGTTTCATTTTGGATCATATCATTCTTAAAAGGCCGGTTGTGCCAGAATGTAATGATAAAACCCTTTAGACTGTAATTGATTAAGTAGTGCTAATTTAGGAATATTTGTAAGGAATTTTTATGATATTTGTGCTAATGTATGTCCTTAAATGTGACTTTTTATTCCTCCCTGTATCGGTCATGAACTATAACTTGACACCAAGTATGGCTGAGGCAGCAATTGGTTAAATCCGATGTTTTTGATTAATTTTGAGAAAAATGTGAAATGTGTGAATTTTGCAGATTTGTGAAAACATAGAGGGACTTATTGATATAATCTGGAGTCTAAAGGACCACATAAAAAGTTACGGTGGGCCAGATTTGGCCACCAGGTCTAAAGCTTGACATGTGGGAATTAAGAAGTCATATATCTCAAGTCATTTTTAAGTTATTTAGCATTCTCATAACTGAAGCTGACAGTTACTTTATGCTTTAAAATTGTGGCCTGTAAGATACAATGTCTCTGCTGATGACCTCGTCATTTCTCTGATCTGTTTTGCCGTCACTTTTGGTTTACTTAGCTCTGGTTTTAGGTTGAGTCAAAAGTTTAAAAAGAACTGCAGGACCTCTCAAAACCGAAACGGGAACCAAAACAAACCCAGAAGGAGAGTCAAAACGAGGCCTTCTCTCTCTCTCCTGTTAAAGCAAGAACGGATGTAGAGCTGCTCGCTGACGACGTGCTGTCCTTCTGTAGCTCAGAGGGACGCCACTTTTGGACAAAGCTGTTCCACAACAATGCGCAGCAAAGGCTCGTCAGGCCCCACAGAGACTGGGACTGCACTTCCTCCACTTTAACTGCAGGAAGTTAAAGTGGAGGTACGGGCTTGTTTGATATTTTACAGGAGACGCACAGAGAGGCAGGCGGGGTCGGTCCAGCGTCGGAAACGGATCGATGTCTGAACACCAGCTTGGTCGATCGGGTTTTTCAGTGGCTCACACGTAGCTGGTGAAAGCCGTGCAGCGTGGGGCTTTTATTACGCGATGAGACATTACTTGTAACGCTGTGTGGCGCAAAAGCAGGCGGTGAGCACATGGCGTACACGTGGTTGTTAGATGGACAACACGGCGGCGGAGGGGTCAGGAAGTTTTAATGAGAGTGGCTCTGAAATCTCTGCATTCTTTTGCATCCCGTCAGAGCATTTAGTATAAAGTGCCAGGAAGAAATATGACACCAGTTATCTTTATCTGACTCTTTGTTTCTCATGAGAGAGATGTTGCTGACATCAGAGTGAGTTCAGATAGGTTTCAGTAAGGACACTTTATCTCCTTGAACCAATGAACAGCAAGTCCACACTTTATAGTGCTTCTTTTCGTTTGAGGGATTATTATATTAATGGTGGGTTATATGGGGGAGGAACTTCACATTGTAACCTTGTTCAATGTTTGGCATATGAGCAAAAACAACTGTTCCATGTTATTATGGTACAACTGTAAAGTGAAAGGATTCCGAGTAATTTCAAATTTCTGTAAAACCCAAAAATAAATTAAATATTGCTGTAATTAATGTCACGTTTCTTCAAAGAGTTGTAGAAAATGACAGCTTTAGGCAGGAAGGATCTCCTGTAGCAGTCAGTGTTGCAGCATATCTTAAAAAGCCTCTGAATGAAGATGCTGTTGCTATTGACAGTCACACGACTTTAGAGGAGACTCTGCATCATAATCTAATGACGTTGAAATGGTGTCAGCTACAGATATCTTTAAAATCACGAGTGAGGTCTTCGTTTAATGTCAGGTATTGCGATCAAATTCCGAACCAGAAGTTTTAAACCAAATGAGTAAAATTTAAATTTCCAAACTCAGCACAATTTGATTTCAGTGTCTGGTTTTTATCATAAACAAAATGACAAGAAACAGCTTCTTACCCATTACAAGAGTTTGGAAACATTGACTGGTCGGCAAGGAAAATTATGGCCAACTGCCCAAAACTCAGTGGGTCTGGCGGAGCAGCACTGACAAGATGCTGCACATTAAAATAACATCTGATGGTGTCCTAGTGTCAGGAAAGGCTGTTCTCAGTAAATGTTGGCGTGTGGCTGGATGGCAGTGTGGGATCTTTATGGAAAAGCCTGTACAGTAGTCATGTGCCAACAGCAAGTGTCGCATGTGAATGCATGTCGTCACATGAGCAGATGAAGTTCTGCTGCATTGGGCTGCAGTGAATAGCAAAATAAGGAGGCGGAATCAATTTGTACATCAATTTTAACTTTAAGCACAAATAGTAAGTCGGTGCAATAATGCTCCTTTTGCTTGTAATTCTTCCTTGCAGCGGGTTTTATGATCAGGAAGAAAGAAAAGCAAGGCAAGTGGCCTCATTTAAAAACGGTTATTTTCAGCAGTCTGTTTTATTTGGCTAAGAGACGAACATGGAGCGAGATTTTTACAGTGGATATTTGGTTCCTTCTGCCGCTGCGAGCTCCTGGTTCTCCTACTACGAACACTGAGAAACTCGCTTCGCATTTTTGTCATCCAAATGACAGATTTGACAGAAAGAGATGTGTTTCGACAGGGGGTAAGATGACTCAAACAGTGGTTTGTTTTAAGTGGCGAGGCCTGAATTAATAAACACGATTACGTCAAGTTATTATGTAACGGCTAGAATAAAAAGCCGGGCCGTTTCAGGAGAGCCACCACCATACTTAGAGGACTCGTTCGACGCAGTTCATGGGTGTTGTGAAGATGGAGAGTGGGTGGGACTCCCACTCGCTGCCTCTCGGCTCATCAAAATAAAAACAGAGAAGTGAACAGAAAGGGAAAAGAGACAATGTGAGGTGCTCAAAGGCCAGGATAGATTTAATGAGCATGATGGAAACTAACTGCTCTGTGTTGAGGAAAACGTGAAGGGAGAAAACAGAACAAGGTAGGAGAGAGAAAGGAGTCTCTACTTTGGGTTTGTTCCAGGGATGTTAGAATATCTTTGCCTCCATTTCAATGATGCTGTCTGGTGCAAAATAAAGTGTTGAACTTTGGTTTGAAATAGGAAAGTTCAAAGAAGAAAAATGTCATCAAAATTAACTATTTTTAGGGTAATGGTATAATGAAAGTCCAAATTGAGCTTCTGTGGAAGTCGGAACACAGCATTAGACTGATGAAAAGCGGGCTTTAGTACTGAAATATTGATCTACTGAAACACATACTGTTAAGTTTGTTGGTGGTTCAGTATTCACAGATTTTTCTGTGAAACGACACATACAATTAAGCTTGAGAAGCTTAAATATTTCGGTGCAATCCGACTTGACGTGCTACAGGTTGGCATTTTCAAAAAGCAGTCAATACAGGAAGGCCTTTTTGTTTCTTGGCATTTATTGGCTGTACCTCCAAGAGCAAAGATGAGGAAGACTGTAGATATTAGCTTCTAATGTAGTGCTAATACAGTTTCCACTGTGTGAAGTATTGCAGGTTAAGGTATGTTTGGTATTTGAACTGTTAAACTAGGAAGATAGAATCATTTTTAGTAGGGATCTACTAATTTGCAGATTTTTGTTATTCAGGTACGTCCACCAAATCCACTCAATACTTGGTCAGTACTCCTTTTGCATGAATTAAGGCCCCCACATATACTTGGGCAAATGGTTGGGCCTTCATACTCAAGCGTACTGATTACCTAAAATTCTCCCGTGACAAATTCCTTTATTTCACACAATCATAATTAGAACTCACAAATTTGATGAACTATTTGGGCGCCTAGCTCCATTTCTTCTCCATCTGGGAAGCCTGGACTCGCCTCTCAGTGCGGGACAGAGCATGGCAGTCACATGTCTGTTCATTCAGCAAAGACGGTAAACCGCTGCCCCGAACCAGCGCAGCATCCTGCTGCGGGCAGAGGAGCAGCAGGATGCTGCGTTGGCCTTAGCTGTAATCAGAGATCCATTCAATAAGCTTTATTATGTTCCGAAAGCACAATTGTGATCAGTGTAATAATTTGTGCAGCAGTTGAAAATGAGGACGTACCCGATCATCCTTTCCTTGCCGTTGTTTGAGGAAAAAGAAATGTCAGACTCAATTTATCGGACCACCTCTCTGCTCCGCTGCTGATAAAGAAGTCTGGGATGATGTCTTGCTTTTTGTCCTTATAATTCTGCATAATTCACCATGTCAATATTTGCGTGAATATATAAAGCCTGTTGCCGTTAAGCATTTTCGCCTATGTGTCCATCGTGTCCCCGTGACAACTTTATGTTTATCATGTCAATGTCAACTTAGAAACAATATGTACTCTAACATTGTGTTTAATCAAGCTATATAATGTTTAAGCAGTGGCAGGTAACGCTAAGTAAAAAGCACTCAAAGGCACTAATTATAAGCATTAGCTCCACTAATACTAAAGTGCTATACAATACTAAGATGGTGTTTAGCAGGAGTTAATGATAAAGCACTAAATCCAACCATATTGAATTTCATTCAGCAGAAAGTTTACTAAATACTACACCACTGTAGGCTACATGAGTCATATTTCTTAAATAAAATAAATAAGCTTACGATTTTGATGATATTCTAATTTATTGAAATATGTCTCTTACTATACATAGTATTGTAAAACATAACAGCCTATAATAAACTATAGTCAGACTAGTACAATGCAATACTGATTTTGTAGCTGCTTGCACCTACGACAAATTTTAAGATATTATGCAGCAATACTATAAAGTTAAGTTGAGGCTTGAGATTTCTGATGAATACAAATAATTTGTAACTTTTTTTTTTTTTTTTTTTTTTTTAATAAGTCCACATTTTCCTGGAAAGTAAATTCCAGCAGCTGAATACCTAAGGAGCCTGAGAAAGATGAGCGAGAGAGCCGACAGCTTAAGTAGACAAAAACACAGTATGTGAACGAAGAAGCAAGAGAATGGAGATCAATAGATCCGGAGAGCTGGCGAAGGGAACCCAGACGCTCTGTTCGGTTGTTTTGTTTGGAGAACAGTAAAGACGAGGCTGTGTCTCTTTCCCTGATCGCTGTCAAGAGATTTTTCGAGCTGCTTTCCCGGTGGTTTGGTTGCTATGGTAAAAATCTAAAGGCTGGTCTCCGTGCTGAAAGTCCAGCGCAGTTGGCCAGAGTGTTTGAAGAACAGTGTGTGTGTGTGTGTGTATGTTTCTGTTTTTGTCTTTCTGTCTCTGTGTGAGCTCATATGATCGTTACATCGTGTCAGTCCATTGATGGCCACTTTTAAAATACCTCTTTGTCCTCGATTGTGCGTCCTTGTTTTGACAGTTTTCTGGTTTTAATTCCAAATGATTATTTTTTCTTTTTTAAGCCAATCACATGCATTCATCTGAAAAAAAAGGTTACGCTTCCTGAACTCGGAAGGACACGCATCTTTTAAGGCATTAGTCGTGTTAGTGCGGGAGCTTTTACTCTTCAAGTAATGAAGAAGGTGCAAGGTGAAGTAAATAATGGGGATATAGTGAATGGGAGGGGGGGTGGTATCCTTTGCCCTGTCGCTAGGTAACAGTCTCGAGGCCCAAAGGCAAAGCCAGCCCTGGTCTCCATGGCAACATCATTGGTGTGGAGAGTAAATGGAGTTTTCATGGTTGTTGTCTGAACTGTATAGTGTCTCGTATACATTACTACAGACAGACAGGCGATCAGATCGACTCTGGAACCGACTGGATGGAAGCAAGTGAGCGAGGTCACACTATGTGTTCACACTCTGCCTCGTGTGTTTAATTAAAAACACAGATATTTATTTATCTTCCGATTTTCTATTCCCAAAGCACAAAGAAATCGAAAGGTGGCAAACAACATGAGATGTTTGCGTGTGAAGACTTTATGCAGGAAAGCAGCAGATCGTTAAAGGTGGTTCAGGCAGCTCAGCGGTGGAGTGGAAGAGAGCTGCTGTACTCCTCAGTCATCGAAGCTCTTAGAGAAGGGGGGCAATAAGTGCACTTTCATCAAATGAAAAGATAAAGCATGTTTTGAAACATGAGCCGTTTTTACCTTACACTTTGTCAGTGACTGAAAAGTAGAAGCGAAGAAAACGGTGGCCTCAACATTATCCCCACGCATGGATAATCTAAAAAGCAGTTTTTAATGTTTCAGCTAAATGGAATAAATCAATGAAGTGCTTTTCTCGACCTGCTGAACAGGACCTAGAAGGGCAGTTGCCCAGGGCTCCCAGGTTTGGGGTGGGGCTGTAGATTTTGAATGTTTTTATAATGAATGCATGTTTTACATTGTAGCTATAAGACTAATGGTTATGTGTTCTTTTAATAATATTGTATTTTTCTTTATGCATACAATACTCAAATATTAAAAGAATCTGAACTTATAAAACATCCTTTTGGACTAACAATGTGCCCATGGAAGATGGTTGGCCTTCCTATTGTTTTGTCATTTTTATTTTAAATGTTTAATTTTTTTGGGTAGGGCACCGAAACTGGCTTTAGCCCAGGTCCCCTCATCCGTCTAAATCCGGCCCTGATTGTCAGTATCGACCTGATCTTGGTATGGATATAGTAGATTCTCTTGGGAATACACACAAGATGGCTGTTTCATTAAGGCTAATTGTCTCTGTTTGCTAACATAAGTTACTAAATACATTTACAAATGTTAACTCCAAGTCATCTGAATTACAATAGCTGAATTTGAATGATTTTTTTTTTTTTTTTGAGGGCAATAAGCTACCTCCATACCTGCTGAACAGCTCATAAGGAACTTCCTGAAAATGAGTCAGCTGTCACAGCTATTTCACTTTGTAATTGTAATTTCACTGACAGTCCTCCGCTCTATCACACACACAAGGCAGGCAGGCAGGCCGGCAGCATAGACAGCGCAGCAAGCAGGCAGACAAAAGCATGTTTGTGTTCAGGAGAATTTCAAGCACAGTGGGTCTCTATGTATGGAAGCAGTGTCAGGCTCGTCCCAGAGAGGCCGGGGAGGATGGTGAGGGTGTAGCTGGAGGGGATTTCACAGACTCTTTTCCTTCCAGCAAGACTACAACAATCATTCAAAATGTGCATTAACCCTCTTACTTTATTTTTATTCACTTGATTTTTAACGTTTTCATATATGCAATGGAATTCCAACAGAATCTGATCTTTATCAGTGGGAGCGAGGATGTTTTTCTCTGTCTGCTTGGAGTTTATTCCATCATATATGGCACAGTTCTAGGGGGTCTGACTTTAACGGAAGAAATAAGACCCAACCGGGGTGTGTGAAGTGAAAGAATATCCATCTCTGCAGTTTTCTCATGACTGCAAAGCTCAGCATGAAACTTTAAATTTAGATTGCTTCACCTCACACCGTCCACTCCTGCAGGGCATCCTGGTTTAAGGCATGGCTGATTCAAGTGGTTTATACTGGTGCATAGGGATCAGAAGAAGAGGGAGGTTGCACATTTAAAGAGGGCAACCAATCGAGAACTGTAGTCAGTCCCCTCTAACAACACTGACCTCTGTGAAGCATCTGCCGCAATTTCACCACATTATATCATCCCAGGATGATGATTTTGTATTTATTTCGGAGCCACTCTAAGACTTTCATTAGCCTGGTGCCAGGCCCCCTGCTATGAAAGTTTTCTGGGCACGCCACTTCTTGAAGCGTTGCAAAATTTGTTTGATATGTCTCCAGCAGCTGGCAAAAAGAGAAAGCTATGAAATGTACACTGATGTGGAAGTAAAATCTGTGATAAACATTGGAAAAGGTGAAAAAAGAAGAGCAAGTCTTTTATTAAATAACATAATCCTGTTTAATTCAAGGCAGAGGAGTTGGAGCAGCATAGTGGATCAGCACAGTGAAGTAAGTAGGTAGATGAAAACCCGAAGTGCAGCCACTTCATGCGTCGATGCGCATTTTTACCCCCCTCCACACACTCGTTAAAAGTACACAAAAGCAGTGGCTGTCCATTGTGGCAAAAAGCAGGGAGCGCTTTTGGTGACCTAAGACGAGAGTAGAGGCCTGAGGACCCAAAACACACTCACACACACGCATTCTGTCATCGAACGCGACAATTGCAGAGTGTGTGTCTGTACACACAAAGGGACGCAAGCCCCCTGTTGTACTAAGGTGAACGACACCAGCCTGTCCCAAGCAGATGAATGTAGTATTCAAAGCAAGGATAAACACACACACACACACACACACACACACTCACAGTGAAAAATGCACTGTCGTCACAGAGCTCTCGCCCTGAGGCTGGGACCGCGGATCAACCAAACTAATCAGTTGCTTTAGCCACTATGTCTGAGTCTGCTGGTTAGCTTAGTAGTTAATTAGCAGCTGTTTTGTTAGATAAAAAAAAGTGCCACAGGTGGCCCTCTAGTGGCGGCAGTAAGGAGCTTCATTTTTATGTAGGTCATACTACTCGTCACACGTCTTCTGGGTTTTCTGTACATTTTCTCTATTTGTGATGAGACCGAGTGGATCAGCAGCAGACTGAGCTGAATGCCATTGCCCATGATGCATCACTGCCGCTGCTCGCCAGCTGCATGGATGCCAAAGAACGACGAGGAAGATGGGGGATTGGTTGGAGTCGAGTCGGGGCTGCCGTTTGTAATGAATGACATGGAAAATTTGTTTAAACGAGGAGGCGTATGGGAAATTAAGAGGATTGGTTCTGATCTAAGATCATGGTTATGCTAGCCCAAAAGCAGCTGTTCTGCTCTGACCTTAAGCACTTCCACAAAACTAATCTGCCGCCTCATTAGGCCCACCAGGGGCCGGAGGACTGAGTTGCTGAAGCAGCCCTGGGCCGTGCTGTTTTTGTGTCGTTTCTTTTGTGCAGACAGTGTGCCAGTTCCTAGCAAAGGTTGGTGTGTGACAACAGAGTCAAAGTCTTGAGCAAGAGTTTCTCATGAGTAGAAACGTCAAGGCTTCATGACCTAAAAGCAACAACTTTTTCAAAGATGAACAAAACAGTAATGTAATTTATTGCATTTGTTTAACTATAGCAGAAATTTGAATTAAATACCTCTGTCAGTTTCTATACTTTGTGTAGCTATAAAGGGATTAAATTTGCTGGTTACTTGGGAAGGCTATCTTGGCATTGATGTTCCCAAACACTTGTTTATGGTCCATTCATCAAGGGTATCCAATGAGCATATCGTGTACATTCCTTTTTAAATTATGTGGAATTCAGAAAATACTGACATAGTGTCTCTGTATTCACATAACAATGTTTACATCTTTATATTATCTTACGGACAGTCTTTTAAATTTCAGATATTCACTTTGGCCCTGGGAACGAGATAGAGTACAGAAAAGGTTTCACGAAAGTTTGGGATGTTGTGAGGAAAAGAAAATAACATTATTGTCTCTTGTTGGTTGAGGTCAGAGGGCATTGAAGAAATTCTCAACCTTGATATTGCTGTCAAAGTTGTCTTGATGTGTGTGTTTTTTTTGTTTGTTTTTTTTTTATAGTTTTGGATTTAACTTCTAGTAAAAGGTATCAATAATTCATTGTTTTTTTCTGGCAATAAAACTAGAGGGAATTGTAGAATCACCTATAACACTGAAGCCTTCCTTTGTTGTTGAGTACAATTGATCTGCCCCTTGGGTCTTTCTTAATTAAAGTTCCAACCTTTGTTTTGCTCTGGTTGGTCCGTTGGATCAATCTTTTTCTTTCAGCTGCCTTTTAAGAAAAACATTGAGCAGGCCCACATAAAAGAAGGCATTTGTGTTTTGGCTTTTCAGGGCCCACCCTGGTAGGATGCTATTAGCAAAGACTGTTTTCCACTGTGGAATCTGGGAAGTCGGTGGGCTGTGGTGTAAGTTTCAATCTCCCTAACTATATCTCTTCTACTCTCTTCTTTTATCATTGAGCAGATCATGGCGGAGTACACCTCTTTGCTCAGCGACCTGTCTGAAAACATAACCAATGAGGACTTGGAGCAGCTCAAGTCAGCCTGCAAGGAGGACATCCCTGAAGACCAGAGCAACAACATCACCTCCTCCAAGGAGTGGTTCAGCTACCTGGAGAAGAACGACAAGCTCGCCCAAGGTGAAAAAACTCAGATTCCAGAATTCTTACAGCGCACGGCTTGTTTCTGTGATTTAACTTCAACTTTGTGAAACCAAACCCTTTCTCATGCAGACAACCTGTCTTACATCGAGCACATCTTTGAGATCTCTCGGCGGCCGGACCTGCTGACCAGGGTGATAGAGTACCGCACCACTGTGCTCAAGATCTCCGAGGACGACGAGATCGACACCAAGCTCACACGTATCCCCTCCGCCAAGAAATACAAAGGTAAGCACATTCTGGAAGCATGGACTCAACAATGTGAGAAACAAGTTAGACGTTTCTGGGACTGGTTTCTTGAGACCTGTCCTGTTTTTGAGTTTTATTTTTTCTCATCTTCTTTCCTCCTTTGTCCTTCTGTCCGGGATCCGCAAATTGATTCCAGCAAAGCACCTTGAAGGGCATCTCTGTTCCTGAAATACACACAGAGAAGGGACAGAGAATCTCTGGCATAAGTTTGTTTCAAACGCACAATACCTAAGGGTGGTGTGGCAAAAAAAAATCCTGCCTTGTAAATTAGATTTAAAGTCTATGTGTAAAGTAAATCAGTCGCCTCTGTGTCTGGCATAATAAAATATAGAGGCAGGCTATAAGTGGCCAATGCTCGCTGTTGCAGCTGTGTCCCAAATATCAATTGGCTTTTATTTGAAATAATGGGTTTCCTACAAAAGATTTTATTTATTTAAGCACCTGTTACCCTTGCCTCCTGTGCTTGTAGTGCCGTCCAGGCAGACAAAGATGCAAAGAGCAAAGTTGAGGATTATCAAACTGAGAGATGAGAGAAGCAGCAGTCTTCCAAACATGGCCGATGTCTGCCCTCTAGTGGTTAAACAAAGCAATTGCAAGAATGATTTTGTGGTTTTTGTTTTTTGTCTAATAAGTTTCCAAAATAAACTTCCTCCAAGCTATGCTAATCATTATGTGAAAACCCTGTTCTAAATAAATGAAGCCACTAAAGCAGATGGAGGTATTTAAAAAATGTGAAAGGAAAGGAACTTAGTCTGGTGACAGAAGAAAATTTGTGAAGTACGAAATCTTTTCTTAACATTTATTGCGAAATTGCAAACTTCTCACTTTTCTTGTGTTGTCCCATGAACAGTGACAGAAAAAGTACTCAAACAATGTACTTAAGATTTGTTTATTGTCTATATTGACAACTTTCTTTCTCTGTCTCCTGCTCTCTCCAACACACTCACATCTGGAAAAACAAAGACATCATCCGCCAGCCCTCTGAAGATGAAATCATCAAATTGGCGCCTCCTCCTAAAAAGGCATGAGGTCAATGTCCGGAGTCCCAATCTTGGCACCTTGATTTTTTCCACTTCCGGCACTCAGATCATCTAACCAAACATTTCCCATCAGCCCTGTTAACCCACCTCAGTCTCCCCGACACCACCACCAGACATATACACACACATACACACACACCCTCCCCTACCATCCCCTGCCTCCTTAGGTACCACAAATGACACGGGACCACGCAAGACGCTGTCTACAACGCCGACCAATCAGATCGTAGCGACGCAACCCCTTCCCCAGCTGAGGGGGGATGGGAAGTTGCGGAAAAAAAAAAAAGAGAGAAAAAAAAAAGACACTTCAAGATAAAATTTGGAGATGGACCAACGTAGTATGTGTGTGAGGAGAACACTGAAGTCTGTCCTGGATGCTGAGTGGGTCAGTTCTGAATGAGTGTTTTGTGACGTTGCGTGTCCATGTCGTTTGAAGGTCGCTAAGCATGAAACAAAAACTAGGCTAACCCATGATGAAGCAGAAATTACAGACCCTGTGTCTGAGTAAAATAAAAAAAAATTACAAGGCTATATTTTATTCTGAAAAGCCTACAGAACTTAAAATATGAAATTACATTTGTGGGAATAAGTGCAGTGATACGTCACTGCAACTCATATTTTGTCTTTGCTAATTTATCTAAATTTAACTTGATTGTACAACATAGCCAAACTTTTAAGACCATATTAATATTCGAGCACTAAAACAACTAAGTGCTTTAGATGATAGAAAACGCTGTCAGAAGATAACCACCAGGTAAGGTTCAATGGTTGAAAAAAAATTATCTTACACATTGTCGTTTTTTTTTTTTGTGAAGGTGCTTGTGTTAGCTTGTAGCTAGCTGAATAAATATTCGAGTCTGTTTGTGTTAAGAAAAATAGTCTAGATGCCAAACTCACATCTGTCGATTAGCCAAAAGTTAGCATTAGTGCTAAACTTGAACAAAGACTGAGTCGTTTTTGCCTCCCTGTTCCAAGACAGTAAGCTGAGCTAAGCTAACTTCTTCAAGCGAGCTGCAAGGAAGCGTCGGTTTCCTAATATCAGAGGGTGACTCACGGGAAAATATGTCTTCACAAATCTAGTTGTTCCTTACTGCGTCATTAGGCTCACCGAGTTACTTGAAGCTAAATGCTAATGTCAAATTTTATCAATGGAAGAGTCTCTGTTCCCCCAAGGCTCTGAGAGTTCCCTTCACTCTTAACATGATTGCTCTTGTTTCAAGAGCAAGAAACATGTCGAATATTTTAGTGAAACATATTTAAAATTGCCGATATTTGCCTTTAGCTTATAGTCACTTCAAAGAGTTATTTACAGGAGATATTTAGCTATAGCATTTATTTCTTCGCATTGGAAGATCCCTTTTTGTAGGGAACTTTCCATTATTGGGACCAGTCAGAGTGAATGTTCTTTTTAGGGACAGGTTAGAGATGTAAATAAATAATATATTACAAGAACATATAGTAGAAGTAATATAATGATCCACAGTTTATGCTCTTTGGGGCAAACTCTAGCTCTAGCAAGAACCACATATAGGTTCAGTTAGTGTAGCTAGTTTCAATAAAAAGTTCAGCTAATCCCAAACCATCTAACATCTCTTTGTAAGCAGAGGGAAGTTGGGCTACATTATCCATACGTACATTTTGGGAGAGTTGGACATTGTATGTTGGTTTTCTCGTTTTGTAGCCCGTTTTAAGCATCTTTGTTACCGTATTTGTCGTTCAGAAAACAATAGACCAGTGTATTTTGAAAGACTACTCAAGGCTTCTGAGAGGAAAAATAAAAAAGAAAATGAGTTTTACGTGATCATTCAAATTCCTTACTCAAACTTCAACGGTCCCTATAATGCACACAGCGGCTCATTATCGGACCACGACATTTCCGCCATGCACCGACAAGAAAAGAAAAGCTAGCAGACTGTTGAATCTAAACTTTAATGACCACTCTTCTGAACACTGTGTATCTTTTCTCCCCATGACGAAGCCTTAGCAGAGTTTTTGCGTTTACTCCCCCTGAATTTTTATTCCTTTTTTTTGTTTTTCTCCACAACTGTGAGCGTTCAGGCGTGTGAAAAGCAGCGACGGGCGTCGGCGGCACACGCGTTAGGTCAATCAAAGCAGCTCTCCATTTTAAAGAGAGCTGTGTGACTTTTCTTTTTCTTTGTGAAGATTTGCTAAGGACTTCAGTGTTGGCGAGTACAGAATGTGTGTGGTCTATTTTCTTTGTCGTCCTCAAAGCTGTGGGATTTGAAACTGAGGTATCGAGATCTTTCAGTTGTAATGACTAGTTATTTACCCAAGCACTGACTCGCTTGTATTCCTTTGCCACTATGCTCCAATTCAACCCTAGTGCCAACGATCGAGACGTTTCGTTTGGATCACGGTTTGTGTGATCTGTTTTTGTTTTTACTTTATATAGCTTGACTTGTATTGTATTGCTGGACAGATTTGTATCCTATGCATCAATGTCTGTAAGAAAAAAAAACCTTCACAAACTACAATTTTACAGAATGAAATTCTTTTTTGTCCTTCGCAGGACCTGTTTTGTATTAAATTTGCATGATCTCTTTGCAAAGTAGATTTGACTTTTGGTCGTAGAAACTTGACAGTACACACCTTTAGAAAGAGAAAGGGGCAAATAGCTGGAAACTGGGGTAAAAACAAACCTTTTTATGTTTTGGCACTAAATATTACTTTTGCTGCATTCCTGGATCAGTTAAATTTTTCCAATACTTCACATTTCAATAACCATCAGTTGTTAGTAATATATTTTTGCTATTTATGCCTATTATTACGTATCAAATTTGGTCTCATGGCATTAAATTGAGAAAATGTATTGTCTCACTTTGACTGTTGAGTAAGACGATGCATAATTTAGATCATTTTAACGTTTTGGGGGGCGGGGGTAAGTTAATCGTCACCAGTTTGTACCTGTGTTGTTGCCATTCTTCTCGTATTCACAAATAACCACATCATACCTTTGTGTAACAAATGCATGTTGGCGTATTTGTCTTGGTATTGTGAAAAAGTCATAATAACAAATAACAAAAAGGCTCAAATTTTTCTTTTGCAACATCCCAAATGTGGACTATGTGTTAAAAATAGCATGTTGAACATATTGAGGTGTCAAATTATTGATTTTTTTTCTCCCCAGTTTCCAGGCTTGCCCTTGCTTGACCAAACACTCTGTGAATTGGTGTTAGGTCTTCTTTGAATTGGAGCTGTTGAACACAAAGTGAATCCGTCTCACAGGGTGGCGATGACCTCTGCATAACGCTAATTCCCAGTGTTACAATGCACGCCGCTGCCTTGGCTAAATGTCGAACTGCCAGTTCTGTTGAACAAGTTTGGCTATTTGTACAAACCATACCAAAAGACAGATTTTTCTTTGCATGCGTTTCCAATATTTGACATAATGTCATTAAAAGAGGTTAGGGGCCAATGATTTTACCCTCTTTTATTTGAAGTAGATTTTGAATACCAGCTTGTGAATTTCAATGTGTGATTTTTTTTTTTTTTTTGCTTTTCCTTTCTGTCCCAAATAGAATTTCAATTAGCTGTGAACTAAACAACAACTGTTTTGTTTTGGGGTTTTTGTATAGATTTTGCAAATCTCTTGCTGCCTCATGGTATTCCGATGACCGCTTTGGTTTGAACATGTTTTAAAATTGCATTTCCGTCAAAATGTGGCTATGCTGAGCTTTTTTTTGTTGTTGTCGTTGTCATTTTTCCCGAAGATTACTTACACCAAGTAAGCCATTTATGGGAGCTCCTTAAAGGCAGCTCCCATGAACAGCGCAGTCCCTCCGACTTTTAACACAACGCAAGTCACATTTTTGACGTAGCTTAGCTTATTTTCTGTGTAGCCATTGGCGCATAATATCAACATATCAGCCACAGATGATGTCAAATTTGGATTTCCATGTACAAAGTACATATCAGTTCGGTAAATGCTGCAAAAGTATAAGCCTATTGTGTTTAAGGTGAATACATAATTAGAACCAATGTGTGAGGCAGACATGCTTCGGACGTATTTCGCATGTGATGCTAACAGTTGACTAAAATCCATTCCAATATTTTCCCTTAAAAAAATGACTATTTTGTTTTTCTTTACATTTTAATTGGTTGTAAATATGTATTTTGGATGTATGTCGCAGTGTTTGTTTTTAAATTGATTAATTTATTTAATGCCTATATATTGTTTTTACATGTCTTGATTTTGTTTTACTAACTGGAAACATGTCAAAGGGTTGGTTACAAACCATGTAGACCTTGTATTAATTTCTATCTTCATTTATGATTTGCTGTTTCAGCTTTGGGTGATGGTTTTTCAAAGGTAAAAAAAGAGAAAAAAAAAAGAAATGTAGTATTCATTTATTTGTATTTTCCAATGTGTAACTTTATGTTCAAATGTGTTGTATTTTGATGAGATGTGTCGTGGTCACTGCTTGTACAACAATTTTCTTTTATTCAGAGTTTCCAAATCATGACAAAAATATGAAGGTTTTGGCTAAAGTTAGTACTTTGGTCGTTGCTAGCATGTTAGCTGAAAAAGGGGGAAGAAGTCTCAAACTGTCAAAACTAAGCTATCCAAATCGTTCCTATTGATCTCACAGGATAAAACTATCGAGGTGGAAACGAGCAAAATGGATTTTAATTGAAGTAAACTCAAAATTAAATATGCTACACATCTAGCTAGGAACATATTTTATAGCTAGCTAGCTGGATGAAATCATTGAGTGGGCTAAGTGAGCTTAATCTTTTAAGTCAAGGATTTAAGCTACAAAAATAACAAATGCTAACAAGGTTGTCCTTTTATTACCCTTTTCTAGTACTTACAAATTACTAGTTCATTTGTTAACACAATAATTTTTTTTACTGTGCTGTTCAGGGTGTTTTTTCATTTGCTGCTTTATGGCTCAAAGTAGAGGTTAGTGACTAGTCGAAGGGCGTGTGTTTGAGGTGAAGAGGAGGTAGCTTTAAGCCGAAATGAGTCGAGTAAGTAGTTAGCAAGAGTTGTGGGGAAAAAAAAATATTTAAGATGTAAGCTGAGTAACATGTGAGATTTTTAACATGAAAGACATCAATTGGTGCAAATATTTACAGTTGGCAAGTATGAAGTGAAAATGTCACAATGCAACCTTTGTAGATGTATAATTTATTTCTTAACCCAACTGTCACTGTAATGAGTGCTGGTTGAAGCTGCACAGTAACAAACTAGTGGGGTTTTTTTTCTTTCCTTTTCAAAGCAGTATTATTAAATCTCGTATTACCTGCACACGTTGCAGGCAGCTGGGCTGAACGGACGCAGACGCACGTGGCCGACATTTGGCAAACGTCCCGGTGTTCCTGGGAAACAGTCTTGGTTTCGGGTTAGAGTCTGTGGCTGAAGGCTGAGGGGCGCGCGAGCGAGCGAGCGAGCGAAGGCGTGCGTTTTTGCGACAGACGTAAGAAGAAGCTACTTTGGAGTGACGTAGTTTGAGCGCTTTTTGTTTTAAGCTCGTCGTTGTGTCGGGCTCGGAGGGTTCACGTAAGGCTGGAAACATTCCTGTGGCGGGATTTAGGGCTTTGACGGCAATCTTCATGTTTTTAAAAATGTGAGTGTTTGTGTGCGGACAGAACCCCTGTGACAACATCACTTATGCGTATTTTTGTTGTACTCGAGAAAATGGAAAACGTTTTGGGTTGAGAAAGGTTTTTTTTTTTTTTTTTTTTAAATCTCTAATCTCATTCGGTTTGCTGATTTCTCTCATTTCCTGCTTGCGTTTCGTGAATTGCGTCGCCCTCAAATGGCGTCGCAAGCGGCAGTCCGTCTTGTCCTCTTAAGTTAGTTAGAACTGAACATTCCTAAAAGTAAAAGCTGGCCCCGTAGACGTGCCGTAACTGACTAGGTTTGAGACAATAAAGTGACCCGGCTCTTTCCCAGCGTTATTAACACAGGTGTGCTTAATTTCCACGGCAACGAGGAGCGACACTGCGTTAGTTATTCGTTCACGTTCCGCTTACATAACCGCGTTAGACGCCATCGGCTCGATGCTGTTACAAATTGTCTGTTAGAGTGCCCTCTGCTGGGGGTGAGAAGTACTTCAGGATCATTTTGCAGTGATTGTAATAGATCAGAGGGGAAAAATAATCATGTGGCTTTTTTTTTTTTTTTTGTCATGATTTATGAGACTGAACTGAAATTATGCCATTTTTGTCATTGTGCTAAAATGAATATAAATATTATATATTAAAATATATTTGCTAACCAAAGTTGTTCCGTCTGCTGGATCTTTTATTATTAATCTAGCTGAGAGGATACCGTATGTAGAGATAGCTGACTAATTCAGAGACCTGATGAAATGAGACCTCCGAAGATTCTTTAGGATTGACTTGCATTGAGGAAAAATGTTTATTAGTAAAGATCTATATTGTTTCACAGATGTTGCGTCAATTTCCCCAGTCCAAGATGCATGACATGAACACCCTAACCTTTTAAATCAGTCAAGTAAAGTTTATTTGTATAGCACATGTTGGTAACAATGGCGTTCACAGCGATTTACTATGTTATATTTATGTTGTAGCCAATTATGAAACAAGCACATCTTTGTTAAATGTAATCAAAATCATCAATAGTATATAAAATGCATTTAAGATATATTGATCTATGTTCCAGTTGAACTTTAGAGTTAATGGGAGCTCAGTATGTCAGCAGTTTTGCAGTTTTCTGGAAGTTCCTCCCAGATTCTTGGCGCATAGAAACTGAACGCAAATATGGACTTGACATCTTGCATCGATTGTAACATAAAATAAAAACACGTCGTCATATCGGTGTTCTATTTTTACAGGAACACAAAACTACATGAATCGACGCAGAACGACAATTTATACGACAGGTTTAGTTTTTTTATTTCTTGCCTTGTGTATTTAGTCCAGTGTTGGTTCTTCCTCTTTGGTTTCCCTCAGTTCACCTTCTCTCCCCTTGCAGCTGTTCCACATTCCCCTTGCAAAGTTACCTTTGCTCGTTTTAGCCATTGTCAAGGTTACGTTCTTTTATTTTGGTAACTTTCTTGTCAAGGTATCTATGGTAACTGAATGCAGTTCTACCTGAAAAGGTTAACTGCAATAAACAGAAAAGTTTAGCAGGAAAACGGGTAAAAGGATGAATATCAATTAAATTGCAGCTTCAGTCGACAAGGGAACAAGGTCAGTAACTGGGCTTGAAGTTTGTTTGAGAACCTGAAAATATGGAAAAATCCGTGATTGATTGCATTAATGACAGGAATTGTACTGATATGAGTTGGCGAATGATGAGGGTGGCTTTAATACGTCATCTGCTCTGACCTCGTAAAAATTGACTGGATGCCACAAACATGATTAAGTCAACTGGATCCAACGTCATAGTCGAGATTCTCCCAGTGTCCATGAGTCCACGAAGGCCGGGTGTCTGCAGCTTTAGATCCGAGTCTGGGGAACGTTTTGAAGGCGGAGCTGAATCCTGACAGGTTGGGGAAAATCCCAGAGAGATGAGGCTGCATGAACTGAGGAAGGTTTCCTCTTTAAGTGAAACAAAAGAGAAAGTGGGGGGAAAAAAACAACCAAGTGTCAGACTCAGATTGATATTTACCCAACAAAAAAAATAAAAATCTTAATATTTAAAGTCTTGAACGAAAAAGAGTCAGACTGACTGAAGTGAATCCATCCTGTACTCTCACCAGACAATGACGTAAATCTAGATTTTGAATTCGGCCACAGAGTTGTCCTTAATTGTTTACATCATGGAGCGCTGCGGCATCTCTCTGGTGATATCTTAGACCAGAGTTTCTGAAGTCCATTCCTCGAGGGTCGGGCGTTCCCCTGGCCCAACACGCCTGAATCAAATGGCTTAGTTACACCCTCAGTGTTGGCCAAGTTCTCCTGCTAATGACCTTATTATTGGACTCAGGTGTGTTAATGCTGAGACACAGGAGACCAGCCCTCAGGAAGAAAAAAAAATAACCGGCCGAAATAGATCACATTACACCCGTCATTACCGACTCCGTTTCTCAATGAACATAATTAAAAAGGCAAAAACAGAGGCTTTTCCACACATGTGCCATCTCCCCCAAAAATGAACTATACCTTCATAATTTTCATATACTTGAGTATCGCGTCACAGAAATCCCCAAATAGTAGTGGAATTCGTGGTATGAGCTTATTATTTTCATTTAAAGTGCAACGCAAGACATGCATTATAGAAACAAATGGAGAGAAAAAGAGAACAGAAAAAGTATTTGCCGCCCCCTTATACCCCCTTCTAACTGCTGCCCTGGGCTACTGCCCCCGTCGGCCGCGACTCGGACAACGAATGAATTCATGCGAGCGGTAATGTCTTCATATGTGTCCTATGAGGGACACGGCAATACGTTTCTGCCACAAACACCAATGAGAAACAAAACACTCCCTGTTTGCAAAAGAGGCACAAGAATTTGTTTAGCAAATATGCTGCATTCAAAGCATGTAGGAACAAATCTAACTGCAGACACTGACTCACTAAGCTGCGCCACTTGTTTTTTTTTTGTTCGTTATGGGTTTCCCCAGAAATGAAAGTGGAACAATTCGTTTGTGCTTTTTATTTCTTTTTTTTAAAGAAGCAGAAGCCCAGTTTCGCAACATAAATCTCACAGCTCCATAACGTGGAGGTGATTCAATTGTTTAGCTGATTTCGGGTTTTTTTTTTCTCTGAAATGACCGTCATCAGAGTGGCTGACACTCCCTTTGCATACCAGCCGTGTCAGACTAGCAGCAGTACCTTCCCCAAGTGGTTTCTAGTTTCATTTCTGCTCTGCTGTCAGAGGGAAGAGGCACCGACTTCACGGAGGCAGACAGAGGCAGACACTCGGGGGAAAAGGTAAGAACAACTTGATACATTTTCACACCTTCTGAAAACACAACCTCTGATTATTTCTAATGAGCCTGGCACCGGAGTGTATGTTCCATTTCTCCATTTAAAAGGCTTATCTTGGCAACAGATCAGTGCAGGATTTAACTCGGGGATTATGTAGTTTGGCAGTAATCAGATGAAAGAGTGTTAGACTTGAAGCATCAAAGGCCCAACCTCTTTTATCTGGCGTAGTTGGACTGGACTCTCTTTACTTTCCCGAGATTTTACTACAGTTACTATAACCCTTTTGTTTGGTGTGTGGTATACCTTTATTTACTTTTTTTTATTGTAATCTGGGCTTTGAGCCAAAAGAAATGCAATCCAAAAGGCAAGTTCAATAAAAAAAAAAAAAAAAAAGCAAAGCAGGCTAAATGGAGTCAGGAAAAGAAAGTGAAACATTTACAACTTCTAGTATTATTAACACAAAACATAAAGGTTCCAGTTTTTACCAGGATTCAAAATGATCTAAACCCAACCCACAACGAAATCCACAGATTAAAAATGTCAATTATAGCCTAAGACTCTGTTAGTAGAGAGAGTCTGCTAGCTTAAACAGCTAGCAGACACTCAGCTAAGAAAAGCATCCGTCCACGCGCCGCTTGTCCGGTTCTCCCTGCAGGGCTTTGGGGGTAGCTGGTGCGTGTCTTCCAGCGGTCATTGGGTTTCAGGTGGGGTCAGTTCTGGACAGATGGCCGGTCCACCACAGGGCAACACAGAGACACAGGAGACCAGTGAAGCTGACCGTCATGTCTTTAGAGACAGTAGAGGAAGCTGGAGGACCCAGAGAGAACACGAAGAACTTCTTGCTGTAATGCAGCAGCGCCACCAGCTGAGTCACCATGCAGTTCATCGAAGCAAAACATAACATCTAAAGTTTAGGAGAAGGATACTTTATTGGAAGATTGGTGATCGGCTGAGAACAGACGCCCCCACAACCGTTGACAACTCAGCGACTTTTATTTATTTATTTTTTTATATTTAGCAACATTTCAAACAAAAACAAATCTGGATCGGCCAAAATCGGAATCGGCAGCTCAGGCTTTTTACAGCTCAGCGTCGAGCCGACACTTTTTGTGAATTGGCATGGTATCAACAAACTGAATTAAATAGAAAAGTTCCCTGTTGTCAAGTTAAAGACCGTTGATGTGTGTGGCCCGCAGGCAGAGCTCTTTGTGAGCGCGTATTATGTAATCGTAAAGGTTAGTAGAGATATTTTTCAGTGTTTATGAGTCATGGCTTCCTGTCCTGTCGTAGAACGATCTCACGTTTGTTGAAAAATGATTTCAGTCCAGAAATGGAGGAACATCTAGGCCTTCAAACTTGAATAATATACCCTTTATTATATTATTTTACCTTATGTATGTAAGAAAACCACATAAAGCACCTGATAATTTAACTAGTAAAGTTTTGGTTTTTGTATGGAGAAGATTTCTGCTGAAGACTTGAAATTTGCGAGTGCAAATCTTTGTCCTCTGGTCACCATGTGTTTTACGAGATCCTTCGTTCATGGGATTCTATCAGAGTTGATTTTATTTGTTATGTTAGTACAGTCAGAGATGACACAGCTGTATAAACAAACAGTATAGTTAATTCTCGACTTCTAGCTCTATGGAGTATTTCCTCCAAGGTCTTGGAAGAGACGATATTAAAGAAAATGGGATAGATGTTCCTTGACCTTCGACACCCAAAAATGGGAACAGAGTAGAAATTAGATCAAGAGGTTTGCTCAAACTGGCAAGGTTGAACAGAGACATTTTAGAGACGTAACTTAGCACTGATATTCTCTCTCGGCCATGCCGGCTGCTTTATGACAAGAAATGAACATGTCAACATAAAGACACTTTGGTACGTTCAGAAATTCAACAGTTCCGTGATTTTTCTTAAAGCGTAAATTGGTATTTTTTATTTCTTAAGTGATGAATTTTACATTTGATTCATTTTTGAAAATCATAGCCATCCTTTAGTTGCGTTTTTGGATGGTGAATTAGAGGTCTAACTGTTAAAAGACGCCCGGTGATAAATCGATAATCATCGATTATGTTCACGTTGCATTCAAACGGTCCAGTGAATCAGTCGTGGATGTGATCTACATGTTGTGGATTGGATGACAAAATGTTTATTTGTGACTGCAGAGACTCTCCGCCTCGTTCATTAATTATTTAGTCCTAAATGGGTTGGGCAGAAACGTTCCTCCAATTCAAAAGTGGGGCAGCTATTCGATTCCCTGATCAGGGTAACAGGGTACCAGAGCTCATGTTAGCTTCCATACAGTCTGAAGTGAAGCAAAGCTTACAGAAACCACCACATCACAGGCACTCATATATATATATATATATATTTCTTGACAGTTGTATAATTGTGTTTAATTTCTTTACTTTGTTGGCATTCAGTAAAATACATCATGTTAAATAATTCAGGATCTGCCAGTATTCAGTTTTCTTCATTTCGAACATGCTTCTAAGGTTTTGTACACAGATAACCGGGTCTTTATGAAAACAAATATGTCCATCACGTTGATTTAAAAAGTGTTGGAGAGCTTTCTCAGATCTTCATTTTGGTTGCATAAGTAATCGTTTTTAGTGATACAAGTCAGTGTCCATGTGGATGAAAAGGCCAAAACGCATAAAAATGCATTCTTTCCCCCCAGATATCTGGCTATGTGTGGACGAGGCCTGAGGCAGAAACAAAGTTCCCATTGAGAACAGGTGAAATATAACGAAAGCCATATCTGTTTTAATGCCGTTTTGCTTGGCGGTTTCACAAACCTTGCATGTCTCTCATCTACAGGTGAACCAGGCAAAAATGTCCAGAAAAACAGCACTGCCCACGTCTGCAGGCAAAAAGCTTTTTTCGGAAGAAATCAGAGATTACTTTACTGTTCTGGACGTCATTTACGCAGATCAGTTTGAAGAAGAGCCCATACACCGAGAAACTGCTGAACAAGCAGAAGAGAAGTTTCTCAGCGGAGCACCACCTGAATGGTTAAACTTTCACACCAGTGATCTCGCGGACATGGGATCCGGATTCATCAAAAGAGACGGGTATAAAAGACTTGTGCAGCAGATTCACAAGCGGAGAAACTACATCGGAACGCCAACAGTTAAACTGCTTCACCAGCAAGGATGCGGGGGGACCACACTGGCCATGCAAGTGCTTTGGGACATGAGAAAAACCCTCAGATGTGCCGTCTTAATGGGCTCCCCTCTGGAGTGCACAAAGATCGCAAAGGAAGTTGTCCACCTTTTTACGGGAGGCAGCAAGGATGACCTCAACACGGTGCTGCTCTTGATAAACGAAGAGTTCGTCTTGGAGCACCTTCAGGACAGCATCATGGCAGAGGTCGAAGAGCAGCAGATCGACGTCGATATTCCCGTGGTAATTTTATTCATCTGCGTGAGAAGTGACCACGCCGTCCTCAAAGCCGAACACTACAGAGAGCAAGAGGGCTTCATGAAGGGTCACGACACTGACTACATCATCCTCAAAAGAACCCTCTCAGACGCCGAGAAGGAAGAGCTGGATACCAAAGAGGAAGAGCTCACCCAAAAATATAGAGCCAAAGCCTCCCAGTTCCATGGTTTCAACATACTCCACAGTAATTTCTCTCGGGATTACATCCAAGAAGCATGCGCTGTCCTTAACATGGTTGAAAGGAAAAAGAAACCCTTGAAGACCCAACTTTTGTCCTTCCTGTGCTTGCTGAATGCCTATGTACCAGGCTCCTACCTACTAGAGTCTGACTGCTTAGACTTCCTCAGACATGACAACTCCCTGCAGGGCGACCTTTCACTGGTGACCCTAATGCAGCCTTTCAGTGATCTCATCGTCTCTTTTCAACACGACAAAAGGTGTGAGAAAAGAATCCGGATGGCTCATCCAATGATTGCAAAGTATTGCACCGAGCTCCTGGCGATGGCAGGAGTGGCCAGAAGTGACACGGCAAGAAACTTCTTGCTCCGATTTTGTCCAGATGAGGTTTCTCCGTGTCTGCTTGGCTTCATCAAGGACTTGCTGACTAAACGAGAGCACAAAAAGGATGGGTCGATCGAGGATTCGGATCTGGAGAAATTTTCTACTCTGATTTTACACATTAACGAGATAGAAGACAAAAACCAGAGCGCGTCGGTTCTCAAGGTGGCATCAAAGAAGTTTGACAAGAACTCTTTGTTCCCCCAGGCACTTGCGAGGCTTTGTTATGGAGAACTTGAAGACTTCAAAGAGGCTGAATTTTGGGCAAAAAAGGCAATAGAACGAGACCCCAAAAAATCCTTCATTGCCGACACGTTGGGCCAAGTTCATAAAAACCATCTGAAGAACAAAAGGCTTTCAATTGAACCAAGAGAACTGCTGCAGTTGGCCCAGAAGGCCATTGACGCTTTTGAGCATGAAGAAAAACTTGCCGAAGAAGAACACAGGAAAAGTTTGACAGAAGATGAGAAATCTAAAGTCCTGTGGGGTTTAAACACCACAGGACAGTTCGGTTTCCTTCAGGTCTGTAACATTCTCTTTGACCTTCTCGTCATCCAAAATGAGACCTGGAGGGAAGTGCTTACAAAGAATGTGCCGATGAGCTCAGTCCTGGAATCACTTGGGGATAACAAACTCTTTAGGTTCAGGGACCTCATAGAGAATCTCAGGGAGAAAGTCGAGAAAAAAATGGAATTCTTTGACAACTTTCTCACTTATTCACAGTCTGTCCTGAAAAGAGACAAAGCTTACGTTTCTAGAGAAGCTTCGGCGTGCTACAGAAAGTATGTTGGAGACTCTGTCCCCGAACACAATGACCAACTCCAGCAGACTTTCCAGAAACTGAAACAGAAACTGGCCATCACCTCTGCTGGGGTCCTCTCATGTCTGGACCGAACATGCACCTCTCACATTGAATATATCATAGAGTGGTGGAGGGAAATTTCACAAGGAAAAAATTCCACCACCGACGCTTTTGTCAACTTGATCCTTGCGCAGATCATGCTTTCAAACAAAAACAAGGCTGTATCCGGCCCTGATTATAAAACTGCTTTGAAACTAAAAAAGCCACCGTCCTCTGTCACGCAAGCAGAGTATCACCTTCTGTCGCTGCTTCTGTCGTGGCCTACAAATGATGAAGACAAACCAGTCCCCCACCTCTATCAGTTAATAAAAAATTCAAGTCATGCTTATGAGCGAGAATATAAGACGATGTTTCGATCGAGGTACCTCCGGCCTCTGTTTTTTCTCGGACCAGGCACAAGCTTGAAGAGGTTTGTTCACCGACGGGTTCTTGAGATCTTGTGGACCAAAGACGCGCTACAAGAGTCGAACACAAACTGGAAGAACGAGAGCATCTTCAGAGACGCCATAGTTGAAGAGCGCCTTCTCAAAGTTGAAGGAGTGGTGCGAAACTACAGAGTCTATGCGCGATTCAGAGGCACTGAAGTCGAGATCGATGCAAACCGAAAGGACTGCCTCTGTAGATCAGGTCACGTCTCCTTCTACCTGGGATTTACCATCAAAGGTCCAATAGCCTTCAGCATTCGGAGAAAATTACTGGCCACTGAGGGTGAGAAAACTACTCACTACAAAAAAAAAATACTACATATTTCTCTACATTATACTATATGTAGTTCTGAGTTTTCCCTTGTTCTTCATTTTAGGGGACCAAAAAATAAAAACCCCTGACCACGCAGAAGGTAAGGAAATATCATTTGTCCTGACTGTAACTGCTTTTTCAAGTGCATTTGAGATGCTAAGACTGCAACAAGCACCAACATTTGCTCTCCTTCTGAACAAGTGCTGATGTTGTTGTATCATTGCAGCAAGCAGCAATGGAATGACTGAAACGGGTGCTGACGTGGCCTAGTTAAAGACCAGAGCCGAGTCCGAGAGAACTGCTGTGGGGACAAAATCCGAGACCCTTCGGATAAATGGACATAAAGTCAGGAAGAAGAGCGTGAAAACATTTCTCCATTACTTTACATGACACTGCAATGACGTCTCTTAAAGGTGGTTATGTAATGCACTGAGTTTTGCATCGTTTGTGATTTGATGCTTTTGTGAAAATTACACTACGTGACATGATTTAGCTTAAATGAAAACCTTTACTAATTTTTCTTAAATTATTTTTTTTTTTATCACCATAGAGTAAAAAGGGACACTCGCTTTTTATTTTGTCTTAAGTTTACTTCCTGTACACAACTACCATTTCATCAAATGTTCAGTATTTATTCATTTTTTTATGTTTTCGTTTTTTTTATTTTGTTTTACTTGTTTAAAATAGTTTTTCACACAAAGTAAAAAAAAAAAAAAAATCTATATATAAGAATGAAAGCAGGCATCTGAATCATTTAAACAGTATTCATTTCTTCTGTGTAAAGGGAAAGTTTTTACCAGCCACCAGAGCAGCAGGTCAGATTTGTTGCCATCGTTGTCGCTCATTCGAACTTAAGAATCATTTCCGTTGGGAAGCGAGTGAATTAAAAACACTCATTTAATATGTGCTGTGGCCTGCATGCCTTTTAATATGTGATGGAGTTCACTAATAATAAAAAGTCTGAAAGAAACGATGCTTGATCAAACAGCATGTCACTCAAACATAACATCAACCCTTGAGTTACAGAAATGTTCCAAAGCAGGTTGTTTGCCTGCAGAATAAAACGCAACCCGAGACGGCGGATTTTGCTACACTACTATCAAAGACAGTACAAACTGTGAACCTGGCTTGATGTTTTCCACACTGAACGGGAATCTCTACAGCATTAACAGCTTAAAAGTTTTTTTTTTTTTTAAACCAGCCTCGAAGCAGAAGTCAGACGAATGTCGTCCGGTAAACTGACAGAGGCAAAAAGCCAGCAAGAATACATTACTTGCTCGTTTGGGGTGATTTGCGTTAGCCATCTCAGGTCACACAACGCAATGGAGATATTTGCATGCGACTCAAACTTTTACCTGACATTAAAGAGTTCTGCCACGACAAAATTTAACACCTGTGATTAAAGTATTTTAGGCCAACATACTTATTGATTGATGGAGGGATGGGGTTAGGGTTAGGGTTGGGGATTTAACCCCAAGTTGCCTGTGTGTGATGGTGCCGTTGACTAAACATTCTGGTGTAAAGCACTTTAAGCGGTCAGAAAAAAACAACTTCAATTGAGCTAATTTAAAATGCTTGTTTCTGACTGACACATTCATATCTACTGTAAGGAAGCAACACTCTGTCCTCTGATCATTTAGAGCCACGTTGAACTGATGAAAATAATAACAGAAACACATAAAACTGCAGCGTAACGTCATCTTGGTCTGTTCCCAAGCCGTTTTATTTCTAAAAGACGCACAGAAAAAACAACAAAAACAAAACAGTATTTCTCTACAGCTTCTCTGCTCATATGTATGACAATACAGATTGCAGGAACCTTGAGAGCGTCTCATTGGTTGATCTGAGCGATGAGCCCCTCCAGCTCTGGACGGGCCTTAAAGCGCGCCTGAAAATCTGCCTCTGTGTGCTGAGAGAGGGGGAAAAAAAAAAAAAAACAGAAATGGAACGTTACTAATTATTTTAATTTGACAATTGTTGCACTCATTGCTGTCGATTTCTATGACTTAAGGGACAATTCTAAAAACAAATCTCTGCATCTCATTGTCAGAGAAGCACAGGAAAAACTTTTACATTCATAAGAAACTGAAACGCATATCAATCATGCAAGAAATGTCTCACTTTGGTGATTCTACTTATTCAGTTTAGTTTATTTATGAAGTACCAAGTCAAATGTCTTCTAAAGACACTGTACAGGACGTATGCAGCTATATGAAATGATGTAAACAAATGAATCCCAATCATACCAACACGATGTGATATCCAGGATCAGATCTGACTCACCTCCTTCACCGAGAGCTGAACTCCCTCCGGTTGGTTCTTCAGAATGACGTCCATGAAGACGGGACACAGCGAGGCGTCCAAACTACTCAACTAAACACAGAAACGACACGTTCCGTCACCTTCCGCAACCTTCTCCACAATCTGACCAAACCCGCCGTTTAGGAGACTTTTAGAAAGACCTGGACGACGCGCTGGTGGGTCTTCAGGACGGCGTCCACGTATGTTTTGTTGCCTTGTTCTTGCATTAGCAACACTTCTGTGCTCTTGGTTGGCAAAGCATAGCTGTGAGTCGAGGACATAAAAGGAAAATATTACTGTGTTTATGTTTGATAGATTATTTAAGATATGCACAATAACTTATTCAGCCAATTCGTCTAAAGTTGGACTTTAGACAATGATCCATATGAACTTCTGACTGAGACCGTAGCTCCACCGCAGTGTTCTCCTGCTGATCCTCACCTTTCTGCCACTTTGATGTTGAGCCGGTTGCAGAGGTTGTGGATGTACTGGGAGTAATGCTCCACCACGGTCATGTCGTAACCAGACACCTTCACGTTCAGAGTCCCGTACGCCGTATCGGTCGCTGGAACCAGCTCCTTTGGCTGGTTTCTGTCTCTCTTCTTCTTGGGCTGGACAAAAACACCACAAAACGGCTTCGTGAAATTAAAGCGTGTCAGGTGTTTTATCGTGAAACATGGTTGGCTTAAGAAGATCCAACACCGAGATATGCTTCAGCACCTTCTACTCTTCAGGAAGAATGTGAGAGAGAAAGATTTGGTTTAAAATGTGTAAAAGGTGCTGAAACACTGACTTCCTGAGAGAAGCCTTTGATTAGTAGTGAAAACATTGAACAACATATTTGATGAAATTTGACACAGCCATCAATTTGTGACTGTTTGATGTTTTTATGATTCCTTGTTGCTGTAAATTGCTACACAAATAAGCTTGACTTTTAGGTCAAGACACATTGGACTTGGAGTTGACACAGGTTGACATGAGAAGACATTAATCCTAATGTCTACGCGATGACTGTAGACCATGCGGACAAGAAGAAAGTTGAAACCTGATGAATGCTAAAACACAGTATATGATTGCATTTTAATACGCTTGACTTTGTATCAAAGCAGGGTTTTGGAGACTCACTTCCTGTTTGGGTAACAAATGCTTCCACCTTCCAATCCCGTGAGTCGGCATGTCTCTGTACTGTCTCTCATTTATTGACGCGGTGCCTGAAACGGAACAAAACCGAAAACTCAGAAACACATCGGCATGAACAGCGTGGAGAAGCTTCTAAGGTTCTGTACTCACACCACATCGGATGCTGAATGGATGGTGTGGCTCTGCAAAGACAACAGAATGAAAAGCAATCAATAACATGGTAACTGCTGTTGAAGTTCCAGCTTTCGACCGCCAGAGGGAGTCGGCCATTAGAGCAAATGATGACATTAAAAGGCAAGGTAAAGACATACCTGCATAAGGACTGATTCAGGATGGATGCCTGCTGTGGGAAAGTCACCTGCAACTGGATGCAATAAAAAACGAGGCATTTCACACACCTTATACCAACCTTAGAAATGTTAGTGATATATTCAAATATATAAACTACATTTTTTTTTATTACAAAAAGACCAAGCGTTACGTAAGTGTAATCAGAACATTAAAAGATGTGCCATAAAAATAGTTTTTGGTATTAAAACAGCAGAGCTCCGCTAAGTTATGACCTCTGGTGAAAAGCTAACAGCTAGCACGAAAAGCTCCCATTTAGCCTTACCTTCCGGAATATGTGGTTCATTGTGTCTCCACTGAGTTGAAAACGCACCGCGTGAGTCACAGTAAAACTGACAACTTCAACTCAACCACCAAAAACACTAAAAATACTTCTAAACACGCATTTTTTCTACGCTTCAGGAAAACGGAAGCACACACAGGAAGTCGGCACGTCGGATTGTCGGTCCGTCGAATAGAGTAGTGACGACAAGTGTTCCGGTGTGGTACGTTCCTCCGTCAGTGTTTTCTCCATAGACAGGAATTCATACGAATAATAACACGTGTTCATGTCTGTGGTGTTTCTCCACTAGCTGCGCCTCCTCATTCAAATCAAGCCTTCAAAATCTATAGAAATCTCGGTAACATATGTTTTCTTGAATAATCACAAGTTACGAATTTCTTATCCAACCCTTCCTGAAACACCATCATTCATCAAATTAAGTTAGAAAATGTCAGTTCAGTCTCATTTGAAGGCTTCGTTAACGTAAAACCAGATATGGTTCATCTCAGCACGGATTCTTGGTGAAATGTTTCTCTCTTCTGAAAGGAATCAACTCGTCATTCTCCCTTATGACTGCAAAACAATATTTCTGTAGACAGAAAATTTGGGGTTTCGTCAGCCGCTTGTCAAAATGAATACGAAGCCACACTTTATTCACCATTTATTTGTGTGTAAGTGATGTAGAAGACTTCCCCCTTTTTAAGTGAATTACTGTTTAATGACTGATTTATTGCAATGCACTTGTAGTGCAGACTGAGCTGGGTTGGTCCTGACCATCAAACTGGACAGCCAAATCCTCATAAATAAATATTTAATAATGTCCTAAATAAAACATATGTTGTCATTCAGTTATTGACTGAGTAAGCTGATGATTTCTGATTACAATCTTTTAGTTGCTTGCATTTGGGGGGGAAAAAAAAAAGAAGACATTTCTGATGCTCTGTGTCAGACAAACAAGATAATTTGAAATATTCAATTCACGACTTTATTAAGAATATGCACATATGATCTTATTTTGGCCCCTTACAATCACAATCAGTGGAAAAAAAAAAAAAAAAAAAAAAAAAAATCAACCTTTAGTACAAAGATGTTCTGTTCAGCCTGGAATATTTGAACGTTAAAGTGCAAAATTTGATACGACTTAAAACTGCTCCTTTAAAATTCACGTATGAAGTGTGCATAGAAACATTTGACAATTCTTTATGTAATGCAAGCATTGCTTTTAAAGCCTTACTTTTTCCTACCATCTATGTAAACTTATCACATTGCGATACTTCCCTTCGCTGCCACACACACGCTTCAACTTGTAATGCATAAAAAAAAAGCACCACACACACGCACACACAAATAGCTTTTTCAACCAGGCTAGAGGTTTTGTGTTCACTTTTCTTGAGAAACCAAACATGCTGACAAAGTGAACTGAAAGGAAGCAATTAAATGCTTTTTCTTCAAATGAATAAATGTTATTTTTTTTTTATCAGGTAAGTCTACCTTTCAGGGAAATATATTGAATTTAGTAAAATATTTATCAAAGTGATAGAAAATGGAGCAGTGCAGCCATGCAAAGGTTTAGTACATATTCAGTCATGGTACATTCATGTTTTTGATGTGAGCCGGATTTTTATCTACAGTGAATCTCTGATACAAAGCACTTTGATGTAGCTTAGCAGTAGCATCACAGTTTAGCATTGGGTTGTCAGTGCAGTTAGCTTCAAGTGGACCCAGTGGGAGGAAACGTTCAAACATCTGGTCCTGCCACGGCTAATCGCGTCACTTAAACCCCTCGCTCTTCGTCATCGTCGTCCTCCTCTTCCTCTACATCCTCATTGTCTTCGTCTTCGTCTTCAACCTCCTCCCCGTCCTCCTCTTCCTCTCCTTCGTCGTCATCCTCCCCTTCTTCATCCTCCCATAGGCTCAACTGGTCGTCGGCCAGGTCGTCGTGCGCTTCTTCTTCCTCTTCGTCGCTCCTCATTTCCTCTTCACTGCTGTCCTCCAGTTCATCTTCATCGTCGTCGTCCTCATCCTCGGCCGCCTCTTCCTCGTTGTCCTCGTGTTCCTCCTCCTCCTCGTGGTCGGATAGGCTACCTGAGGGCCGGTCGGGTTCAGAGCAATGTGATTTTCTACACATTTGGAACGTACTGAACGCTTGAACAACAAAATAAAAACTCACATAAGGAGTTGATGGCAGCGACGATGTGACAAGGCAGATCGTCAAGAAATTTGGTCATTTCCTCCTCCATCCTTATTCCGAGGATCTCCGTCTCCATTTCAACGTATTCGGGATAGAACATATTTTTCCTTAGCTGCCTTCGGCACCTATCATAATAAAAATAGTTACAGTAAGGAGAAATTTCAATTATTTACAGGTGTGTTTAAAGGTGATTTATAGATCCTGTGCGTTTTTGTTGAACAATTCAAGTTCAACAAAAACGCTTTCATTATCGTGATCAACTTAAGTTCCGTCAGGTTCATAAAGTATTCCTGTCTGAATTTTGGAGTGTTTTCATACCAGACTGTTTCACTTGGGACCAAAGTTGTAACATCTGTTACATTTTCAGCTGGTGTGGCTCTCTTTCACACTGCACCGTCAAACGAACCAAGTAAAAATCCTTTCTTGATTAGGATAAAGAATTCAAGATCTTGTTTTAATTCAAGATTACCAAGTTTAACTTGAAATTCTGGTCTTTTTTATTCCTCTTCCAATTTTCTTGGAGTTTTAGAAATGGTTTTAGAAATAAAACATGCTTACTGATATTTAATGAAGATATCAATAAGTCTACACATTAACTAGTCAATGGCACAAAATGCGTCAAATGAGGTTGTGAAAGGAATAAAGAAAGTTTTTGGAGTGATGGTCAACGTCCATCACCTCATTGAACTTATGAAGACCACAGCTATGACACAAATAGTTTTTGTATTTAGTTTGAACGTACAAAAACAATTCCATCGAATGACAAACAGATTAAAGTAAAGATCCCCCAATGAATAATAAAAATGAAATTGGTACTTACTGTTTTCCTGTGGTTCTATATGCCTGAAATCAAGACAAAACATTCAGAAACACAGAACATGAACAAAGTTAGATGCAAGTTATGCATAACAGAAAATGTATTCAAATGGGTCTCAACTTTTCATTAGTTTTTTTTTTTTTAATTCAAAGAAAGATATTTTTTTTCCTCCAAGCCAACTGTTTTAACATTAGCAGGTTCAAATATAAAATCATCACCAGCAGGTATTGCGTTGGAACAAGCCGGCGTACAAACGCCACCATCAGCGATGTCTGTGAGAAGTGCTTACCTCGACAAAGCGGAAGGGGTCACTCTCCTGCACGAGGCTTTCGATGCTGCAGCGCACCTCGTCCAGGCGCGCCTGGTCCTGACAGATTCTGGAGATGTTCTTCTGGATGGCCGAGCCGTTGATCTCACACTGGGTACGAGTGAATTCTCTCAGTGTGAGGATGAAGCGCTGCACTCTGGTCTTCATCTCGTCCTCCAGGAGCGTCAGGCACTGCTCTGCGTCCTCCCTGAACTTCTGGAGGAGACGGCAGAGGTACAAACCCTATTGTGACTTCATACGTTTGTGTGTTTTTGGTCCAAAACATTTTGTACTGCATTGTTGCTGAGATGTGCCATAGAAATAAGCTTGATTTATTAACTGATATAGGTTAATGGTTTGACCTGGAGAATTTCTTTATATTAGGAAACCATTTTCGAAAAGCAGTTTTTGATTTTAAATAAACAGATTTCCCAATTTAATGAAAATATTACATCACATTGAATGAGGCACAGTGAAGTAGAAATCTTTTCAGATGGAAGAATTTTTGTAATGTTTCAGGTAGTTTAGATCACTTGGGGAAATAAAATCATCCTATGTGTTAAAGTCATTTATCAGAGAACATAATCCCAAACCAAGAGTGTCATGAAAGCAACAGTAAACAGGTGAGTCAAATCCAGCTCAACAGGTTGGATTGTTGTGTTTTACCTTATTTTGCCTCTCCTTCTCCTTCTGCTCCTGCAGCTTCCTCTCTGCCAGGCTGTTCTTCCTCTCCAGCCTGTACAGCTGTTTGTCCATCGCGCTCTGGAGGACAGCAACACGGAGGAGTTCAATTCAAGTTATATTGTGGAAATTACTAATATGTAGCAGCAAGATGAAAATACTACATAAAGAAAAAAAAAGAAAAAATAGAATTCAATTTGGTCTCTGGAGTTCCTAAAACGTTCATGTGATGTAACTAATGAAAAAATAATGGCGTCCATAATAAATCTATATCCTGAAGCAAAAGTACATGTATTCAATGTTTGAAACAAGGCCACGTCTGCAGATTTTTGGTGGTTTATAACGCTTTTTCTTTTAGGTGAATTTGTGACATTTCTGCTTATTGTTGTCTCCACAGCAGTAGACTGGAAGCATCTCTTCTATGCGGCATTGTGAAGAGGAAACAAAGAACAGGAAGTGGCTTTAACACCCAGAGAAGCTGGACAAAGTCACATGACTCTCCTTTCATTCCCTAACTGTTCTTATGCATTCATGTGGATTCTATACATTTGCCTTGGTTCAAGTAAATCTGAAAGAAAATTGATTCTTGCTGCTTATGAACAGATTTAGAGTTTGTCGCAGCTCTTCTATGCATTTTTGTTTTTATTTCAAAATCTCACATTTTCTACACTCAGCCTTCTATGTTTTCTCTGGAGATTGTGTAATATCCAGTATGTTTGACATCAAATTTTAAAACTCCTCGAAGGTTCTGTTGGTACCTTCAGATCCTTCATGGTGTTCTTCAGGGTCTTGATGGTGTGTCCTGAGTGTCCTCCCTCTATGGTGCAGGCGTTGCAAACACACATCTTGTCATCCATGCAATAATATCTGGAGAATAACAGGAAATAAAATTTTTTTTTAAAAAAACCACTCAGTTCAGAACAAGTAAATCTTAAAATCTGATTCCTGTGGGAGGGAGAAGCAACATTTCTGTATAGAACATGTTTTAACTTCACAATATCCGACTATAGTTTCCAAACAATGTTTAATTTCACAAAAGCAACCGAACGATGCAAAAACTTTTGAAATCCATTTCAATGACGACGACCGACAAAACGTGCTGCAATCATAGATAAAACATTAAGAATCGTAACATGTGACAGTATTATTCTGATGCTTATGTGGAACTATACCATTATTGAACCATTAGTAACTTTGTTCAGACTGGAAAACATGAAATCTTTCTGATCCCATTTAATTTATTGTCATAAAAAAAAACAACTTGGAAAAACTGAACTTGTTTCTTGTCATCTCATTTAAAAAAATATAAACCAACCTGAATAGAAACTAAACTCCAACCACTGCAGTATATATGTTTACTGTGATTATAAAAGTGAGAATTTGCAACAGGTTGTCTGTTTATGTGTCAGAAGTCCTGTGGGTTTAGGTGTGACAGTAACACAAAACAACTTCACTCTGGACACTGCCTGGCACTCTGAGAAATCGTTTTCTCAAACAACAACATGGCACCAACAGATGATCAATTGCTTAACAGAAAACTGAACTGTAAATATGAGAATTAAAGCAAATGCTTCACAAACACACCAAACTCCATTCTCATGCGGTTGAACCCACTTCATACTGAATCATTCATTGAACTGAAGATCATAACTGCTGCCAAACTAAATATTGAAAACCTGAAACATTCAAATAGTTTCCCATGGTTACACAACATGTAACCATGGGAAACGGCTCATATGTTTGAGGACATTCCGGTTAAAATTAGAGCTGGGTGATATGGCTGAAAAATAAAATCTACATTTTTTTTCCCCCTCATACTAATTCACCTTCTTTTCTTAAAAAATAAAAGCAGTAATTATTGTTAAAAACGTAGATTATTCCAATCACCCCTTCTGCGAGATGTACAATAAACTTTTAATTAAGAAAAATTAGTCATAACAACATTAACAGAATAAAGACAACAAGATGTCTGAAAATTTACGAGAAAAGAGCTTGGATTATTTTTTTGTGTAGAGTTCTCACACAAAAAGATGTTAATACTATAATCTTGTATTATTTCAACTGTATTTTATCGTAACATTGAGTATTCTATATAAGGCTTATGTTAGCGTAAGCCTTACATTCCAAATAAATGGAAGCTGTAAAACACGCTTGTCAAGATGGTGAAAATACTAGGAAACCATTTGTGATAAAAAATAAATAAATAAAAAATTCTCCAAAAACAAACTATTCAAAACACTCAAAATTTAATTCAAGGATAAAATTCAGTGTTCTCCCCAACTGTATTATAAGCCTGGTGGGCCACCAGGCTTTGCTTGGCCTACCTCCAGACAAAGTGATGTTTATCGTCACTGTCACATAAAAAAAACCTTACTTAAAAATAAAGATAAACTAGGTTTGTGGTTGACACGTTAAACTGAGGGTGGGGGGTCCACACCAGCTGTGCTGTTCCTGCACCTTGCAAGCTGTCATTTCTAAATTACACCCGTTTGTGAAATCAATTTATTGCCCGGCTCTACTTCAAAGACACTTTTCGTTTTATGATTAGAAGGGAATGGATTACAGATTTTTTTGCCGTTTCATTATAAAATTAAAAAAACGAAGAAGAGAGCATCAACCAACATCTGACTCCTACCTGTAGACTTCGTCGTGATCCAGGCACTTCCTCTTCCAGAAGTCCAGCATTGGGTCTGCGAGAACATGCTCCCGGAACGCCGGCAGCTCCAGGTGCGGCTTCAGGTGCTCCTGGCACATGGACACCTCGCACTTCAGGCATGTCTTGACCGCCAGTGTTGACGAACTGGCGTCCTCTATGTCTTTGCCTTCGTGAGAAAGACAAGCACTAGTAGAGGACTTGTCCCCATAGGAGCCAAATCCTGAGGTGCCGGTGGCTGCTGAGGGACAGTAGTCGCACTGAACGGCGAAGATGGTCTTGGCTAGCTGTGCTGCGGAGAACGAAAGCGGCTCCTGGGACTTTAAAGCGGAGGCGGCCGCCGACATGGCCCTCCGCCTGCGGAGGTAGTCGTCGGCGATATTGGCTAGCTTGAAGTTTTTCTGGAAGTTGGTGCTGCTCTGGTGGTTTTCCCGGCACTCCGGACAGCGGATGCGGCCGCGCTCCTGCCGCCTCAGCCGGTCGAGGCAGATCTTGCAGAAGTTGTGTCCGCAAGGGAGCAGGTGGGGGTCCCGGTATACTTCGAGGCACACCGGGCAGGTGAGCTCATCCTGCAGGACGCTGCACTGCTCCGAGTGGGCAGAGGCCATGGCGCTTTTCAGGCAGCGGACCCCGAGGACAGAGACCTGCAGGCACAGGAAGGAGTCGGATGAGGGAAGAGTTCAAAGATTCAGAAGATGTGGAGAGTGGAATTCAGATCATGGAGACCATGGATTGCAACGACTTACTCTGGAAGGTCATTGCAATCAAAAGGCATTGAGATTTTTTTTAACCTTTTACTCTCGATTTTTACATTTTTCTTTTAAGATTTCCCTGAAGATATCGTCAACTCCACCACCTCTCTAAAGCAAATAACTCTTTGAGACGAGTTACTTAAAGGTATCTCGTCTCACCCAAGTTACTGGATGAGAGGTTTTTGAACTTTGTTTTTCAGTTCAAAAACAAAGTATTTTTGAACTGAAAGTTATTGAACACCTGCCTCGTCTTGCTTTAGTGAGCAGAGTTTCTGCTGATTTCTCAGTGCCTTCCAAACTCCAAGAACTTTCTCAGCAAGGAAAAACAATCCAACTACACAGTTACCAAAAAGACCTGCTGATTCTACCAGAAATAGAGTGAATATATTAGTTAGGTGGGTGATTTGATGGTATTAAAACATTTAACTCTCCAGTCAGAGTCTGCAGCAGCCATTTTGCTTGATTCAGAGTTTCAGGATTTCCTGTTGATATTACAAACAATCCCAGGATTTCTCTTCTATTATTTATTTTTTTCTTATTCCTGTAGATGATAGAGCCTTGGTTTCATCTTAAACTTTTGGGCCACTGAAACGGTGTTTAATATCCATCTGCCCGATGAAAACCAGAAACATACTTTATTGATTTTAAGAATTCATCTACCACTTTGTGGATAATGATACATTTTAACCACCAGGAGATGAACCATGAAATGACAGAGATCAACTGGGATTTCAAAATTTAATAAATTTTATAAAATTATAATAATAATGAGAATTTAGGTTAATAATTTGCACAACTAAACAAACCTAGTGGTAAGATTCCCTTTGATTTAAAATAAATGGATGTAATCACAAATCTGAGTTTAACCTTAAGTTTTAGTTGTTTATCCAATAAAAAAAATAAAATAAAAAAAACACTTTCCTTGGGAAAAAAAAATAATTAAAACATGATCAAATAAATCCTGTTTTTAACCTTTATTTTGCAGTCAGCTGAGATGGCTTTAGTGTAAACAGCCCATGACCTGGAGATAAGCTGAGACCTGCGGGTTGTTTTTCACTGAAGCTAAAAAACTGATTGGTGTTCTCTGACACATTTCTACATAAGTTGGTGATTCTCCACCTGGCAACGCAGGCCACGGCGTCCTTTAGTCGAAACCAACCCGTTAAACGTGTCAAATTGTAGTCGTAACGAGCCTGTTCAGAGTCAACCGATAATTAACCTACTCTCTGCACCTGCTCCACTAATCTCCATTAGAGCCGCTGTTGAGACGGAGGTAAGCTAAAGCAAAACAAGTCAAAAACAAGCACTCCCGGCTCCATACCTCTACAACGTAGGTGGTTTATGCAGCCTGGCTTCCAAGCAAGGCTGAACTCCCGGTTTCCAGAGCGACAAATGTCTCTTTGTCGGTGAGGCTAACGTCTGAAATCTGAAAGCCGCGGCTCACCTGTCGTGCTGTGGCTAACACGTTAACGCCAAAACTCGATTCTTTCCCCCTTCCCTCTCACATAAAGTCCCCGAACACTACGGTATTATCCCAGTAACAGATCCGGTCACTGGGTGGTCGGCTCTCCCATCTAGAGTTTTCGGTATTTAACGGGAAACGGGCGAATCCACGCGCACACCTGCACACAGACAAACGGACGGACATCGAACTGAAACTAAAGCAAAGCAGAGAACAGGGTGATGCGGGGAAAAGGGCGCATTCAGGGTCCCTCGGAAATCTAAGCAACGAACGGTTGATTCGTTTTTATTATATTTTTTTTTCAGAAATCTAAATGTTGTGTAGGTCGTTGTTTTAACTTTTTTAAACTTAGTAATAATAATCAGAAACAAATGGCAAAAGAAGTTTAAATTCAGAAGAACCTGTGTAGTTACATTTTTACTTCCTTTCGGATCAAACAGCGTAATTTCCAACAGTCATAAAATGTGCCTGGTACTCAAGGTACAAAAAAGCATATTGTGTTTTACCTTTCAGTGGTGTCCAAAGTCTGTCCTCCAGCGCCGGCATCCTGCATGTTTTCACAAATCAGGATCAATTGATGGTTCATTAGAAGGCCTAAAAAGAACATTGACATAAGGTTGTTACTACAACCACGGGCAGAACTAAATCAGAACACCGGCCTTCAAGGACCGACTTTGGACACCACTAGTCTACTATCTAATTTGTGGAGTGGTTCAAAAGATTGGTCCAGGCAAGTGAAAATAACACCACACTAACAAGGGTTGTCACAACAGCAAAATTTCAGCTTGACACTGAATGGCATTTTCTTCACCGTGGAAAATTTCAAAGAAAAACAACACCAGTTTTGACTGGGATATCCAAGAAACCAATGAAATTTCATTTTAAACCATCGCACAGACTGGTTTAAAATAAAACACCAGATTTAGAACATGCGAGGAGAAACTCTTCAGGGAAACGTTTGGATTGACAAATATTGAAGCCATTCACGTACTTCAGAACTCCATAAGAGACCTTAACAGCCCAATTAGTGTTTTGTTTAGTGTTTTATTCAGACTCGGACAAGTTCTTACTAGGTAATCAAACAGCGTACTAAGCAAAACATTGCATTACTTCAATCCATTTTTTGCTCATAGAGTAGTGTTGACACGCTTACCAAGGTCAAGTGCACACATTCGCTTTACACGCATTACATTCTCATACTTTCACACAAAGGCCTTTGTAATTGTAACAGACAGAGAAACTGAATCATCTCCTCACTCCCATCTCCAGGAAAATAGAGAGGTGACGCAGGACATCAGATGACCACTGGGCGTGTCTGAGATCATAAGCAATAAATCTTCCCGTTTTTTTAATGATATGCTGTATAGACTCGGGGCCCTTTTTCACTTCTAGTCTGTGAGGGTAAGCGTCTCTTTTTTAGCGCTAAAAAAGAACAAAAAAAGTTAAGTCTGACTGCTTTGTGTTGGCTGATTTTCTGCTCCGTGTGCTTGCACGTTTTTGGTCTATCGGTTTAGAATACATGATTTCACAACAGTAGTCATTCAATTTTTGTTTAATATAAAATTACAATACCAAAGAGGAGAAAGGCATGCTTGATTCTCCCCATCCTTCATTTTCTTTTTAAATACTTATTCAACGCTACAACACTCATTGTATTGTCAGAGTGTACAACATCGTAATTTAAAAGTAACATTTGGTCATGATGTTGCAATTCAAGTGTCATGGACTTACTGGATGACCAGTTGCACTGACCTCCACTCCCCCAACCACTAGTTGTGTCCTTATTGGCAGAAATTTTCAAGATCACAGAAAGTAGTGGGAACATTTTGCAAAAGTCAGAAAAATGTGGGCACTTTAGACAAAAGTATGTTTGTGGTTAGTGCTTCACGGTTAGCACCACTAATTAGTTAGTGTAGCTCACTACTGATCATTATGAAACGGGATATACATTTACATGCACTAAAGGTACACTGTGCCCATGTAGTACCAGTCTTCCAGGTCCAAACTCTGTGAACAGTCTTCTGCTAAATTCATTTTCTGGATCAATTCTAATTCCCTTGGCTGCTTTGTAAACTTTCAGTTGAATAAAGTTTGACGTTTGCATTGACTTTTCGGTTGTCAACTGTTCTTCAAGAAGATGCTTTACATTAATGCTCTTATTTAAAAGAAGTTTTCTTTCCTTTCCAAACATTTTTTTTTCCAAAATAACTTCACTGAGCAAGTATGCAACAAAGAAACCAATGAGAGGTATAGATAAATACAACACTTACGTGAACACACATCCGGTTTTTAATTAAACAAATACATACAAAAAAAAATAAAAAATTAAGTGAATAGTTTCGAGAACATTTTTGTTTGTTTTTTTGTTTGTACTCCTCCGCTTATGATGCAGCGAGGCAAATAATGTTTAGATTAAACAGTTTAAAGTCCACTCACGTCCTGTGTGCTTTTTCACAAAGCCTTAGTCAACTACATGCTAGCCATACTCAACAATTATAAAACTGAAACAATGACTGAAAGTTCTTTACCAAAGAATACATTTTAGAACAAATAAACTGGGTTTTTTTTTGAGTCAGCCATCTTGTATGGCATTGGTCTGCAACCTAAATCAATCAATCAATTTTGTTCATGAAGAACCCTTCAAACTAACAGCAGCTCAAAGTGCTGTACAGACCAATAAAAATAATATAATCATAATAATAAATACCCACCCCAACCCCACATGGAAAAATACACAATTCACAAACTAGGCAGAAATGATTCAATGAAGAAAATAAAAAGACAGGTCATGAGCCTGCTCTTAAAGACAGCAACATTTTCCATTTTGCTCAGGACAGTCAAATAAAACTCGTTCTTAGCAGCAAATCTCTTATTTTTAGGATGTCAAGTGTAGGTAAAAAATAAAATATATTTTTTTTCTAAGCACATAGATTCCATCTTAATGACAAGGAAAGTATATCTAGAACACATTACTTTTAGTGTAATTTTTCATCAGGAAGCCCAGCTGTGTCCTCAAACGCCTCCTCGCTCCAGTGCCGACGGTGGGAACTTCACAGTTCGGAAAAGCCAGTTCACGCCTGACTCCATTGGCAAAACGGCTCATTTAACAAAGACCACGCGCTCACACAATTTTCACCGAGCGAAAAAGGTGAAACAACCGAGGACTGTTTCAAAGGTATTCTCCCAGAAACTTCGGCTAACGCTTTTGCGAGAAACACGAGAAGAAGTATTCATTTTTGTGTGAAAATTACCCCCCAAAAAATAAATAAATAAAAAGTACTTGCTGCTCTGTCCTCCCGCGGAGAAATTAAACTATCTCGTCCACAGACGCTACTTATGACGTCAAGGCGTAACAGGAACTGAATTGACACAACTCCGCTTTAATATAAAGCTAAATAAAACCAACGAGTAAGACTAATAGCAAGACCTAATAGCCGCAAAGCACCTGGGAAACCTCCATAAGAGAAAGCGCGTGAGCTAACTTTGTCACGTGACCACTGCAGAAGCTTTTATTTTGTAGTTTCTTTGTTTGTTTAGCGATTATTATTTAGTTTGCCGACTGAATGCCACGTTTTGAACCCGTTTCCCAAATAATTGGACACATACCCAAAAAGACAAAAACACAAACAACACAGTAGAGTTAGGCCTACTTTGTTTGCTTTGACTTGTGCAGCACCTGTGCAAAGTAAACTAGCTCATGAGAAAATAAGAGTCCAAATAGTAAATTTGTACTCCTTTCTTGAAGCATGAAAGGAGTACAAAGTTTTCTATGTTTTTCTCCACTGGTTGTGTTAGGACATTGCCTGACCATTTGCAGATTTTATATTTTTATGTTTCTTGAAGACGTGCCTTTCAGAATATATTCATCCTTTATCTGATTTTTCAACTCCAATACTTTCTCAGATTTCTGTATCCTGAGCTGGTCGTGTGCAGACATTTACATTTACCACACAATGTCATATTTTAGTTTACATTTCTCTCTCTTTTTCTTTTTTTTTTTTATATTATCATTTATTCCAACTCCACTGCACACTCAAAAAAAATAAAATAAAATAAAAGCTGAGTTATTTCACACAGCTGCCATTCATCTGTAATCAGTCATTTTTAGGCATTCCTCAGTGCTCAAGTCAAGCACAAGAAATTGACTTCTTTTGTTTTTCAGCAATTCGCACCTTGAGAGAGGAGACCAAATCATCTCTCATGACGTCGTCAGGGACAACAAAGACCCAAACACTGAGCTGCATAGACAATAGGACTACACCATTCCTAACTTCATAGCCCTATTAGAATCAGAATTCAGTCCCACTCTACTGGCCGTGTTTGTGGACACAAACAATGCAGATGGGCAGAAGGTTAAAATGTGCCTAAGTTGTTTCACAGTAGAGTAGCTACTCGGGTTATAATGTGCATATATTATGTTCCTTGAGGAGACAGCCTGGGGGAAGGAGATGAAGCTTCAATGTATGGCCAAAGAAACTTTCTATGTCGTTTCTATGGCTACTGCAGAAACTCAGTGGCCACACTACAGAAACTTCAGGAGAAGTGGTTATGTTTGTTCCGAAAGCCTTCCAGAAAAACAGTTGGGGAGGAAAATGGAGGAAAATCTGCAACATGCATTGACGCTCTGGGATCTGTCACACACA
>VMRN01000167.1:513989-537569 GCA_010277015.1 Poeciliopsis turrubarensis | reverse complement strand
AAAAAAACAATCATACCTGAGTTTATATGAAGAGCTTCTGGAAGGATGAATATCAAAATATTAAAAATGGTTTCTGTGTTTTAGTTAGATTGTTTATTTTTTTTAGACATAAAAATCTAAATCATGAAATAGATCAGGATCCAAAGAAATTAAATCAAAAAGAGCAAAATGCAAAAACGCTGACCAAGTAAAATGAAGACGCCTTCTGCCCTCCAGTCCTGTTCTACGCTGTTTTATACATAAGGCAGAAGCAGAAGTTGATCAGCTGAACTTATCTGCAGAAGAACACATTTCTTTCTTATTGCAAATATGAACCTCAAAGCTCATGAGTCTCAGTCTTATTCTGTTAATTTTGAGCAGCTGCTTCCTTTTTTTTTCTAATCTTCATCTGTTTCAGATCCTTCTACGTCTTCAGCTGCAGGCTGCATAAGGTCTGCGTTTGCTTCTGCGCTTGAGCTGTTCACACCTTATTCTTGGTGACTTCTCTTTAAGTTGATTCGCTGCCACTATTCTTCGTTTTTGATCATTTTTTGACTTTAGCCCAATACACTAAACTTTAAAACATACAGAAAACACACAAAACCAACTGAATTTGAAATAATTATGTTTTTATTCAGCTAAATGCAACACTAAGTGACTAAATACCTTGAAAACCATCAAATGATGTTTACAGACGATGGGCAGAGAGTATATAACCTTTATTTATTACACACAACTTTAACTTTGTTTCATTGGATAGAAAACATTTGGAGGATTTTCCCTCTAAGAAGAAGCAAAGCATCACATTTTGAGTTCTGGGTTGATTTCTTAAAATTTTTTGAACAGTGTTAAAGATTTCTGATCTACGACACTAAAAGAAAAATAAAATTATGAGAATAAAGTCACACGAGAAGTTGAAATAAAAAATAATAAAGTAGTATTACAAGAATAAAGTCATAATATTTAGACTTTTTTCTGGTAGTATGGCTTATTGTTTTCTTAGTAGGGCCTTTATGCTGTGTATTGATCACACTTTTTACTCTAGTTTAAAAGTTAATCTGAATAAATTCCTGTTAAATCAGAATATAATCATTCAAAATATTTTCATCACATTTTATGCACAAAATCAGCCTTGAGCTGTTTTAGAGTCTCCGTCACTTTAAATCCGAATAAGCCAACTCAACGTTTACACTCGCGCCAAAATGGCTGCCACCAGGTGCGCAGTTAGACAAAATGGCTGCCACCAGGTGCGCAGTTAGACAAAATGGCTGCCACCAGATGCGCAGTTAGACAAAATGGCTGCCACCAGATGCGCAGTTAGACAAAATGGCTGCCACCAAGTGTGCAATTAGACAAAATGGCTGCCACCAGATGCGCAGTTAGACAAAATGGCTGCCACCAGGTGCGCAGTTAGACAAAATGGCTGCCATCAGTTGCGCAGTTAGACAAAATGGCTGCCACCAGGTGCGCAGTTAGACAAAATGGCTGCCATCAGTTGCGCAGTTAGACAAAATGGCTGCCACCAGGTGCGCAGTTAGACAAAATGGCTGCCACCAGGTGCGCAGTTCGACAAAATGGCTTCCACCAGGTGCGCAATTAGACAAAATGGCTGCCACCAGGTGCGCGTCAGACAAAATGGCTGCCACCAGGTGCGCAGTTAGACAAGCGTACATCTTTGGCCCTGAGTCAGACCCAAAAGCAGAAGAAGTGGAGTCTCCTGCGCAGCGAACAAGAAGCTGGTGGCTTCTGAATTGTAATTCAACAACAAAACAGTTTGTCTTTTCCAGCAGCCATTTTGCATAGCATATAGCGGTAAAACTAGCTAACCTGAGTGTTACAGCTCGGTTTGACCTGGGGCCAAAAATGCAACATTTATTACATTTTCAGCCGTTCACTTTCACACTGCACTGTGTCAAACAAACTAAAGATCAGACGAGTAATTCAAGTGCAGAAATATTGCTCACAAAATGAATATATTATGTATAGCAACGATCAGAAGAAAGACCGTGCCACAGAACTACAGTGAGTTTTATATATATATATATATATATATATCAAAAAAATAAAGGGAACACTCAAACAACACAATATAACTCCAAGTACATCAAACTTCTGTGAAATCAAACTGTCCACTTTGGAAGCAACACTGATTGACAATCAACAATGATTTTGTTGTCAGCACATTCAACTTTGTACAGGACAAAGTGTTCAATGAGAATATTTCATTCATTCAGATCTAGGATGTATTATTTGAGTGTTCCCTTTATTTTTTTGAGCAGTGTATATATATATGTATGAACTCCAGTCGTCAAGGGCCATTGACTGTCCTGTAACTTTTAGTTGTGCCTCTGTTGCACCTGACTAGAGTAATTAGGTCATTAAGGTTCTGGGGATCTTATGCACACAAGGAGGAGGTAATTAAGAGACGTTTCATTCCAGTGTTTTGTTCCTGTGGCACATCTAAAAACTGCAGCGTCCCTCAAGGACTGGAGTTTGATGCCCCTGCTTTAAACAAAACCGTTTTAGATATATATTACAACTTTGGCTGTCCTAACATAAGATAGATAATCTCTGGGGCAAATAATCGATCTCCTCCTTGAGTTCTGCACAATTTCTCAGCTCGGTCAGAACCAGCATTAATCAGCTGATAGTCAAACTGTCAGGAAGTTTTGATATAGTCACTCAGGATAGTTTATTTAGATTCAACCTGCATTTGACTTTGAATGAATGTCTATTACTTGATATGGCTTCACTGCCTTTGCTTTACCTTGACTTCTTCCTCAGTGTCATTTCAGACCAGCCACTGATGGCCTTGTTTTACTGTGAATAGTGACACATTTTAATATCTTCAGCCAGCATTTTTACAAGGTCTTTTGCTTTTAATCTGTGGTGGATGCAGACATTTATGCACCAAAACATGCTCAACCACAAATTCCTTTCCTGACAACTTGTCTGATTTCACTTCAGTCAAGTTGTTCTTTCTTGGTTTCTCTCTCAACTGTTCTGAAGATCATAAAGTTGATCAGTGGTGCCTCAGGATTTGTTTATCGTCTAAATGATTTAAATGTCACCTGACTTTTGTTTCCTTTAAAAAATAATAATAATAAAAATCTCCTGGGAATAATGTCTTTAGAACAATGCTGAAAGTTTTTTCTTTTTTTGTTTTGAAACACCGGCAGTGGATGGCTATATAGTGAGAGCTGTGTGGTTAAATTTCGAATGTAAGCCGTTTACCCTCCAATTCTGACTGCAGACGTGTACTTCAAGAATTAAAATGCTTCCATGGCTTTATGTAATGGATGCATGACAAATAAAGGCAACAACAACACGGTGACAATAGCTAATAAAGTTTATTCATCCGTTTAAGAAAACTGTTAAACAATAATTACAACAAAGAACCAAATAAACCTCAAAGGGCAGTAAAAACATACCAAGTACAATACACTATTCCAAGTGGAAGAACAGAGAGCAACTTTCAGCAGCTGAACAGGAATGGCACTTCTGGGGTCTGTTTCACAAAGCTGGATCGACTCGAAGTGCACCTGAATATTCAAGCAGACACTGAGATGAGCTGTGAGTCAGATGAGGTCGAAGTTCATGAGACAGATTCCAGACAGCAGAAGACAGCAACACCGGCTCGTCTGAGCGCAAACTGAACCGGGGAGGTGAAGAGGAATGAAACGCGTTACGGCAACCACTGAAATCAAACGACAGCAAAGTTCACCATCTGAAAAGAAAAAGGGAGACGTCGCCTGCCTGGGAAGGAACGAGGCGGGTAAACGCCAAAGCAGCCGCGCCACTAAAATGCAAGGCGTCCATTTGCTTTACAGCTTAGGAAACAATACGCCCCCTGGTGGAGGGGTTCGTTAGAAGCAACTGGACATCAAAAAAAAAAAAAGTGCAGTACTACAAAAAAAAAACCTTGATATTTAAATGAAAAGAATTGAACTGAACTAAGATCAGAACCTCATTGATAAAAACACATTAAGCCCAAATCAAAGCGTTTAATTCACGTCTGTGAAAGCTTCACAAACCCTCATCACGCACACGCACGCACGCGCACACACACGCAAGAAGATTTTACCTTTTCTATTTTCAGTCCATCAGCACATTCATGGCACATCAGTAATAAAAGCCAGAGCGGGCTCAACAGAAGAAATCTACAATATTAATCATTAACAGCCGTATTTACAAGAGCTATCGGGTTACTCTTTTAAACAGAGCAGAGATTAACGCTCCACATACACTTTGCATTATTTTAATAGCCCATACATGTCCCTGGATCGATGTTTTCCTGACAAGAGAGGTGGTCGATACCAGACTAGTAAGCATCTATAATCTATACAAAATAGGTCTAAACCGACGGCCAATGACTGGTCTGTAGATTTGTTTATCCTCAAAAGGCAACAACAAAAGCTACGGTTACAAATAAATAGCTACAGTTTCATCGAGTTCTTTTCTCTCTCTACATCTAAATGAAAGTCTGTACAAATTATCGACGAAATACTATGGTAAGACCACTGAATATCTTCTCTTCGAGCCTGTCTCCTCACTGTGCCGAATGAGCGGATTTTTGGTCCACCGAACCCACAACACGGTAATAAACACATTCCTTCATTGTCAATTGAGGTGTCAGAGACTGGAAAGTGCAGGATGCATCTGAGTAACGTCAGCGATCGAATCCTGCGTGCTTCAGCAGAACTGGACTTCTCTCGTTGCGCGAAGGCGTTTCGCCGCTCACTCAGATGGGCCTTCTTCAATTGCGAGCATGGATGGAAGTAACAAGTTTACGGGTCATGGAACCAGACCAGCCGGACAGTTGAAGACAACGGGGCCATTAAGACGCGTGTTTTGGTGTGAACCGGGACAAGAAACGACAGAAGAAGTCCAGTTGCCTTCTGCTCGAGCACTTAGGACCGCCATGACCTGGATGAGTGAGAAATCTACGCCAGCGTCAGTGACTGAATGAAAAACACAGCGGGTTAGCCCTGTCGCTTGAGAATCTGGTGGCATCGTCTGATATGTCCGAGTTAAACCTTGCAGTGGCAGCACTTGAAGTTTGTTGGAACGGTCTTGCGCAAAATCCCAGAAGAAAACTGGGGGAAAGAATAAAAACAAAAAAGTGCGGCAAGACTTTGAAGAAATAATTTGTAACATAAGGTTGAACTGCAAATGATTCCCAGACTACAGTGTCGGGAATGCAATGCAAAAACTCTGGTGACTTCAGACAGACTCCTCATACGCATGAATGTCTTCACAATTCAGGACTTTTACTTGTTTCCCCAAAACATTTTACCGGGTTGAAATCAGGACAACAACTTCAATGATTTTTAAAAACAAGAACGGCACAACTGAGCATTTGTAAAGCTAAAACATAAACCTACAGCCACGCTGATATGCAGCTATTGATAGGATGGGGATAACTTCTCCACCGACATCGTAGGAAAATTATTGTTGCCTGAAAACTTTCCAAAGTGTTTCAACATTTCCGCCGATGACAAACGCACATCGGCGTAAAAGTGAGATGAGAGCAAACTCGAAAGGTAAACCTCTGTGAGAAAACTCAAAGGCGGTAAGAGTGGAAAACCGAAACCCAAGTGATCTCGCAGGGAACGTTTTCAGTCTGAACAGCAAAAAAAACCCAAAAAAAAAACCCAAATCCGATAAGCAGGTTTTAATATTCTCGAATATTGAATAACGTCGACAACAATGCCAAATTCCTGGACTTATAATCGAGGTTCACAAACCCGAGTGGAGGCCTGTCCTTTTACTTGCTGGTGAGATGTGCCGACACTGCATTTTTTTTTTTTTTTTAGCACGATGTAATGTTACTTTCCACTTCAGACAATAGAATTCTAACCACGGACTTAAGCAAACTAAATCCATGGTTGAAACCCCAAAACGAAAGGCATTCATGCCCACGGAATCTTTGTGAGTCATCAGAGTTGCACATGTCATTAAAAAGTCAGGAAAGTTTGGATTCCTGCAGCTGAACTAATAATCAAATTTGGATGTACACGCAGGTAGGTGATGATAAAATTGTAGCATGCAGAGGCACTGAGTTCAAAGAGTTCGTAGGCCTGCAGTAAATACTCTGAACATGCTGACGTTTCAGTCCAAGTCTGATTTCCTACTGTACAAAATTACGTCACACTTCCAATGGAAGCATTGTTTTTTTTTCTTCATGAGTTACATTACTTATACTGTAACAATCCATTCATACACAGCATAATCACACATATATTTTGTATACAAGTTGTGAACATTCCATGCAGCATTATAAAACCCCTTCTTTGAATAATATCGATTGGAAAACAAAGAGTATATTGATCGGTGTACTAAAACCTACTGGTTCTTTTGACAGTCGTCCGTTAATACACAGATGAAATAAACGACTGGCGTCTGCAAAGGACGCTTCCGTTTCGCCTAAGAGCTTTTGCTTTCACCAATCTGGGCTGGCAAGTCCAATCTTCACACACCGTGCGCCTAGTGAAGCACATACACAAGTCAGCTTGACACATGTGCCCGTCTTTTCAAATTCAGCGCCGACTTCTCATCGCCTTCGCCGTGCGCGAGGGTCAGTCGGTGACGAAAAGCCGTCCCAAAACGGCGTTTTGTTCCCACCCTCCCTCCTCCGACATGCGACGAAAGTGATTTTACTGATTGGATTTTCCTGAATCACATCTATGTCACATGACATCTCCGTCATTAGTTTCAGGCAACATCTGACTTTGAAGTGCCGACGCCGACCTCTTAATCGTCTTCAGATGCAGAGGATGAACAAATTAAATGTTGCAAGCGTCAAACCGCAACTGCAGACATGGTGATGGTTTCGTTTAAAAGGTCTAAGATGTGTAAACATTCCCAGGTTTAAGTAGGCTGTTTTTTGTGTGTGTGTGTGTGTGTGTGTTTCTTTTTTTTTTTTTACATATATTTTTGTATTATATATGGAAGTATAAAATGGTTTGGCAAACAAGCGGGGAGAGTTACGTGCAACAGCGTCCCTGCCTTTGGAGTGCGAACCGGGTAGAGTTTGGGGAGACCTGAGGTGCATTCTCTTCATGATTGTACAGGTTTTGCATTTTTTTTTTTTTTAGTGTAGAGAGAGGAAACGACGAGTGCAGTGCGATCCACACGCCAGGCCAACTGGCTACAGAAACACTTCAACAGATCTACCGTCATTGCCTCTCCGGCGTTCTGTTCCACCTCTACTGTGCTGTTTGAATCATCAAGTGGATCATTATCATGCTATCAACTACGCAGATTAGTAACGGGTAAGATTACTCTGAACGCTATCCAAGCTGAATCTCCACTGGCTCTGTGGTGTCAAGGCAACTACTTCAAAATGCAAGAATTCGTGGCCAGATAGTCTGATTGAAGAACACGTAACTACGGAAACAATGAAAAGGATTTATTTACAAAAGGAACTGCCAGTCAACAAAAATAATCTTTGATTTTGATAAACATTAAATGCATTAATTAGAAAAGATCTCGCATCCGGCTCGCTTGACTTTACGCTCGGCCACACCGAAGTGACCGGGCCTGCAGCTGCCTGGATGGCATCAATGACACTAATGACGACCTATAGAGGGTTTGGTATATGGTAACGATTATGGCCTATCATTGGATATGGCTAAACAAGTTGAAAGTCAGGGCACTGGTGCTTGGAGGCGAGGGTACCCTCATTGGGCTCGTAAGACAACGGGCTAAGAAGAAGAAGTATACAACGGAGGCTGCTCTACTGCTCGCCCGTTTCAGCAGGGTCGCAGTCGGAAGGCGGCGTGGATGACTGGAGGTGGTTGGAGACGGGTGACAGGTTCAGGCTAGAGTCCTCTGCGGCTTCGCTGGGGACGGGCTCAGGTAGGGTCAGTGTTTCGGGGGCGGACTTTTTACGAGGCCGGTCTTTGGGGACGGAGAGGGATTCGGGTGCATCCGTGCACATCGGGGTCGACGGGGCACTGGCAGGGCCAGTTAGGGCGCAGGAGGACAAGGGGGTCTCGCTTATGGAGATTGATGGGGGAAACACCCCGATCTTCTGGTTGGTGGCCTCCTGGATGGTTCGCTCAAACTCTCTCACCTCATCCATTGTCATGTCTGGAAAGAGATTTCACAAGAGACAATACACAGGTTAGTGTTTTTGTGTGCTCATGTGTTGGCATGTGGCTCTTACTACAAATGATCTATTTTGTTCATGTTTTGGATGGAGATGCTGGTTATATTGTTCTTTTGCATTTTTGGCCTTTTTGTACCCAGAAAAGGCGCCACGAGCCATTGGATCACGAGTCAAATCCATCTCACCTTGCAGACGATTCAAACCTACTTTGAAAGCAAATTATTTCTATCATCCATTTGTGGCCTGAATATATGGATATATTGGCTATAATAAATAATGCACGTCAGTAGAAATCTAATCAGAGCCATTTTGGTTCGATAAGCCAAAAGAGTGTTGATTTAATCAACGCAATGTTTATTTTTTCTTCTAATGTTTCGAGTACATGTTGTCAGCTGGCAACGGCCTCACTAAACACGATGTTGTTTTTAAAAGCAAGATTCAAGCAGAATCGCTGTGCAAACAGAACTGAAAACGAGTGCAGTTACCAAGCCTTATTTTCACTTGGAAGCATTTTACTATTTTATCACTGAACTTTAACTGAAGGGCCCTTTGGAGATTGAGAAGCCCGCTTTCTACTTCAACATGGCTTCTTTAGGAGAAGAGTGCCATCTGGTGTTTGCAGGTACAAATTGCAGGCTGCAAAGTGAGTGTTTAAAGCAGCTTATGGAGGTGAACATTTCCAATCTGAACGGACTTTATGCATAAGTAGGAATAAATTCCTGAAAAGGTAGATGTATTTAGTCATTATTACCCATTTAGAGGAAATAAAATCAGAAACTGAAAATAATATTTAACTTAACCAAACAAAAGAAAAACAAAACCCTGCTTAAACACCAAAGGATAGGTAACATGGTTTTTTATGTTCACAGTTTGCTATTTATGTATTATTATTATTTTTATATTACTATGATGTTTTTATTTTTTTTTTTAACTGTTACTTTTAAAACAAATCCAGTCAAATGTTCGATTATTTTTAGTTCCAAATTCATTGCCTTAGGAAGCTTTTACCACCTAGAAACATGAGACAGAGAAGGGAAAAATTTGAGCAAAAAGAAAAAAAAAAGGCACATACACTTGCTTTGTCATGGATCTCTATGTCATCCAGGGAAGATGGGTTTGTTGTGGAATGCTCTTGCTGCTCATTGCAAACTTTAATGTTGGTTTTCTCATGCATTTTTCTCTCGTAATCCCGAACGTCATCCAGAGTCATATCTGCAAAAGGTGAGGGAAGTCAGGGTGCAATGAGGGTCAAAACGTCGGCACCGATCCATCATGGCTTTCCAGCTCACAGGCTTAGGTTAAGAGAAGGGAAGGACTCGCTGGCACCGATGCGCTGTGGCGAGGTTAGCGACGTAGCGGGTAAAGTGTTAGCTGCCCAGGACGCAAAGACAGTGAAGGACAAGTCCAAGCCAGGAGGGAGCGAGAGAGGAGGAGGGAAGGGGGAGAAAAAATGGAGAAGTTTTGGGGATGATTCAAGATTAAGGGATAAGCAAGAGGAAGTGGAATCACTGGAAAGAAAAATGAAAAAGGTGAAACTTTCTTTTTTCCCCAAGAAAGAAATTTCACAAGGGGAAAAATAGTTTAGGAGCATTAAGAAGCGTCCAGGTTTCAGCGAAGAGGGAAGTGTTGAGATGAGTGGTTTTTGTGGAGAGGAGTGGTGAATCTTTCTGCGTAAAGATAACAGCCTAGTTTTGTATTTGTGTGCATGCGTGTGCACCACAGCCGTGGGCGATGGGGGAAAAAAAAAAAAAGAGCCGGAGAGCTGAGAAGGAGTAAGCGTGCTGCCTGAGAGGCGAACACAAGGCGCCGTGCAGCCGAGGAAACGGACAGAGCCAACACCAACTGCACCAGTTTCAGCTTCTCAACACAAATTATTTAGAAGCCTCCTCGAAAACAGAAAACATAAAACCCAATGCTCATTTTACGGTTTCATCAAATCAGATTGGTTTGAATTTCTCTCCCGAAACATGTTTTTGTTTTATTTTATTTCAACTGGAGCAGGCCGATGGTGGTAGCCGTGTTCAGCGTTGGTGGGTTAGTATTCATGCTGTCTGTACACAAATTTGCTAAACGCAGGTGGCATGAATGACGCATCACCAATTACAATGACTTAATTTAAAAAAAAAAAATGCTGACAAAAATACAAAAAAATACAAAACAAGTTATTGAAGAAATGTAGCTGTACCTATCCACTCGTCAACCCAAGCAAACGCCTGCCTGTGTCCCAGCAGCAGCACGTCTCTGACCACCTAAAAACACAAAGCAAAGACACGGTCAAACCGCTTTGATCTGCTGCTAACGCAACATTTTCATCCTTTTTTTTCCCGTTCACACGATTTGTTTTTCTCAGGATTATCCTTACAATCAGCTACTTTAACTGTGACAAGCGTGACGGCACAGCTGAGACCCGAAGTTCACCGAAAAGAAAAACATTGGAAAAAGAAACATTTATGGTTTTCTACAGCAAGCGGACGCAGCAGAGAATAATGGAAAAGTTGATGTGGGGAACAAATACTGCTCAGTTTCATTTTTTTTTTAAATTTCCTTAAATATTCGATTTGTGGTTGAACTCTCTATTTAAAATGACTATTCTGATAAGCTAATGTTGTGCTTGTGGATTGACGATTTGCTTGTTTTTACACATGAATCTCAACCGTAGTTAAAGGAGTCGCTGCAGCCAAAGTAAAGCAGAGAAAACGATTTTACTTGACAGACGCATGTCAGCATGATTATCATAAAACAACTTTTTCTGTCAGTTTTGTGAGGACATGAGCCTTACTGAGCAACATGCTAACATGCTAACGCTAGCACTTTAGCAAACAGGTATCAGTTTATCAGAATTATTAGAGCTTTTCTAACATAACTTGTTTAGGTTTATAAGTCTTGCAGAAAGGTTTTCTGGAGCGAGATATTAAACTCCAGGATCCTGGCTCTGTAGCTCAATCAATACAGATTCGATCAGTGATTTACAATGGAAGCGCTTTTACTCTCGTGGTTTTCCTGGACGCGTCTTTTGTCCAGTTATCTCAGGTTAACTTTATGAGCCAAGTTACATTTTTTCAGGTTAAGTTGTGTCTCTTTCATTTTTTAAATTTTTTTTTTTTTATTTTAACTTTTTGGGGTTCTCAAAATTTTTTTTAAAGACTTTGACTCCTATTCATAAAAAAATTTCTGAAAAACACTTTTAGTGTGTTTTTGTTTTCTTTTTCATTTCAAGATAAATTTATATAATTTATGTATCTTTTTGTTTTTTTTTTTTGTTTTTTTTTACTGCTCTAGGCTTCTGCAAATCTCCCAAATCTGCATGTGAGGTGGGGAAACATTAATCTTAATAACTTTACTGATTTTATAAAGAGGCATTGATTTGCTTAGATTTACTGTCATACATTAAATTCATAGTCATAAATGAATGTGAGTTCATCTTAGGAGCTTGATGTTGGAGGACGTTCTCTAGAAAACTGTTTGAATTTAAAACTTAAAAATAATAACAGTAATGATAAAGCGCCCTGACCGAGTTCTTAAAAAGATGTGGTTCGATAGATTAATGATTGAAATGTGTGTGTTGGCTTGTTATTGTTTTACTGTCCGTCTCTCCTCAGCCCGCTGTTGACCTCTCACCTTGTGCACAAACTGCTCCACTCGTGTCTGCAGGCCCCACACCTCAAACTTGACCGTGACCAGTTTGTAGGAGCACATGATGGGCTCCTGTGTGTCCCTCCAGCCTTCCTGCAGTACGCCTCGCTTCGTCTTCTCCGACTGGAAATACCGCAAATCCTGGAGGTCGGAGGTAACATTTGTTTGTTTCGTACAACGGCTCCAGCAAAACGGATACTTTCTAGGATGTCATTAATCCTCGAAAGTAAATAGTGACGCGTGTATAACAGCCTGAAGGAGAAAAATGAATCCTAAGAGAGGCAAAAACACAAAACCTCACCAAGTGTTTTTGACCAGTTTGACCAGTACACATGAATTCAGACAAAACTCACCAAACAGTAACTTAGCAGCAAGATAAAGAAGTTTGTTGTAAGTACATAATTTCTTGATATTGATGAAGAAGCTCTGGTTTCAATGGCAGATTGCTTCACTTACAACATGGGGGAAACTGTCCAGTTATAAGTAAAATAATCTGCCAATTGAAGTAGAACTTTTTCATCAACATGAAGAAATTATTGACTTAAAACAAGCTCTTATCTCGATGAAAAGAGGGTTAGTTTTGTCTTATTTCAAGTCTACTAAGATATTTGCACTAGAAACTAGACTAAAACACTCGGTAAGATTTGGTGGGGGGGGTTTTCAGTGTAAAGTTGAGTTTGTCTAATCTAAACCCTGAAAAGTGACTCTTTAACTACGAAACGGGTTGGAATCTTTTCACCTGACTATTACGACATTAATCCACACAAAACACCGTTTCGTACGACTGATTGTGTTCCATCTTTGTACTCCTAAGGCTCTGCACACACTCCCACACACACGCACACACACGCACACACATGCGCACGCACGCACACACACTCCCACACACGCACACACACACACATGCGCTCACCTCGGACTCTTTGTAGTAGCGCTCAGGGATCTCGTCGTAGGCGATGTCGACGAAGCAAACCTCCCTCTCCTGGTCCTTCAGCTCGATTTCAAAGATCTGGAAACAACAAAAATGTTGTGGGTTTTTTTTTTTGTTGCTGGTGTTTGATGCGAAAGTCAACATTTATTTTCTCTCTTCACAAAAACGGCCGAATCAAACACAGGAGCAAATTACGCCGAGTCTCAGAAGCACATGGTGTGTCCAGCCACTAGGGGTCGCTCTAAGCTCACTTCTTCAGCTGCTTATTGCACTAAATAAGCAGCGCTGACTTCAATTACTGTCATATGTTTAGTCAGCTGATGGCACAAAAGGTGAAAGCTTTCCGTTTTGGGTGTTTTTTTTGTTGTTTTTTTTTGCCTTCACAGCAAAAAAAAGAGTTTGTAATTCCAACTCTTGAATGTTGTGCATGTGTTTTAATTACTCAAATTTTTAATTACAGCATAATATTTCATGTCACAAGCTTTAAAGTTAAACATTAAAGGGCAAACGAACCTCTTTGCTTCTACAATTATCAAAGGGCTCAAAATAATTGTTCTACACAGGAGTAAGTAAAACCTTACTTTCTAATTTTACCGTTCTGAATAAGATGTGAGGCAAGGGGGGATACATGAGATATGAAACAGTTTCTGACGACCCGGGACTCAAAGTGGTACAAAATCATATGAAGTATGAGGAGGAATCTGAATAGCACATGGGTTAAAGGTTTCCAGTAGCTTTCTGTGTGCGTCTTTTTAGTCTGTCTTATTCAAACTCTTATTTTGTTTGCCCAGAACGTCCACCTCATTTGTTCGGCTGCCAGAGAAACAAACGAAATCCTCCAGCTTCTCAAATGTCACGCCACTCCATTTCGATTTACATTTCGTGAAGAATGTCTTCTTCAGAGGTTTTCATGTCGTTTCCTTCAGCGCATTTTTTTCTCCCCCACTCGATTCTCATCGCTCTCTGCTCTGCCTGCGCGTTCTCCCATTGAGCTCGATTTCTCCGGTAGTCGTCCGTTTTCCGCCTGCCTGGAGTTTTAGCGACGCGGGCGGAGGAAGCGAACGGAGCCGTTCCGTCCTCGCTGGCCGAGGTCCCAAACGTTGGATTGGCGCCGTGGAAGCCGCCTGGCTCGCAGGCGACTTCCACGGCGCCAAACCAGCGCACTGCTTTCATCGCAGGCAAACTTCGGCGATAAAATTTACAACTTCACCAGAGTCCGCGGCTTCTGGGAGGATCCAGACACGTGGAGCAACGGACCGGGTTTTATCAAGCTATTAAAAACCGAACCTTCGTAAAGAAATGGCAAATCGCATTCTATACTCTATTGAGAGCAAATTCTTCTATTAAAGAGTTCAACGTTACATAATCCGTTCCTACCCAAACATGCATGACTTTCCGTCGATGCATCAGTCTTTGCTTTTTGCTTTCGCTCCCATCAACAAATGAGCCAGAAGGACAGAATGAACAACACTTAGTTCTTATCCAGACAATGAAATTTACTGAGCCAAAATGTTTATTGTCAAAAGTCTTTGACAATAAAATGTATGTCTTAGTTTACGTAGCCAAAGAACATCAAACAAAGAGAACGGCGGCTGCATTATTGACACTGGAGTCAGTGGGAGCGCCTCGGTGACAGTAAAGACATGGATTCCTGCGTCTCGGCCCACATTCACAAAGATCTGAATCGGCCCGGCGTCACCAATTGAGTGCATTTTTCTTCTTCTTCCCTGCTTTTCTTCTATTCTTTTCTCTCTTTTTTTGTGTGTCTGGAAATCGCATCGGCCCAAGGCAGCTTCTGGTTTCAGAATTTGATTTCGACAGCTTTCGACCCGTCACTCTGTCACGTCAAAGGAAAAACACGTCGATCTCAAACATCTCGACAGATTTAAAGCTCCGCGCCGGTTCCTGTCCCCTCCGGCGTGGCGGCGGCGATGACGACGACGACATGTGAGCGACCCAGACACGTGAACGGGGACGCCCGCCAAACCCCGGGACCGTCGAAATAACTCCCGAGGAGAAGTCTGAACAAGCCAACGGACTTTAAGCCGATTGGTTTGCGGCCTTTCATTCCTCGGCGTCCAGACGGTGGCACCCTCTCCTGATGACTGATGCCCCTCCGAACCGGAGCGCACAGAGTGAGCGGTTCAACAGCACCAAATTAGATTAACTTCACAACAAGTGGAGCAGAACCTGGCCAACTCAAAGCTTCATGTGTACTGGGCATTTTAATAAGGTGGCCTGTAAATCATCACTGCAGCCTGGGAGAATCTCCCTCCTGCAGCAATGCGGAGCTCCGTCTTTTTACGCCGTTTCTATCTGCCGCCTGGCTTCGTTTTATTGGACGCTTTTTCTGCAGGAAGGGAACAGAGAACAGGCAAAACGCGCCGTTTTAAGATGAAAGTACTGAGCGCCAGGGGAGCTCGGTTAATTAACCGACTGGGTCTAGATGCTGAAGTCGGACGCAGTGGCGTTTGAGTCGAGGCACAGAGATGACAGTATGTAATGATCCAGGCGATGTCGAGGTAGGAGACGTTTAAATCTAAAGGCGCATTCCCAGCTGGTCTGTTTGCTGCCACGACATTCTGGTTTGTTTGTCTAGAGGTGAGGATGCGCAAACACTCGTCCGTCTAAACGATTAGGCCTCAGTTGGGAGAAAACCCCAACAAACAAACGTGAGAGTCTACCGCTAGTGGGTAGACTAGTGTTACCAAAGGTAACACTAGTTACCTTTGGTAACTGTTACTAGTGTTACTAGTGTTAGCGGCGTTGGCTAAAGTCCAACGCCGCGTCATCTCTGTTTACATTTCGCAAAGAAGGTTTTTCAAAGGGTTTGGTTCGTTTGACACTGTGCAGTGTGAAAGAGAGCTGAAAAATGTGTCAAATAATGCAATTTTGGTCCCCAATTGACCCGAGTCTGCCAAACCATCAGGCGTAAAAACACCCTGAAAATCTTTAACTTTAGCCAGTAAAGAGGAATCTCGTCGGCTTTGGAAACGTATCCATTCGGCCGACGTGAGTTGCTGAAAATGCCAACAGGTGCGAGATTAATGGAGCACATTCGAGTCACTAATGACAGAAGAGGTGAAGTCGATTTGAGACCAAACACAACATCACAAATTTGCCTAAATGGACAAACGCGGCCTGCGCAGCGTCAGCAGTATCAGGGCCCTATCAGCCTTCAGGCCGTCTGCAGTGGAAAACAGGACGGACGTCTGTTCCTGAAACGTGAAACTGGAAACACGACGACGAAAACAAAACCACCTGGGCACCGCCACTTGTTCCAGTGAGCAGGTGACCCCCACGCCGTGCTTACGTTGTCGTTGCTTCCTTTGTTGTCCTCGTATTTTGTCTCTATGTGGATGGAGAACTTGGGCAGGAACGAGCACTGCGAAAAAAGAAGAGGAGGGAAAGAAAAAAAAAAAAGAGAAATATTTCTGTCATTCAATCTCTCTGGAGGGAAATCACTGTCCATGCAATATTACAGCAGGCCTACTATCTTATTCAGAGCCCCGGAGCTTTTTCCATGTGTTCAACTCAATTCTCCTCATTCGTATCAGATAAATTCTCGACAATTTATCTGACAGTTCGTCCGTTCGATCCGATCGCACAGGCAGATTTGTGGTCAGCCGCTCTACACAGCTGCAAAAACACAAAATCTTACCACGTCTTTTTTTTTTTTTTTTTGGTCTGGTTGAAATAAGAGAAAACTAACTTACAAGTAACTTTTCAGCACAATGTAGGAGCGTGTTTTAAGTAAATGATTCCTTAATATTTATGAAAAAGGGCAGATTATGTAACTTATAAGGTATTTCTCCTGTGTTATGAGTGAAATAATCTGCCAGTATTTTTATTTTTTTTTAACTCAACGTTAATACATTTTTTGGCTTAAAACGAGCTCTTACATATTCTTGAAAAGTTACCTTGAAGTTGGTTTAGCCTCATTTCATATGCTCTAAGATATTTGCACTAGAAATCAGACCAAAAGTACTTCGTGAGATTCGGTGTTTTTGCGACCACGAGGGGTAAAAAACACTTGAAGTCACAGCGTTTATTCATCACACCTATATAAGGGCAGCCGTTGCAAAATGCTTTCACTTTTAATCCACGCCGAAACGAGAAAGCCGGCGCTGGAACCGTCTGCTGCGGTTCAGAAATCCGACTAAAAACAAAAACAAAACAATCCTCCGTGGATTTGTTTGCAGTGCGGCAACCTCCGAATAGGCCTACTTGGAAAAAAATGACAAGCATTCTGCTGCCGTCAAAGTATTTCGTTTTTTTCATACGAGAAAAAAAAAAAAAAAAAAAAAAAACGCAGTGACTCACGGAGCCGCGTCTGAATTACTGCAGCCCCCGACAGCTCAGCCTCACAATATGTTGGTGTGTTTTTGATGCGAGCCTTTTTTAAAGTCAGGGCCCGACATATCCTGTGGGTTAAAGACAGACCACACAGACCTGAGGCATGCTGGGTATACGCGGTTCTGTGTGCTCTGCGAGTCATTTTGATGAGTGTTGGGGGGGGATTTTCAGCCCAACAAGTTTTATCTACGCAGGTTGCTTTTTTTTTTTCCCAACTGTACATTTAGCATCTTACCAGCTTTAAAATCTTTAAAAAAGAAAAATGGATCCAATTAATTGTTTTACAGGAACAAATGGTCAAACATTGATGAAGGGTAGCGTGAAGTCTGCTTGCACTCGGCCCTTTGCCTTATTTTCTGTCGGTGTAAACCGTTACTTACTGTGTATTCTTCAGACGGCAGCGCGACGAGGCAGACGGGGCGTCAGGTCAGAGCCGAGGAGAAACACAAGAGAGACAAGTTAGCCAGCAGCCATGAATCTATTTATGCTGAAAACGAGGACGATATAAAAGTGGAATTTAACTTGAGCTTCTCCGTACGGCCTTTTTATGGACTAAATGCGACAAAAAGAGCAAGAAATCGTAACAGACAGACATTAAGACTGATGTCTGAAAAAGTCGACGAATCAGAATCTCCTCTTGTCCATCACTGCACACGTTCAGTGGCGATAAAGGTGGAGCGAGAAGCGGAGGAAAATGACAAGAAAGGAAAAAGAAAAGGGCACTGAGGTGAACCACTGCGACCGTATGCGCTGCCATGGCAACCGCAGATTACAGATTAAAACATAACAAAAAGAAAAGTAAAACAAATAACCTTTTTTTCACAATTAAAAAGAAAAAAGTGTTACACATTCGCACTAAAGTTTCACCAGTTTTGATGCGGGTTTCATATTTGACGTTTAAAGATGTTTTTTGAGATCATAACAATAAAATTTAAGACAGAAATGGGCTTTTTTTTGTGTCAAGGGACCAAAATTGTGACATTTGAGGTATAGTTTTGTGACTTTTCTCCAGCAGCAGCAGCAGCAGCTTTGTGCTGCTCACATGGCGTATGGCTCACCGCAGCGCTAACCCTCGCAGCGCCAAGCTTTTCTTTTTTGCTTTTTTGCACAAAATGGACGCAGCATCTTATGGGTTTGGCAGCAGAAGTTAGCCAGCGGCAAAAGATGAACGTCGTCCAGCTGACTGATGATAAATGTGCTCTCCGTAGACTAATCATAGACGTTAAAAAAAAAAAAAAAAAAGGAGTTTTATTTCACATTATTGAAAGAAATTAACTTTCGATTGCATTCCAAGAATATCGAGATCCACCTAAAAGTTGGGCTTGAGGGCTAAACGCGCACAACACATTGTAAAAATACATGAGCCAAAACTGCAAACAAGATCGCCGAATTACATGGCGTATGTCAGGAATTTCACAGGTTGTTTTGTTTTTTTTGTGTTGCTGTTGGACAATCCAATTCCACGAGGTTCTATCAAAACGTGTTAGAAATGCGCCGCGCAGGTTAGCAGTTTGGATCCCGTTCCTTCCCTTGTCTCTCCACACTGCTCCTCTGCGCTACTAACATCCAGTGAAGTGTCTCTGCAAAGTGATAAGTGGTGGCTAAAATCTGTTGTGGCCAAAAAATGGAAAACTGTTTCAGAAGGTGACCTTAGAAAGCTGCGTCGGGCTCCATGCGACTGCAGTGAGGCGCGATTCTGTGTCCGTACCTGGCAGAGTGTCACAGCGGGGCTTTTGGAGAAACGGCTGAGCAGCACATCTGCGCTGCACACTCACCCGTTATGGTGTAAGGGTAGTAGTTCCAGGCTTTCTCTGTGACGTAGAAGATTTTAGGAACCACTGCTCGGGCCCAGCTGGGTAATTTACTGCGGAAATGAGACAGAGACGGAGACATTGACCGAGGGACAGTCAGGACGCAGACGTTCACTAACATCAGGCTAAAGCAACGTCTACCTGATCCATTAGCCTTGATCCCTGCTTTACTCTGCAATAGTAATGTTTAGATCGGGCCCTAAAAAAAAATCCAACCTGCACTGAGCCCAATTCGACCCGATTGACTTTAATTACAAGCCCAAAGTAGACCTTTAAGATTTCACTACTTTTGTTTGTGCAGCTTCTTCTGTAATGGACTTTTGCTTAACGTCTTCCAGCTCCAGCTTGTTGCTTGTTGTGACCACAGGGTGAGTCAGGGGCCAATCTTCTGAGATGAGGGATCTGCTGCTAGCGTTCTCACGAAAACCAAAAACTTAAGAGCACTAAAGTCCCTACACCGGCTCCCCGTGGCTCAGAGAATAGACTTCAAAATACTGCGGTGAGTTTAGGAATCGCTGACCGGGTTAGCGCCAGCATACGTTATCAACCTTCCAGACCCCTCAGCTGTAGGGGGTCCACCAAACACGCAGCGTTCGGCTTCTGTGCGCCACAAAATCTGGAACACATTTCCAGAAAACTGCAAAACAGCCGAAACACTGAGTTCCTTTAAATCCAGCCTATAAAACACGCCTGTTCAGAGCGGCTTTTGGAACACAACACATGAAACACGACGGGGAGCAAAATGTGAAATGTTTACTGGTTTTCTCGGTTGTTTACTGTGTGGCGTGTCTTTTAGGACTTTGTGTTTCTCTTACGTGACGCACTTTGAACTGCCTTGTCACTGAAATGTGCTGCGCAAATAAACTTCATTGACTGATTGATGCAGCGCGCTGCGCTTGTTACAGCCTCAACAGGTTAAAATACCTTCTCCTCTATTTAGACCTTGATCAGTAGATGAACTCAACTTTAAACTGCACATTCTCTTTCGGTTTTCTGCATGTGTCATCAGCTTATTAAACCCTCCACAGAAGCCTGAGCGCGACCCCATCATCAAGCAACATCACTCAAAGAAATGCAAACTCTACTGCACAAAACCGCTGTGGACTGCAATCATTCAAGTGCTGAAACGTTCAAATGAGACGACATATGATATGAGTTTTCATTCAATGAAAGTGGGGGGGGGGAAGTATAGTTGTTACTGCTCCATTATTTTCCCAATGCTGTTTGCTCTATCGCTATAATCGATTCACAAACCGGTCTGCACTCTAAACATGCAGGAGCAAAGTCAGAGCGGGAGACGATCATTGTCCTCTCAGATCGATGGGAGAGACGGACTAAACCTCCCTGTTCTTGCTCTCTTTTCAACTCCTCCGGTATTTCAGGCTTGTAGTTCAGATTTCTTATTGAGCTTTTGAGATGCCACTTAGCTTCTAATTGTGAAATACATCAGTAGAAAATAAGCGAATACGCCATTGTTTCCACAGGCTACGCGTCGTAGCTGTCTGAAAATTTTCAGAAAAGAAAAACTCGGGGAAAAATTATTCCAGCATCCAAACCCAGAGGGAATGTTTGTCCAAGTCAGCAATGCAGCTGGCGTCAGATTTTCACATTTTTATTGATTTCATTTCACAGAAAGTCACAATAAAAACAATAAAAGCAACAACAACAACAACACATGAACAATTAATATTTAGCTACTGAATTCTACTGCTTAAACCACCGGAAGCTAAAAACACAAAAACACGTCGATCAAAAGCTGGTTTGACTAAAACAGAATCAATACGTAAAATAATACTTTGAAAACTTAAAATCCCCCCAAAAGACGCAACATTTAAACCCAGAGGTTACAAATACAAACAGCTGTACGACCATAAGACTAACTTGCAGTTGGGCATCATCATTAGCCTGACCAGAGAGTTTGGATATGTTCACCAACACATCAGCATATTTAGTACTCGCTCCACCAGATTGATTACTTTTCATACCATATCGTTATAAGAAAAAAACCCAATCAGCATCGTCCAAAGCTATTTCCTCGAGCGGCGCCCAGAGAAACCTGTAAGCCTGTGAGTCAGCGGCAACCCGACCCTCTCTGTTATCGACAGCGAGGGCTCTGCGCTATCTGCCAGCACGAGCTCTCAGGAGCTCCACGTGACTACGGGCGCCCGTTTGGCATTCCCCAGCTTTAAGAGAGCCGACACAGACACACGAAGAGCTACACTTACCCGGATACTACAGGAAGCGGCCGGTGTGAGAATGTTTCAAAAAAAAGAGAACAAAGCCCGCTGCGTCGTGACAGCTGTGAATAAAATCAGTCCTCCGCTGTGATTTTTTTTGAGCGTTGGCAGGCACAGTTGCCCTCTCTCTCTCTACCCCCCTCAACAAAAGAGACTGACACTCCTCCCACACCTCCATCTGCTGATTGCTCTCATTCCCTCCATGCTCATTTCACAGACTACGGCCGACTTCTTGCCCATGCTGCCAAGCAAAGACGCTTGCATTTTAAGGGAGGAGAGGGGGAACAACAACAACAAAAAAGGCCCATTTAAATAAAACTAACAGTTTATCGAGTCGATATTGGTGAGATTAAGTTAAAAGCGTGTGACAACATAAGGGTAAGAGTGTTTTAAGTGTGACAAATGAAGTCCAGATTGACTTCCCTGCTGGTGAATCTCAGCTTAATGTTTGTTTGCCGCAGAGCCAGATGGACGAAGGACTGACTTTGAGTAACTGCAACAATAGTTGCGTTATTAATTCTGCCGATTACGGTGTTTTTTTGTTGTTGTTTTTTTTTTTTTTGTCTTTTCTTTTTCCATTTGCTTAATGTTCAGCATTCGATTAGCAAAGATCGCACGCGCACTCCAATTTCATCTGGAGACGGCCCAAGTGCTGGCCCGTCTCCAGATGAAGGCGGTGGAGTCGGGGCGTTTTTAATTCCGCCGCACAGATGCGATCATTACCGCCATCATAAACCATCTCTGATGCAAACACTTAGGGAAAATGAAGCGCGTTCACCTTCACCGTCAAAACCCTGAAGGTTTGGACAACCTCCCGGGTTGTCACCCGTACGACGGTCGCCTGTTTCTGAACGCTGAAACCGTTTCTCACCCTTTTGACAAAAACAAAAGCAAAACTTGTCAAAGTCGGACTCGTTCGCCCATGTTTTTAACCAGAAGCCCTTGACACGTTGCTACAGTTCTCACGGGCCGAGCGGCTTTAATCGCTTTCTCCTGAGGTTCGCTGACTCAGCATAACCGGCTTCCCAGCTCAGCGAGCGATGACGCAGGAAACCGCGCCGAGAGACAAATGGCCGACCGGATCTCTTCCACCCCTCCATTTTCACTCTTTGCCCGTTTTCTCCTCGCCTTACACATTTTGTTATTCTTACGCCGTCACCTTAGCTTGATATTTACTCAGCCTGCTGACACGAACCGTGTAGAAAAAAAAGCTGCGAGGAGGCCACAACGGGATCATTTGTGAAAGACTCTGCTCGGTGAAATGTCTGCCGGTGAGGAGGATGGCTGGGTTTATGCGTATCAGGAATAAGAAATGTGCTTTTTTTTTTTTTTTTTCCATTATTTGCAACATCTTAAAAAGTAAAAAAAAAAAAAAAAAAAAAAAAAAAAAAACAGAAAAATTTATATGCCTTTTGATTAAAGGCATCTCATTTATTCCCTCTTCAAAAGTCTTTAAGTTGCTCTTACATTCATTAACCCAGAATTATTCATGCCACAAACAAAAAAAAAAAAATTGAAAAAAATGTTTTTAATAAATGAGAACATTTCAAAGACCAAGTCAAAACTCCTCCTCCAGTGACAATTCAGCAACAGTACTGGTAAATGTATTTTTTTTTATATATTTGTCGTTTTTGCACATTCTCTTTGGCAACCGGATGTCATTTCATTTCAATTTTTCCAACATTATTGCTGCTCCAAGTGACTCTCGCGTGCTGGATGACTTCGGCGTTTCTACGCACGTTCACGATTCTAATATGCAAATCACACAAAAAAAAATCAAATGCCACGATTTTCCAAAGATTTCAAAACTGCAGCGCAACATTCAGACACTTGCAGGCATCGAAACGTAAAGCACATGTTGCAGTTTGCTGACGGGTAACAAGAGAAAATAATCCAACATTTTCCACTTTAAAAGGGAGAGAAATGATAAAAATAAGATCAAGTTTGAGCTAATTTAATTTTTGGGTGTGTTTATAAACTGGAGCTTAATCACAGAGGATAAGTTAGGCATTATAATAAAAAAAAGTGAAGCAAACATTTGGCTAATTGGCCTTTTTAATGATCTCTCTGAAACTCTTAAATACACTAACAGTGTGGGTAATTGTTTTTTGACTTCGCTGTTGCTATAGTTTCAGTCTTCTCACATTCAACCAGATGGTTTATGGTGTTCTTTGGACTTTTCCTAAAAAAAAAAATCTGGTTTTTACGAAATCCGCCCAGAAAGTCCCAAAATACTCCCGACACATCCGAGTTGTTCCCGGCAGGTGGAATGGAGCAGCACCGACCTGTTGAGGTAGACGCGTTTCTCTGTGAACTGTCCTTGGCCGTGAACTGGGTCTTCAAAGGGTTCGTTCTGGACCACCTCCACTCCTTCCCCTCGGTCGCTCTGCTCATGGCTGTGTTTGCTAATCATGTACAGCTGCCCGATCCGGTACTGAGGGGGGAAAAGAGAAAGAGACAGAGAGAGAGAGACAGAGAGAGAGAGAGAGAGAGAGAGAGAGAGAGAGAGAGAGAGAGAGA
>VMRN01000167.1:489304-513979 GCA_010277015.1 Poeciliopsis turrubarensis | reverse complement strand
AGAGAGAGAGAGAGAGAGAGAGAGAGAGAGAGAGAGAGAGAGAGAGAGAGAGAGAGAGAGAGAGAGAGAGAGAGAGAGAGAGAGAGAGAGAGAGAGAGGAAGCATCGTGAGTTTACATGCCGCAACACACATTAAAAAAAAAAAAAGATGGCTACTTTAATTGCAAACATGCTGACCGCTATGTCAGCGAGAGATGAGTCAGTTTTCTTTCAGGGCATCACAAACACACACACACACACACACATCTGTAAATCTTCACATCCTGTAGCCTGGGTGGGTGTGAACCCCCCCCAGAGAGGTCTGCAACAAAGCATCAGATTTTCATTCCACTTTTTTTGTTTGTTTTTTTTTTTTTTTTACTGAAAAAAAAAGCTAATGGCATTACATCTTCTATGTAATTTAGACCTCAAAGAAAGCAGAAAAAAAGTTTGTAGCGTTACTGATAAATACATACTGCATTGTGTTCATAATTTGAGAAACAAGTCAGGTCTCTGCTCATGAAAACCCCCTGTCGGCGCACATGACATGAACTCAAGGTTGTTCCTGGCGTGACGACGTGTTTTCGAGAACAGGTCAACACTGAGATTTTAATTGCCGGCTCGTTGGGTTTGATTAACACATTAAATTAAAACTAAATGAAACACGCAGCTCCTGCACTCATCAAGTCAATGAGCTCAGGGCAGCACTCCGGCGAGGGCTGAACTCCGTCTTCTAAAACTTTTGACGGGAACAAAACGCCTCGATGGAAAAGCAGAATGAAGATCGGAATATTAAAAACAGATTTGGATGGCCGGGAACAGCAAGTCATGTCAGCTTCTTTGATTTTCACATTTCTTATTCGATTAATTTCTCAAAGGTGTAAAATTCTTCGACAAAAACTGTTTCGCACATTTTTCCTTTTACATGTGAATTTTGATTAGTTGCATAGAGTTTCACATGTAAATATCGTTGTGATCACTGTTTAAAATACAAAAGTCCTGAGCCGGAACCATTGAAGTCGCTCGTTTCTGGTACGCCGGTAATTCTCAGCGCTAAACGTGTAGCAGCAAGGAAAGACATACGGCAACGTCAACAGTCCGCGTTTCTGCAGATGTGCTTATCAAAGCAGTTCCATGAATAATCAGGTGATGCTTTTTGTTGTTGTTGAGGTCACATGTCTGTCGTGTTTTCCAACAATTTGGCAGCAAAAAATAGTTGCTAATTTTGTCAATGTACGGTTTTTGATTCAAATCCAATTAGTCGCGACTAATTCAACTCCAGTCCACCCGCTATTTTCTTCCCAACACTTTTATCAGGTGAAAACTGTGAACATGCAATTTCTGTCTCAAAGACTGGCGTCAAATCGCTGGGAAAAACAAACAAAAATCAAAAATCTTCGAGGCGAGAGCCGGGGACCTGGTAATGAACCGAGTCCCGCACATTTCCTCCTGAATCTCAACGCTGCTTCTCTCCCTGACCTTTACCTGTCACGCCTGCAGGCCGAGTTGTGAAATGCTGTCGGGGGAGGGGGGGAGAGGGGCAACGTGAGGCGCTCGCCCACATGCATTCAGATGATGTCACCACCTCACTGCTGCTGCTGCTGCAGGAAAACTCTCTGATGGATACAACCACCTGACGGCATGTGGGAGAGTAAATCGAACAATTATGTAAAAGAAAAAGAAGAAAAACAAAAAAACACGAGAGAAAAGATTGCCGTCTTTGGGGACGGAGGCCTGGTGGACGGAAACGTTGGCGGTGTTCAGACACTTTCGGCTTCGGGAAAACGAATCGGCTCCCCTCGAAGAGCACTTTCTTCTCCGGATCAAATAAGTCACGAGCAAAACGAGAAACATCAACCTATTTTAAAAGCAGAGGATGACAAGAAAACAACTGACTGAAATCTGAACAATTAACAGCCAGCCAAGGCCGAGATGAAATCATTTTCCGAACCCGGTACATTTTTGCCTTGTTATGCCTCTAACGTAGCACCCAATGGTCAAGTCTGCTTTAGCGACAAAAGTGTAATCATCTGACTAATAGACACTCCAATCAGAATAATGAGGCTTTAACGCTGTAATAAAATGGTGATGAAATCAAATAGCTTTTGATAAAAGTCTGATTAAATTTAGAGGCCTGGGGCTGGAAGGGAGGACGAGCAGAATCCTCTCTTTATGAATAACAACCTGTTTGTCTCACTTATTTCCTATGTGAACTGAATGGCAGATGCTTTAATCAAAAGGTAGAAAAGAAGGTCAGATTTTTGCTGCAATTACAAACGGCTTCTTCCTGCCTTTAAAATAGGATGAGCAGACGGCCTTGAGCAGCGTAAATAACTTTGTGAACAGTTGGTGAAACTCGGGCCGTTTTCACACCTGACTGGGGGCCGAAGCCGCAAGCAAAACCCATCTTCAAGAGTTTGGAATCTAAAGTGAAGCTCGTTTTTCTTATTATGCCGTATCCAGCACTAAATGACACTAAATTATCAACTGATGCTTTTATGTACCCTCCTTGATCTTTTGACAAGCAAAACTGTCAGAGCCAGATTCATCGTTTTCTCTCCGTCGCGTTACTCCTGTGTCTCCTTCGCAGCTTCGTCTGCTCCATTAATCGAGGCTCACCTTTTCACTCGTGGTCTGCAAAGCAAATCAAGCGAGTCTAAAAACAGCTCAGGGGATGCAGATGACTGCCAGGTATTGAGCTACTGTAGATAATGCAAATGCTCCTCATCTCGTTTCCACACACACGCACACACGCGCGCACATACACGCACACACGCGCGCACACACACACACACTCAAGACAGAGCACAACGCTGCGCCGCGGTGACGGATTGGGCCTGCCGTCCCTTCAGACAGGAGCTCAGGCTCGGGACGCGGGTTCACTGAGCTCATCCGTTTTACACAGCGGATGCTCTTGTGCGTTTTGTTGATGATGAGCTGCAGCACCAGCTAAAAATATCAAGGACCCGCCAACATCGCCGACACCCCTGCAGAGGGCCATTTCGATGATTTGAAATATTGAAGAGCGTCATAAATGTCACCAATTAGCCGCATTTTCAGAGCAGGCGCCTGCCTGCTCTGAAAGGGTTCGCGTTGCTCCGAATCACCGAGTTGGTCTTGTTAATCGCCTTCATCGAGGCAGAGCGGACGAATCTTCACACCAGGACGGATCATCGTGCTGCATGAACAGCCAGCTGCAGGAGATCAGCTGCCTTTATTAAAATTTGTCATGTATTTTTTTTACTTTTATTCATTTGCTCTGATTTGTTTTTGACGGTCAGTCTATGTCGGTCAGACAGGAAGTGCAGCGATCATCATGTTGAATGATCCAAGTTTGGCCTTTTTTTTTCATTTTTGAAAAACATAGTACAACTAAATTCATGTGCGTCTCCATCTTTATCGTACATTGGTATGATTTTAGCATATTTTATCAGAGAAAACCAGTTTAAAGAGGCAGATTGCATGACAACATTGTTTTGTTAGTTCCTCTTACAAACTGATTTTTCTTCCTGTGGTAGCATGTGCTAACTTGTGACCGCAAAATATACATTTTATTTTTATACCTTAATTTATTATGAATTATGCTACAGATAATAAGCCAAACAACTACATTTCCTTCCTCTCACTTTAAATTAGACATGATGTGTGATGCCAGGGAGAAAAAAAAACAACTAGGTGTTGATATTAACAGTCTTTTATTTTTTCCCCCCCAGGTGTTAAAATTCTCTGCTTCGAGTTTTTGAAACACACACACACCAGCCACTAATGGCCAACATCACATTTTTGTATTTTTGTTTTTTTCTGAGCTGAAAAGATTTTTCCCACAAAGCAAAGAAATAATGTCGACAACGTCATCATGACGTTTTTTTTCTTCTTGAGATTAGAGCTTAGTAGAAATCCTCTTGAATTCAAATACCAGTTAATTGGGATTGATTTAACCGTCGTCAAACGCCGTCGACGTTCAGCTTATTTTGACTCAACCTCAAAAAACACAACGAAAGCATTTCGTTTTCCACTAAAGCCACCAAAGACGACATGAGGTACGTGTTGGTAAAAGTGCCAAGAGGCTTTCCATTGGTCTTGGGTGGATAAGTTCAAGTAGTACAAAAGGAAGAAAACCCAACGACCCCGTAAGACTGTTCACATTTTTAAAGCGTTACTAATCGAGTAGGAAAGGAAAATCAAGAGAAAAAAAACCAGAGTAGGGGAGGTGAAGGAAGGAAAAAGAAAACAGAGGCCTGACGCTTGTTTAAGAGCAGAAAACAGACAATCAGGCAGGAGAAACAGAGAAATGGAGAGAGAAACGGTGTGATTAGAGAGATGCACATCACTGTGTTCCCAGAGCAGAGCCGGAGCTGCAGTGAATGAAAGCGATAAATTTAAAAAAAAAAGAAAGAAATCGGGCAAGACCGGATCGAGGAGGGCGAGGAACGAATTTCTTTCCAACAACAGATTATCTCCCCTTGTTTTGTTTTTGTTTTTGAAGATTGCTCTTGGAAGACACAACGGCTTCACTTGCCCTTAATAAGCCAAGAACTCCAGAAGGTTTTTCCAACTTTACTAAACCGAGACCAGCTGACAGTAGAGCTTTCAGCAAAAAATGGGAACAAAGAAAGAGTTGATAAGTCGCTCAGGACTGATACGTTAAACCTGCGACATTTATGTCTCAGCGTAGACTTATGAAAATCCACAAAAACAATATTCTCGGGAGCAGAGTGAAATAAAATGGAGACCATAGCCATGTGGAACCAACTGGATCTTCAAACTTAACCTCCTTTATGGTTACCAGCAATTACGACTGGTTTTCAGCAGTATTTATTTAGCCTACATGTGCATGATTGTTTCACATCTTACTGATATCTTGGCTGAGTTATTTTTTACTTTCCCTTTCAGACACTAAGAAAAAAAAAAAAAAGGTGTTTCCTGCATGTAAACATCTAGTTTCAATTGCAAATACTTAACTGAATGCAAAGACTGTGAACCGAATGTGAATCCTGCAGTGATCAGTAAGTTCTATTAAATTAGCCTGGACTTCATCACTACACCGTCCCTCGCTGCACTTTGCAGCCACGCATCATGCCAAGTCATAAAGCTGGTTTTGTCGTCCGATAGCTGAAGAGCTCATCGTTTCTGCCAAAGTAAAACGAAAGGAAAACTAAAATCACGCTCTGTAACCACACAGATGGTGGTCTATCTTCATTAAGTATGATGAACAGCGACTCATCAAAGACTCTTAATTTTCTAGCCAAATGATACACTGGTACAAGACGGCTCACTTCTATAAAGCATGCATTGTTAGATTAAATAATTTCATTAACTGTTTTTCCATTGCTGAAACCCGAACGTCAGGGAGGGGAACCATCAGACACAGCTGCCCGTCACCAGCGCACCGAGACTTTTCTCTCTGGGCTGTCTCGTCAGCAAACCTCTGTTATTTAAATATCTGTGTGAGGTAATGGTCGTGCTAATAGCGCTGATAATCACTGTGTTCCTCTTCAAGCGGGCTACGTTAAGGCCTACTGGGAGCTTCGCTGCAGACGAAACAGAGAGCCTATTTTCTGCTCGGCTGCGTCTGAGAACTTCTCAGAGCAACTCAGAAGAAAAACCTTCCCACCTAACGGGACGCATGTGATCCTCGCTGATGAATTTCTGGTTGAAAGGCCGTAATAGCTCCTGACAGCGCCAAGGTCAAAACCATAGACGGGTTCTTAAGCTCTCTGTGAGTGTGGGCTCAACTTGGTGAAAAGTAGCTAAAGTGGGCTAAAGTTCACCTGCTGCCATTATACTTCTAAGCTACCCAAAAAAAGTAACCCCACAGACGAGTTGGAAAGCAGAGGTGAAGTGATGGGTATTGAGAGTGATAAGGCAAAAAGCTTAATTTATGTACATGAACATTTCCATAGTTTCTTTGTGGAAATATACTGTAATCACAAGTAATGTGTTACGTTATGCTGTGCTATGCTAGTGCTATGCTAATAGGGTTATGCTGTGCTATGCTAGTTTTATGTTGTGCTATGCTAGTAGTGCTGTGCAATGCTAATGATGTGGTGTTTTGCTATGCTAATGGCATTATGTTGTGCTATGCTAGTGGTGTTGTGTTATGCTAGTGGTGTTGTTTTATGCTAGTGGTGTTGTGCTATCCTAGTTTTGTTATGTTGTTCTATGCTAGTGGTGTTGTGCTATGCTATGCTATTCAGGGTTATGCTATGCTAGTGCAATTTGAACATTCTGTCAAAAGTAAATCAGTACCTACGTTACAAAAATAAAGCATTTGTTTCTAAAGAGCTTGTGGAGATAAACTGTCTGATGTTGTCACCTCCAAATGAGTGCAATAAACATGTGAAGAACAAGTGCTTGATCATTATTAGTTTTCACAGCTCATCGCTTCTTCTTTTCACCCTCGCGAACGTTCAGCCCTTTAGCAATGACAGACGACTACATTAGATCATTAGACAGGTTACAGCTGCCTGACAAATGGAGAGCGGGAGTGCGGCTTTGAATGGATGTGCAGTGTTGGTTCAATGAACAAGGAACAGGGAACAGAGGATTAACAGCAGTTTTTCTCTTGGCAAATCACCCTTTTTCATGCCAACAGACATTTTTCCTTGGAGTCAGCAGAGACATACATACATTGGAAATACGTGTAACAATTTACCCCTGTACGCAGCAAAGACCCCGTTGGATACTTTCTATTATTTGTACACACAATCCGATGCGATTCATAATACTGGCACAGAAATGAGTCGATTACTTCGTCTTCATTACCCATCCCGGGCAATGCTAACACGCCGCCACGCGTTGCTCTATTTGATGGAGTTGGCGCCGGTACGCAGGCTGCTCACCACAGATAAGAATAGGTTTTCTTTGTGGGGCTCGCAGTCAGTAGGTGGACTTCAGGTGTGATTAGAGCAAAATGTGCTGGTGGAGGCAAAACAGCCAAATGATGGCAACGAGAGTGACGGACCGGGAAAAGGAAAGGTCCCACCGGTGTCGGTGCTTCCTGTAGTTTCTGGCGGCCCAACATTTTCTGTGCATCTTAAGGTCAAAATATGAGCATTTTTATATTCACACTCTGCAGTTTTGTGTGTGAGAAAATACATTTACACCGATCTGTGCATTTTGCTTGTGTTCTCAAGCTTCCTGTTTCACTCTGACAAGCCAGACAAGTTGCCTAGTAGGATTCATTTCTTGAATTAAAAAAAAAAAATCTAATAAAAAGACAAAAAATAGTTTGTAGATATAAAGTTACGTTAGTGTACAGGAGATGCAAACCTTCATCAAGTTCAAAACTTTCCTTATTCTGTTTATCACAATAATCAAACATATAAACAATTACTGTAGCCAATTACAAAATAAGAACTGAGTGAAAAGCAAGTGTTTGAACCCAAAACCAAGGTCGTATATTTGAATAAGGTACTTAACAAGTTATGTTATTCAAACCCGTTGCAGTTGCTGCTTTGTTTGCCGCGTCGACCATTAAACAAAACAAATGTCCACATATCTTGGACAAACATCGTGCTCAGTTCCTGCCAGCTGAGGCACACCACCCCGATGCAGGTTTCGCGTCACTATTATTATTCATCACATCACAACGCACAACAAAAACAGGCCCCTGGGAACACACAGACACACTTTTATACCAGCAAATAAGGTTACGGTCTGGGGACGGAGGGCTATTTTAGTCCCGAGTGAGACAAGCATGACAAGTTGTGGAAAAACGACGAGCCACGTAGTGTCGGACCGGCAAATGTGTCATCTGATTGGAAAATGGCTATTTTTACGGTTATAATCTAACTAAGACCCCCTCGGATATCATCACGGCTTCCAAAACAAATTGCTATAATGTAATGTGCTCAAGGCGCGGTTGTCATCTCGAAGCAGCCAGCGACACGCTCTGCTTCCACCGCTTCCGCATCGTCAGTGGGAATCTGAACAATCCAGAAACACAGCCAATCACCGGACACTGGAGCCGAAGACAAAACAGGCACTGAATCGAGTAACGGGCAATTTGGTCGGTGTTTCCATTTGCCATAACGATGCCACGCGTTCCTGGCTGGGGAAGAGCTTTTGGTGCGGCGCATGAAGGAGAGTCAAAACGCCTTAAATCCTGCTAGATGTTTGCTCTGAGGTGAAGCTCATATGAATTGCAGATTGAAGCAAAGAGCTGCAGCAGCAGCAGCGAGGGCATGTCACAAAAGAGCAGCACGATTCGCCGCCTTTCTACACGACACTGCAGTGTGTGTGCGTGTGCGTGCGTGCGTGTGTGAGTGGATGTAGCGGTGAAATGGATCAGAGGAACATATGGTTAATGTGTCCCATTAATGCCGGTGTCTTTTCCATGAGGGCCGATCCAGGCTGTGTGTCGTCTTGAGTGTGTGAGCCACAGGATGGGTCGTGAGTTCTGCCCAGTTCTTTTTGTAATATCATAAAATGGATTTAGGCTTAGAAAATATGTATTGTAGGGTTAAGGTGAGGGTTGCCGTGCTCGTGTGTGTCTGCATTCAGAAGGTGCATGAGTAGAGCTGAGCGTTTTTTTTTTGTTTGTTTGTTTTTGATTAACCTTGTGCTACAACTCTACTTATGGGTCCATTTTGAAATTGAAGTTTTAAATTACGCTTCTGGACAAATCCAAGGAGTCTGAAAGAAATGAACATCCAGTAAGAAACAAAGTACCTCAGCAAGGACGGCCGGGGTGAAGCCTTTTTACCAACAAACGCTGCACTGATCGACTGGTCGGCCAAGTTTTACTTTAAAAAGCACTTGATTAAAATCACTCAGTCTAATTGCTTTTGTTTTTGTAAATCATTCGGACAAGTCCATGAAGCACCAGACTTTCTCTGCACAGTGTCTGCATCGGAATAAAAATAAACCTCTGATGTTTCCGTGTGTTCATTTCAGATTGAAAGCGCAGCACATGAATTTATCTCTCTGATAAAAGTCACAGAAATGTTTTGCTACGCACAAACGGTCTAACAGGGCGAGCAATTTTTGGTCTGTAAAGGGCAACAGTGGCTTCGCTTTCAGATCGTCAGCTCCAGCAAACTGCTTCAATTTATCACCCGAGGCACCGAGAGCGGCTCAAAACGAGATCCTCAAAGGGACACCGCCCCTTTTCATAACGCCGTTTCTAATTAAAACCTTACGTAAGGGAGCAACGATGATTACGCCCGGTTACAGTTTAAGCTTTGTTGGCTTTGTGGATTGTAAAAGTGCAAAGCAGAGTGAAAACACTTTCGTCAGGGCTCCACTGATACCAATTTGTAATGGTGCTTGATCTTTAATATCACAGGGAAACATGACAAAAAAAAAAAAAGATACAAAATGAGAAATGAAAACAATGCCTTGAGCACACTGAAGAGCAAACTGGATAGAAAATAGGCAGGTTTTTTTTTTTTTTACAAACATAAAAGAGCCAGAACCGACACAAGAAAAGATGGAGGACAAGAAAATCATAAGCACAATGAAAGTGATGGACAGAAAAAAAAAAGAGTCGAAATCATGTAAAAGAGTTAATGTGCCACGACGTGAGAAAGGATGTTCAGGATGTACAGAAGGAAAAAAAAAAAAAAAACTAAACCCAGAAAGAGGTAAGACTAAAAAGAAGAAGAGGGTTGTTCTCTCCTTTTCCTCTTTGGCCAACACAGGGACTGTAAATCCCCGCGAAACTTGAGAGGATGTAAACAAGCCATTAGCCGGTTCCACCGGAGAGAAAGCCCTTCACACACACTCACACACGCACACACACACACACACACGTAGGGAACTTTAATGCACCGGCACAAACTGTGTAAATGTGCAGAAATGCCAACCAAACACTCATCTTAAAATGCAGCAAACACGGACAAAAAAAAAAAAAAAAAAGTTCAACACGTACCCAGTGAGACGAACCCACGTGTCGCTTCGGGTCACGTTTCAGCAACAGGAAAACAGAAGTGCTTTATGAGGCATCTTCATTCTTCAATTTTCATTTGGGTCACTGTTCACACGTGACACCAGAATCGGCCAGAACAGAAATAACCTTTGACCCTCAAAGCCGAAGCGTGTGGATTCACACAAAGGTAAATATACATATATATATATAAAAAGAAAAGACGCTACAAGAGTGCATTTACAGGCTAAGAAAAGCAATACTGACGAGTTGCTAAAAATGGATTCAAAGAGATGTGACACTGATAATCTGTTTTTTTTTTTTCAAATGACAAAACATCCATTTACAGTTTATTTTAGAAAACACAAAGAAATGGAAATGTGCAAATAACAGCAGGGATGTAAATATTAAAACACCTGCAATTCTGACACCTGCTGGGAGGAAGAATGTTGCGATCACAGATTTTGTGCACAAAGGATGTCGCTGAAGGAAATCTCCGGTTCTGCTCCGTTCATGGAGTGGGAGACGTTTTGAACCCTTGACATTCAACCTGAAGTTAGAAGCAAGGAATCAACGTCTTCGGTAACATTCATGCAGTCGCTGTTCGTAACCTCAGCAGAGCACCGCGGTGTTGTGCGTCCGCTCAGCTAACAAAGTATAAAAGCGTTTCAGTCGAATGTTACGCGGCATATTGCAGTTGGACGAACTCCGCAACCAGCGGCAAGAAAAATGATATCTCGACTCGTTTAGGTTTTTATCGTACAAAGCGGGAAATTGTTGAGCAGCAACAAGAGGTGAAAAACCAACGACTTCTTGAGCAGTCAGGGTTATATTGTGTTTTCACTTATTCGCACGCAGGACACGTCACAACAAGCATAAAATCCAGTTTCCTCTCCAGCTTAAAATTCCGGGATCAATATTAATTTTCCCTTTGGTCCCAATGCAGCGTTTTAGAATTAGAATTTTACTTTAAACATAAGAAGGTCCATTTGAAATCCTGATGACTTTAAATGGTTTGATTTTCCGCTGCTTTCTCAGGAACCTCGTTTAAACTTCAAAAGTAAACAAATCCCTTTATGCCTCCATTTTGCTGAGAAATTTCCACGGCTGACACATTCAACATTGGGCTGTGAGGCTTAAAGGCTTTTCATGTGTCCTTTTCTCTCTCCCTCTCTCTCTCTCTCTCTCTCTTTCTCTCTGTGCGTTTTCAACAATTTTGCACCCAGTTGTTGCAGAGCGAGGCACGGCGAGGGAACTGACGCGAAATCTTTGAATGGCTCGGTTTACGACGCGCTGCATGGAGTGGGGTTTTGTCATTGTGCAAAATCCCGGGGTTTGCGTGCACTTAATGGTTCTGAACATAATGCTGCAGTTGGAAATTACGCGCTTTCAGGTCCGCAGCTCACATTGCACGGGCAGCCAGAGACTGGACAAAGGTCAGGATGCGTGAATGCGGCTTTGATGCGAAGTCCCTATTGGTGCGCGCGAGCCTGATAACAGGAGGGCCACTTACAGAACTATTTTTAGCCAGGCTAGGTGAACTTTCACTTCATCAATGCGGGCTAAGGATGAAGTCCCTCCCCGCCTCTCTCCCACTCTTTATTCCCATCCTCTCTGTCAGGCTCAACACTTGAATTTGGTTTTTTTTTAACACCCTGCGTAGCCTAACTGGAATGAAATTGTCTTTTTTTTTTTTTTTTTTCAGCAGATCCTATGTTTCAAAAATAACCCGGACGAGAAGAGGTTTTGAAGCATACGTATGACCTTGCTGCCTGAAACACACATTAATATGCACATGTTTCCCCCTCATATGAATTTTACATGACGGACTAACAGCACTTGTGAGTTGGGTGCATATGCTGATGAATAGTGCAAATCATCGTGTTACTGTTCAGCGTGACGCGATTCTACACACATTAACGGTCGTTGGTGAAGAATGACACACACACACACACACACACACACACATTTGTTTCAGCTAAAAATGAATAATTTAAAATTGCCATTGCTTGTGACAGACTTGAAGTGCAACTGGCAAAAGGAGAGCGGCGTCAGATTTCTTTTTGTCAGGATTTCTCTGTCGTACTTTCCAAAAGACCAGAGTCATTTGTGCCGCTCGCACAAATGTTTAGGTTGTATTTACCCAGAATGCACTGCGCTGCGGCACACTTCCTGCTACTGGAAAGGTTTCTGGTCTGCTCGGCATTCAAACATGCATTCGACTGAAGAGCGAGGATTTTAGGCGGACCAGAGTTCTCTCTTTCTCTCTCTTTCTTTTTTCTTTCTTTGGTCCCCGTCAGAGTTCGATTGCACATTCACATCTCCCCACGCGAAGCGGACTTACCGGGCAAACGGACCAGAGTTAGATTCAATTGGACCAAGCACGCCCGGTGTGAATACGCCCTTAAACCTGTCATGTTGTTCTTTTACAAATGTTTTTTGTCCGTACCAAATTTCAACCTTACGAACTTAAGAGCTTCGATAGCATTTGTAAATAGCGGCATACTCTGCAGTGAGAAACAAGTCTGCCTCCAAGTACAACCCATCCACACTGAACTGTCATGCCTGGGCTCTGCCATGTGCGTTACGTTGACACCAGTCGGGGGCAACAGAGAAACAACTGCCCTTATTTGTAAAAGCTTGCCGAAAACCCAGGCTCGAGCACCATGCAACGGTCAACTAAGCCCTATAAAATCCTGTGTTTGGATTAGGCGTTCTTTCTGTACGAAAGCAAAGTGGTTCACTTAAAAGACTCGCGCAAGTCCGGAGTGTTGAGCTGATTTCGGTGTGCTGATCCACCAACAGCGCTTCTCAGACTCGCGTTCACCCGAAGCGTCTCAACGAGACGCGGCCGTGCCGCCGAACTGCTGCTGAACACTCGTTAAGACAAATTCACACACACGCACACACCCACACACACACACACACACAACTCACAGTCACTTGGACTTTTGTGGCGTTACCACAGCAACCAAAACACAAGGGCTAATTATAGTTGTAGCTGTAGACTCTTGGATACAAACTCATTCTTGGGCACATTCACATAAACAGGTCCGTAAAGGTGCCGTGTGGACTGAGGGACAGATCGAGAAAGCTGCTCACTCTGACGGAGAGGTGAGCCCTTGTGAGAGCCGGGCGGTAGTTTAACGAGTGGAAGTAAGCCATGTGCTCGCCTGTCTCTGCTCGTTGCACTCTTTATTTATGTAAATGCTTTCTTGTCACGAATCACGCGCATGCAGGTTTTGGACGTTAAAGGAATCCTGACTGTCTCCTGGCAGACTGCGACAACTGAAAAACACATGAAGCAAAGATGTTGCTGGGACAAACATTTATTGCTACGTGAATGAATCCTTGAGCCGTACGGACAAGAACTGTTTGGCTGATTTCCGATTTACGGCTTTTGTAAATCTGGACCTGCCAGTTTTAGCCAATTACAATTTAGATGTAACAAGTATTATGTAAAAAGTATCAGCATTTAGCCAATATATATATATATTAAAAAAAAGACTAAAGTGTTATGTTAGCAATCAGCAGTGGTGCTCCCAAAGGGTGGGCAGGTAGGGGCCACAGCCCTTTTGAAAAATGCTGGCTACCCCGTTGGCACAGGGTCATCTTCACTCAAGACATAAATGCAAAACTGAATACAACAGAACCTCCAGATAAAGGTTTAATTTGTTTCGTGACCAAGCTCGTACGCCACTCTACTCGTACTTTAAGCTAATTTCCTGCATTTAAAATAACTAAAATAACTTGGATCCTTTCCAGCCTTGTTAAACAGCCCCAAACCACGTTCCATTATGAAAAAAATACATATTTTGGTCGTCTTACCCTTCATAGCCCTAAGCAAGTTGGGTTTTATCAACTCACTAACTCACTCTTTGATTACCTAGCAACAACCTGTTGAGTAGCTTGTGGTTACCTAGCAACAACCTGTTGAGTAACTTGTGCAGCGGCAGGTTAAGGTTTTGCCACTGTGCCTCATAACTGTCTAAATAAACAACAACGTCGTGGAGAACAAAATGTGGATGTAACAAGAAAGGTCACATTACTGGTTTTGTTGTATTTCAGATATTCAAACCGAAAAAAAAAAAACCTGATCAATATCTATAAATATTGACTTATATGAGACACATAACATGACAGGTTTTTCAGCTGTGTCATCCGACCCTAGTGGGGTCAGAGCGAGAACCGATCAAAACATTGCGAGGGCCATTTTGTTTGTAATTTAGGAGAGAAGTATGTTTTCAAAGGCTGAATAGAGAACAGAAAAGCATTAATGAGCATTAATAAAAATGTCCAATAAGCATCAGAACAACACAGGCTCTGATCGTTTGTTTTGATATCACCCGTCACAGAGTCCAAGTAGGTCACAGAGCTGCGAACACGGCTGTTATTCACAGGCGAATCCATAAACACCATTTTTTCAGATCAGTTCTGAAACACATTCAGCCTTTTAACGTGATCAAGTGGTGTAAATAAATCCTGCTGTAAATGTGTTTGAATCCCGTTTTGCTGCAGTGCCTGCGACCATCGGAGACGAGTCGATTGAGGCTGTCGAGAATTCGCAAACCGAATCTGTAAAAAACAAATTAAGCAAATTAAGGTGTTAATATTCCGGCATCTGTTTGCAGGGAAACCGAGAAATAGTCGAGATTTGTGCGGCTAAACTGTGTCACAGAACAGAGGAAAACAAAAGGAGAGGACATGTACTGGGGATTTTAACTGATATCAGGATGCAGTTTTCCCCAAGCTGGTTCTGGTCAGTGGCACCCCCAAAAGGGGGCTAGCGGGGGACCATGGCCCCAATTAAAAATACTTAATATTTAAATACAAGAGCTGTGTCCACCTATTTTTTCACTTGCCTGTTTACTAGTCACATGTTCTTTATTTGATTTACAGATTTCTTTCTACTGTAGTATTATACATTCTTAACAAATTTGGTAAATCAAACAAAATTTTAAAAAGCTTTTTTTTTTTTTTTTTTTAGTTAAAAGTCACGTACTGCAGCTTCAGCTCCAAGATTTTAACAAATCTGCCCACATTTTCAAATCTAGCATGATCCATGACAAAAAGTGGTTCAGTGTTAAAAAGGATCAAATAGAGGAACTTTGTCTGTTCACATTTTTTTGGTTCAAATCAAATCTATCTTTCTGATTTCTCGACACATCACACAAAAATAGTATTTTGTAAACACCCTGAAAGTTGTCTGAATTTAACTTAAGTATATATAATGGGACTACAATGGCGCAATTTTAACATAATTTACTCTTCAAAGACTGGTGAACGAATCAGATTGGTGCCAGGATGTAAGACCGGCCTGCGTCGACCATTAAGCTCATACAACAAAAATCATTGCCACTTTCTTTTCTTTTTTTTTTTTCTTGAGAAATAAACTTTTATTGTAGCTTATAAAGCTCGTTCTTTTTCAGCTTCGTTTTAAATGCGCTTCTTCTTTTTTTTTTTTTTTAAATGCAATGTCAAACATTTACCTTATTGTCTATTCATGTCTATTTCTTTGAAGGTCCTTCCTCTTCTTTGTAGAGCTATTTACATTAACACAACAGAAATAACCTCGATTTGTCTTCGCCGACCCGTCTCTCTGAATTTCCTCATCATGACAATTTTCCCCTTCGCATTAGGCCGAGAAAATTAGGCTGGCGAAATGCTTTTAACTAAAAGGCAGAACAAAAAAAAAAGAAAGAAAAAAAAACGTAATAAGGCTCTCTGAAATGCACGCAAAAATAAATAACCTGAAACCAAAGGAAAAGTAATAATGTGTTTCACAAAGCCCAGCAAAATGGGACTAATGCAGATTTAACGGCGAATGTCTTGACACCTAAAATCTACAGGAAGTAAATACCTTTCAAAGCCTTGAACGGTTACAATGAAAGGGAATCTGTCTCTTGCTGTGACATTAACTCACCCGTTCTTACCTCACTATTCAAACATCATAGCACTTCAAATATATATGTATGTATATGTACCGTATACCAGGATTCAGTGGAAAGTTTTCAGCAGATTAGACAAAGCAGATGTATAGTGGATTATGACTGAGGCTCAACCGCTAATAATTAAAAATGACTGCGTTTAATGCCGTCTAAATTAGAGTTGCATCTCAGTGTGACACGGCTGGATGAGGCAGCTGAACTGCTGCCAGGGAAATGCAGATAAAGGCACTTTATGAAATATACTTATGGAAAAAAATGCATCTCAGTGGCTGGAGGTGATTTTCCACTCTGGATTTTGAAATTAAGAGTGTGAGAGGTGGATGTATTTCTCACCTTATGTGTTACACTTTCTTATTTTACTGTTATATTTCCAAAGAAATGATTTCACAAGCAGTGGAGACACTTCAAACGCGCAGTTTTAGGAAAGCTTATTAGGGCCGTTGTAGATAATAGAGGGAAAAATGACTCTCCCCCCGCAAAAAAAATAAACACAGTGAAATTTTTAGATTAATCTCAGCAATTTTCTAGGAAATAATAAATTTTTTTTTAACTTTTGAAACTCAAAATTTCCACGCTTATTACTAGATAATTTCTTAAATTAATCTTAAAATTTCTGAGTTTTTTGGTGGAGCTTTACTCCATGTTCTTTTTCATCTACAGTGGCCCAAATACGCTGCCTCAGAAAAGTTTATTAAGCAAAACATAATTAGTCACTTTATTTGTCAAACTGGTAAAAATAATCAGATAAAGATTTGAGAAGCTTGATGGCCATGAAAACTTTGAATGGGCACTTTCTTGTAAAGCCTTTATATTTCTTTATATTTATCTTTTTTTTAATATTCTTTACTTTTGAAAAATTAAAAGGCTTACAAAAGCTCGATATGCATCACCTTAAGCTCGCACTTCCAACTGTGACCAGTTTCAAAATTTCTCCTTTAACATCTACATTTTTAAGAACGTGTGTAGAGGGATAAAACCTTTTTTTTCTTTTTTTTTTTTACAAAAGAAGGGCATAATTACTCAGAAAGTAACTGCGTTCCTCAAGAAGATCTCTGGACGTGAATACGACGTGAATATACTCGACCTGATGACTTCGTATCACACGTAACAGATGCGGCTCTCGTAGAAAAGGAGGAGGCTGAGTCAGATCAACTTTTCTCATCATCATAAAGTACATTTTCAGAGGCAGCCACCTTCGCCGTTCCATCGTTTTGAGTCACAGGCCTCCAGTCCTACTGCCGGGGCAACACGACGCTGTAAACAGGGAATGAAGAAAAAGCCCCAAACTGTTCCGAGCATAGAAATGAGCTCAGTTGGCACTTTCTCAACACGGAGGATCCACAGAGTGCCAAAATAGCCCCGCTTTCTCTCTCTCTCTCTCTCTCTCTCTCTTTCTTTTGAAAGAGCACAGAGCTTTTCCAGGACAGAAAAAAAGCGTGTTTTTTACCAGGCCTGCTTAAGGCAGTGGTTTTGTCAATGCCCATAGAATGGGGACTGGAGATGCACCGATCGGATATTAGTATCTGTATCGGCCCTGATATTGAAAACAACCATTCAAGACCAGGTATCGGTGACAACGTCCCTGATCCGTAGGGGCAGATCTGATCAGTTGCTGAGTGACATCATGCTTTATTATTTGTTTTAACGTTACATTCAAAAGTCCTAAATGGACTTTCTGAAGGAAGGTTTGTTGTTTTCTTTTTACGTTTGTCCGGAATAGTCCATCTATCGGTTTTAGTTTCTTTATTTCTTTTACATTTGCTGTTTCACTCCTAACTGCGCTGACTGAATAAATCAAAACATATATTTCTTCACTTTTCACCAAGCTTGTGAAGCTGTTGCTGCTGGCGTCGAGTTATCAAATTAATTTGTAACTCAGAAAATTTATGACTGTGTTAAAGAAACCTTTGTAGTCAGTTCAGATGGTTTTCAGTATCGGCCGACGCGAAACCTCAGATATCGGTAACAAAAGTTAAAACGGTGGATCGCTGCGTCACTAATGAGGACCCAAATGCAACTGGAGACAAAATCCTTGTTTTCACTCGTAACTGAGCTTCAATGCTTAAAATAACTAAAGACGAGCGTCACACTCGTGCAACTTTTCCATGCCACAAACAAAAAAATTAAATATCGCGAGAGACTTTTGACTGACGGATGGAGCAGATCACGGCTTTAACCGCAAAATCAGTCGCGTGCAGCATTGTGCCGGCCAACTAACCCGGGACATGTGCGGTGGCGTCTGTACGGCAAGCTGACACAGACCCTGGGTGTTGTTGGAGCTGTGTCCCCTTCGCCTCCCCACCTGCAGGAGATCAATAGAGCTCTCCGTATCGAGTGTCCGTTGCAGCAGTTCCCTCGTGGGAGATGACCACGTGCCAGCAAGAAAGAGACGGAGAAAAATGGTTTGCTTCGGTTTTTCTCTCAACTGTTTTAGAGCCAAAAGTTAAAAAAAAAATTGTTTTTTAAACTGATCAAAGAGAAATTGGAGATTTCAAACCACTGCTATGCTAGTTTGTCTGCGCGACCTGCCACTTTTGCCTGTTTTCAGTATTTATTTTTTTTTATTCAATTTTGGTCAGAGATTTCATAATCGCATTTAAATTATTGTTGTTTCGTTTGTTCGTTTATATAAAATGTTTTCCGGTTCCAGTGTTAAATGTTCTTGTCATAAATGTTCTCTCAGTAGATGCACTCACATTATTATTCCATTATTATCATTATTGTATGAATTAAAAATGCTATCAAAACAACATTATCGTTTATCCCAATCATTTCTGGGACGTTCGTTCAGCAAAACTCGTTATTGCCATTTCCTCACGTTTTGGCCCAAAACGTGAGGAAATGTGTGGGTTGTGTTGTTTTGCCCTTAAATGATGCCACATATTCTTTTTTTTTTTTTAAAAAAAAAAAAAAAAAAGCAATAAAGTCCATCATAGTCAAATTTTACTGTGAAAGAAAAAAAAAAAAAGTGAAAAATCGCCAACAAAAACACCTGCACCCCTTATTGACATTAGCTACTATTTGAGGACAGTGGGCCTTCTTCTGTTTTGTCAATAGGAGAAAAGAAGCTGACTCATCAGGTCTCGGGGCTCCAGCAGATGCTGCTGCAGTATTGTGACTGACTTCCCTTGACCTTCTGGCTATCTCTGTATCTGTTGCTAGAGGGGGGAAATAGAAAAAGAAAAACACTATGTTTCCATAACACTGTTGCCAACATGGACTATTGATCCAAGGTCAGACGGATACAAACACAGACGCGCACACGGCAAGAGTTACCAAAGTAAACAGCTTTTTAAAAAAGGCCAGCCGGCCTTGTTACCGCTAAATGTGTGTGCTTTGTCCCAGAAAGCACAAACCGCTAAAAGAAACAAATGAAACATGCTCAGGTAAGCCAGACTGGTTCAAAGCTTCTGATGTCATCCACACAAGGACCTTGGGTAGGATTTTACTCACTTTGCAGCCACATTGTTCTGCGTTTTAATCACTTCTGAAAGAGCAAAAAACTTCGCTTTAATGTTGAAAAGTGTGAAAACAAAGCCAAGCATAAATCATATTCGACACAAGCTGTAAAAACTTCATCAAGACAACAACAATCAGGTACAGTGTGATAGTTATGAAGCAATAAAACAAAAAAATAAACTTGTAACACAAAAAAGAAGATGTGCCGGAGGTTCTTTGTGGACATTTATGGTATCGTTTATCATTTATTGCGATAAATTTAGATTTGTCATTGTCACGATAAATTCCGATTAATGATGTTTAAAAAAACAAAAACAAAAGGTCGTTGTCAGGATTGATATTTTTACAATTTTCTTCAACCGTTAGTTCCATGAGTATTAATATACATCAATACATTTGAAAACATGATTAAATGATGTGACTTACAGTGACTGGTGTCCCAAATTATAATAAATAAATATTAAAAACGGCACATTTTTCAAGCAGAGTGCTCGTGAGGCTGCGGTCGCTGTGCATTCACAGCCATTCAGTCACCTAAAAGATTACTAAGAAATAGTTATCGTCATGTTTATTGTCATGACAATAGCACAACAAAATATGTTAAAGCTGAAAGTCCGTATCGCCCACCCTTATTCGATAGACACGTTAAAATGAAGGCGCAGCAACATAATCCGTATTTATGCTGCAAAATATCAGAAAAGCAAAATATTGCGATGAGAGTTGCAAACACCCCACATTTTTCTCACTATTCTGCCTTTTTTGCTCATTTTAATGTCTTCTATTGCTTTTCGGAAACTTGATAAGTCAAGATATAGATCATCCCTGCGGCCAAATTAGCAAACAGAGATTAGCGCAGGTTGTTGGCGGGCGACTCTACAGTAATTAATGAACAAGGTAGGCGGGGAGGAATTAAAATTATATTGTTTTCAAACTGCAGCAGAGTTTCAACAAGGAGCCATTAAATTAAGAACTTCATTCCCTTTTGTTTACAGTCGTATTCAGTAAATTGGAATATGTGTTGGGATTAGACTCATTTGTTAGATTAAAAATAACTTTCTACCAGGCCGGTATTAGACATACTTTAAGTCCACATTTTTTTTTTTGCATGAAAGACAAAGTTTATTTTTAGGTCTGATATAATATTCTAATCTTAATATGTTGCTTCCAGAAATTACCAGAAATAAAAGTTTCAAGTCATCAATCTATGTGAAGTTAATCAAAATAATAGTTTTCACTTAGCGAAGCAAGTCTAATTTACGAAATAGCAAACAGCAAACACTTCACCTTGGATTTCTTCTGAAGCAGACTGTATAACATATTACTGAAAGTGTAGTTACTTTACTCAGAGAGAAACCAAAGTCTTGCCAGATGGGTTGAAAACCTGCACCTTTGTGTTCGCCAGAGCTAATCCGCTACGTCTGAGCGGATCCGTCGGGTTGCGTGTTTGTTCAGAAATCCTGTCAATGTCCTAATCTCTTTGTGATCTCTCCATAAACGATGCACGCCTCAACACACACTTTATTTTCCCCGGATTTCTCAGCCGACACTTCAAAGCCTCGGCGCACACCAATCAGAGCCGATCAAGGGAAACGCAGCACATTACCAGCTCTTGATAATCGACTGGTGTATCTATAGAACCTGCTTAGCCATATAAATAGTGGCTTATGTCATTGATATGAAGCTTAATTACCAATTAAAGCCGCACACCGCTTGTTGTAAAATGGTGCTGTGAGCCGTACAACCAAAAGCACCAAACTCTGTGCTTTAGAACGGAAACTGGTCCTGATGAGGTCAGTGATTTTTTTTTTTTTTTTTTTTTTTTTGTCAAAGGTTTTAATGAGGTTAGAAAAACAAGACCACACACACACACACACGCACACACACACACAGAGGAAGTCTGCCAAGACAGCACAGTTTGGCTTCTCTGTCCCATTTGGTGGAAAACAAAAGAAGCTTTGAAAAACGTTATTTTACGTAAACTTATAACTCCAACGTAATTCCTTTAAATTCATGAGGTCAAAGGTGATGCACTGAAACAGATTGAAACATACCTCCAGTTTTTGTACAACTACCCTGGTGATGAGTTATTAATCCAGGCAACGCAAATGGCAGATCAACAAACGGCAGTCGCTCCCTTCCACTCAAAGCTTTGTCGCCCTAAAGGCAGCCTCATGTACATTGTGCGCGCGCGTGTGCGTGTGTGTGCGTGTGCGGATGTGTGTTACGGAAAACCATAACTGATTTTCCGTGACGCTGAGCCAATTTGTGGCTTCATAAATCTGATCATTAATTGAAACAGAACATCTAGACCCTGTGCACGCCATCTCAGTTGGATGCCACGTGACTGCGGCCTGATAACAACAAACCACACACAAACAATTACAGCTGAATGCCCACATCTTTGCTCGCGTGTCCGTGGAGCAGATTGGAGGTTTTTTTTACTCTTATTTGAACATACTCTGGGTTTCCCCAGAGAACTTGCTCATCCCAGTGGTGGGAGCGCTCGTGCATTCATCCAGAAACCTTTTTGAGCTAAAAAAAATGTTTAAAGTTTACAGAGGATTTTAACATCTCACTCGGCAATTATGTGAATAATGTCATTGTCATTATTAGCAATATTTAAACACCAACCAGAAAGTATTTTAAAGAAAAAAAAACAAAGGCCAACATTTAAAAAAAATAATAAAATAAAATAAATAAACCATACTTTGCCTGGTGGGGGTTCAAATGAATCCTGGTGACCCGCCAGGCTGATAATACACCGGGGGAAACGCTGCACACTCAAAATCAAACTGCAGTCAGATTGACTTTGTTTTCCCCCCCGTTGAAAACAATTTTCTGAGGCCACACAAAAACCAAAAAAATGTGTGGGAAAACCCTGCATTTCATCACGGATACTTTAATTTGAACGATCTGTTACTTTACCTCAGTTTCTTTTTTTTTTTTTTTTTTTTTTTTTTTTAATTCATCCATTTGTCTTTACACCGAGCAGCGAAATATCCGTGAAAAAAAACAAACTAAGGAGAACTTGATGTTCAGTTTGAGGAGAAAGGGTCCCACCTCGCTGCTCGCGTCACGTCTCCTCCTCCTCCTCCTCTTCTTCCTCGGCTCATGTGCTTCTCATCAACACCCGTAACTGCAACCATCCCCAAAACAACGCCAACCGAGACAAACGCTGTTAATCAATGAGCGAGCGACGTCAAGATGCTACGCAGATCCTCGCCAGCGGCGTGTGAACAAACATTCTTGCTCTGGCGGACTGACTGCCAAAAAACAGAGGCCTTATATCATTTCTAGTTGTGTTGCAGAACAGATTCTTGTGTCAGATGTTTCATCACTTCGAGAGGGTTCACAGTTCATCAACATTTGTCAAGCACAAACAGTTTGGCCTTGGTGTGCTATTAATTTCCCTCTGGAGCAAAACGAACAGATTTAAACAAAAAAAAAAAAAAAAAAAAAAGTACGCCTGGTTCAGAGCGGTCCAGACTCCCTCCCGCCCACCCACTTCAAAGCCCCGGTAGGGTCAAGCCCGCCCAGCCTTGCTGTTCTTCCCCTCTCTGCCCACTCCGCCTCCGACCAAACTCAACTAAATCTGCACAGTTTATTCTTATCCAACATGAATGAGCGCGAGGCCCGGCCGTCTGGTTTCTGTTGTGCGCAACTTTGTGCGGTGACATCACCAGAGGGGCCAGGAGAAGGAAGTTGGAAGGAGGAGGAAAAAAGTTTGCAGTCTGGCAAAGAGGCGAGACGGAGACGCGTTCAATTAAGGGTCCGCTTAAGACATTCCTGCCTCCGAGAGACGTCTGAGGCTCCGGTCTCCGGTCCAGATATACCGGCGCCACTTGGCAACATTAGGTCTAAGGCAACTGATGTGTTGCGTTAAGAGGTCTTCGCTTCAGTTTCATCTTTCAGATGAGAATCAAAATCAGATCAGATCAAACAGGAAACTGACGAGAGAGAAACAGACATTCCTCTTGCAAGTAAAGCTTAACCGTAAGACGACAGAAAACCGGGATAGGGGGGAATTTCTTGAACAAATGCTTCTAAAAGGTAAATACAAAACAAAATACATACATTTCTTGATGAAAATACATGTGTAAGGAAAAGGGGGAAAAAAAAGAAAAAAAAGTCTGCTCTTATTTTTAATTATGTCACTTTTGTTCCTCCGTATAGGTGGGCGATGCAGACTTTTCTATCATGATATTTTGCGGTACTATTTGATTATAAGTATTTTGGTGATAAGAACAATTTGTTTTCTAGGTCAGTGTACGGCTGTGAGTGTCGTAGCTCCACAAACACCATGTAGAACATTCCTGTTTGTAATATGCTCCTTCAGGACGCCAGTCAGATAAAACAGTGTGATTTGTGTCACTAATCTGTATTTATACCAAATAGTGAACAAACAGTGGAAGAAAAATAGTAAATTTGTTGCAGCTGATGCAACAAATTCCCACCACTAGTGTACAAGAATGCAAAAAAAAAAAAAAAAAAAAGAAGAAGAGAGAAAGCGACTGCACACTACATAAATGTTTTTTTTAAACGTCTAATAAAAATAGAAAAAAACGCATCATAAACAACTGGCAGCGAGGGGCAGGGTCCTGGCGGGCAAAAAAGGCCACAACGCGCTAACGACCAGAAGACCAGATGAAGTGATCCATCACCGTAACGGCCACGATGGCGCGCGCATTTCGCCATCGCACGGCAGCTCAGCGTTACCATCAAGAGCTGTAAGAGGAAAATAAGACCGTGAAGTGAACCCTCGTGCTTCATCATTACATTACTGGGACAGTAAAACGCGGTTTATGACGAGCACTTTAGGAAAGAAGGAAATAAAAACAATAATAAAAAAGAAAAAACAGCCAGTGAAGCGGTACTGTTATAATGGAAGCCTGCCAAGCGCTGTAATAACAGTCACTTTTGCTTAACAGCAAACTGATAGGACAGCAAATAAAATGACACCAGTTAATGTTGAAACATTAACCTTATTCAACAGATGAGGAAAAAAAAACAACTAAGCTAGTCTTACAGATTTAGTGTTAGTTTACACACACAATCACATATAGATGCTCAAAATGAGCGCTTGCATGTGATTTATGTTAATCGAATTGACAGGCAAAATCAAACAAATAAACAAAAAACAATAAGGCGACAACCAGCGTGACAATTTTTCAAAACTTTGACATTCATACCATAATTTTCTAGCTTCTTACATCTATTATTCTTTCTGTGAAATGGAAAGATTGCTTGTGCACGTTCAACTCGTGACCACATACAGACTGAATTTAGTGCAATTTGTTAGTTTTCGTACAATTTTTTACACATATTGATCAGGTCACCTCAATGTCTATAAATGGACGATAACACCAACGCCTCCCCGCGCACGCACACACACACACACACACACACACACACACACACACAC
>VMRN01000167.1:375979-482693 GCA_010277015.1 Poeciliopsis turrubarensis | reverse complement strand
AAAGCAAAGTGTAGGTTTTTTTAGTATTTTTATATTTTGGGAAATGTAATATTTATTCATACCTTGCAAAACAGGAACCAATTTTATACTTTCTAGGACACCGTAGAAACCAGGGTTGCACTGGAACATGTTGACCAAACTAGGCCTTCAAGTGAATGGTAAACTCAATAATCCAATCTTTTTCTGATCAGTGAATGCATCAAATGTAAATGAGGCTAGGCGGACACCAACACTCTTCAGTGCGGATGTTTATAAGTGAAGAAAATGCCAGCCATGACATTTTCAGTCAGGTGTTTATAAATGTGATGATTTTGAAATTATTTTTGCACAATACATCAAGATCATGTTATGATTCATTCAGTTTGGAAAAGAACGAGAGCTATCATCGCCCTACAGGTCATTGAAAAATGATTAACTTCAAGTTTTTTGTGATGTAAAAAAAATGAGACTAAGATAATTGCTGAATGTTTTTTTTTTCCTTCAATTAAACATGTAATAAAATTTAAAAAAGGTGCAACAATCTAGTAGCAAAATATTTTGAATCTGTTTCAGCAATCAATAATTCAATAATCATAAAAAAGAGTCCGTGTTCAAATAGTGACTGTTTAACGTTAACTTACTTCGTTTAGCTGAAACAACTAGGATTTTATTGACACTTCCTCAACTGCATCATTTAGCTAAGTAGGCAGTTTTCAAAGGGCCAAACAATCATATTGTACAAAGAAAGAAAGAAATCAGTCAGGATAAGGGTACAAAAAACATTATATCCATCCAGACTAGATAGAAACTGGACAGGGTCTGACAGCAACAGTGAAGGAAATGAGTACATTTCTGGTTCGTACTGGTAGTACTAGTACTACACAACAACATCCTCCTGTAACCGCAGGAGAATGTACTGATTTCATAAAACCATAAATTTAAACTTTAGACCATAATTCCAAAATGTATGCCTGGCACAAAATAAGAAACGATAACAAAAACACCTAAACTGAAACATGGTAGTGGCAGTATCATACTAGTTCTGCTTGTATTCAGATTGAACCAGTTTTGACCCAAAAGCTTTCAAGTATCTGATAGATGAAGATGAGCCGCCATTTTGATACGAAGAGATTTTATCAAGCGTGTGTAGACTTCTTTCTTAGACATCCACTCGAGTTAGTGCAGGGGTGGGCACTCCTGGTCCTCGAGGGCTGGTCTCCTGCAACTTTTAGATGTATCTCTACTTCAACACACCTGAGTCAAATAATGAGGTCATTAGCAGGACTCTGAAGAACTTGACTGCATTTGAGGAGGTGATTCAGCTATTGGATTCAGGTGTGTTGGACCAGGGAGACATGCAAGAGTTGCAGGACACCAACCCTCGAGGACCAGGAGTGCCCACCCCTGAGTTAGTGAGTCCAAAATGTTTAGACATTCTTTTGAGCGAAACATTCGAAGTCTAAAAGGGGTTGCATAAATAAAACTACAGATATTCATTACCATCAACGACATTATAACTTCGTAGTTACTGGCACAAGACAGTGTGAATGCTCAAAACCAAAACCCTGTTGAAGGAAAGGAGGTTTTCTGTGTCATTCTGGCCACGTTTCCTGTCAGAGCTGCTCAACCGCAGCCTACAAAGGGTCTTCAGATAAACAACAGAGAGATGCTGGAGCTGGTGGGGGCTTAGCAGAAAACATGCGGTCAACGTCTGCAAAGAGTTTATGAAACTTCATCACTTACACTCTTAAATGAACCTTAATTATCTCCGACTTTTAAAACACAGTAGGACAAAAAAAACCCCAAACATTCTGCTCATGTTTTACGTTTTTCCACTTCTGAAGAATGGAGAGGTCTGTCATTTTCTGTAATTTCCGTGGTAGGTACACCTCAAAAGTGAGATGGGATCTATAAATACAATCCAAGCGAGGGGGCAACGAGGGGCAAGAAGGTTGTTGCTGAGGGGTTCACCGACTGCAGCTTTCTGGCTGCAGTCGGTGAAAAGCCAGACTTGCCGATTACAATTTTGTAATCAAACACTCTTGTCTGAAAAGTTGCTAAATTGGCAACAGTTGGGTGACTATTGTTAACCATCTAAGGCCTGACCTAGTGGTTTGTCTGTCAGTCAGCTCTCACTCTCTCTCTCTCTCTGCGGCGCAAAAAGGGGCGAGGGATACATTTCACAACTTTGTGGAGGTAAATAAGATCACTGTAAAAGATTGGTTTATCTTAAAGTATTGTCCAATTGTCAATCACCCAAAATTAAGGAACTTATTAGTTGATGCACCACTCGTTGTTGCTTGAAATCCCGTGACACATGGACCATGTGTCAACAAGACAGTACAGTACCAAAGCAGGATGTTTCCACTTCTATACTTCACGGTTGAGATGGTGTTCTTGGAATTATACTCATCATTCTTCTTCCTCCAAACCTGGCAAGTGGATTTTGTTCTCACACCTGTTCTAGATAGTCCAGTTGGTCATTGCCAGATTTCAGATGGGCCTGGGCCTGTACCGGCTTGAGGATTGCGCGTACTGCAGGATTTTGCTCCATGACGCAGGATTCACGATGACATGGTGTGTTGCTAATGGTAACATTTGAGACTGTGGTCCCAGCTCTCTTCAGGTTATTGACCAACTCCTGTAATTCGTAAATTCATTTAATCTTGTAGCCCATCCCAGCTTTGTGCAGGTTTACCATTTCGTCCCTGGTGATCTAAGACAACTCGTTAGTCTTATCCATTGTGAAGAAGTTGGAGTCTGGTTGAGTGAACATGTGGTAACGAGTTCAGTTAGTCCAGGTTACGAATAGAGAACAGGAAGGCTTGCTAAAGACGAACTAACAGTTCTCCGAGAGCCAGAGTTGTTGCTGGTTTGTAGGTATTACAATTCTTATTTTTATATTAAAATAAGAAATAATGCAATTAGGTTTTTAATATTATTTTTTTAAGATTGTGTCTCTCACTGCTGAGGTGTGCCTGTGATGAAAATGACAAACCTCTCTACTCTATGCAAGTAGGAAAAATGGGGGGAGGGGGAAATAGGGGTGAATCAAGTATGTACATTTCCCCACTGTATTTAATTTATTTTGTGAAAATATACAAAAGTAATATACCCTCTACTCTTGGGTCATGGTGTACCATCAGGATGGAAAAAGGATATTTTAGGTTTCTTTCCCAGCAAGCATGGAGACACAGAATATGAACCCACAGTAAGAGGTTTGAGAACAGATACATGAAAAGAAGAAGAAGACATTTTGGTTTAAATAATCACCTGCTGCGATTCCATTTTCAGCACATGTTTTACCGATTCAGCAGCCGCCTTCAGACTGTGACTGCTGGTAGAAAATGTTTTTATCCCTCATGCTGTTCGTTAGCGGAGGAAAGAGATAATGGGGGTTGGGAGAAGCTAAACATAAGCCTGTTTCATTCTTACACATGGATCCAAAGAGGATGCGGCACACGGATGCCTTTACTTCAAATAAAACGTAATTACTGGGCATGTTAAATGAAAAACAACAAAACCAACCAAATGCAATCCAAAGAGAAAACATAAAAATGAAGGTTTCCCACGTAATGTACCGTGATGTTTGACAGGTAAACCTGACTGAAAGTGTGCCAGTTACAACAGAATAATGATCCTCTTATGCAATCTTTATTCCCCCCGCCCCTAATATCTCAATATAGACAAAGACACAGACACAAAGTCAAAACACACACCCATCATCTAGGAAATGAGAATAGTTTTCCTCCGAGGATAATGACCCGTCACAACCCATGATGGTTTCCTCTAGAAGAGTAAATGGCAGTAAATGGGATGTTGATTAAATCACGGCATTTTCTTGTAAACCAGATGGCAAAAGAAAAAGCTGGACTAGTCAAAAGTGGTCAATCAGTTTCCGCGGCCGTCGGGTGCAGCCCAGAATCTTGTCCCACAGCAAAGTTTCCAGGCAAAGAAGACTAAATACAAACGAGAAGGAAGTAGAGGAAACGACATGGATGTCCATTTTGGGGCGATACAGTGTGCAGAGATTTGACGTAATCTACATTTGAACAATTCATCAGTCAGGAACTAGAACAGATGTCCTGTCTATTGCTAGTGGTAAACAGACAAAAGGTAGGGAATACCTTTGATCGGTAACCAGGGCAACATAACAAACCACAAACACACACTCCTAAGGGAAATTTACAAGCGACCAGTTAACCTAATATTCAAGTATTTGGACAGTAGTAAAGAGCCCATGCCTGCACAGAGACCAGCCTTCAGTGAAAAAAAGTGTTAATTAATACAATCGTGGATGGGATTCCAATATTAGCATTGTTTGGCTACAAGACAGTGCTGACCAGGCACTGCCTTGAAATGGGCTGTAAAAACACTACAACCCATTTCTTTAATCTATGGCTGATCTTTGTCGGCACTGTGCGTCAGGCATTGCCGCCAACACTGGATGGTGGTTTTACGCAAAGCGGTTGGTTGTAAAAAAAAAAAAAAAAAAAAAAAAAAGACAACATTGGTACCACAAGGAACAAACTGTCAACCTGAGATGCCAACTGCTTCAACTCAATCAAATACCAAAAGATTTATTAAAAAGAGGAGCTTGCAAAGCCAAAGACTGGGGTCCTGTTCAAACAACAGCAGGTAACCGTACCTTATCCTAAGTGTACAACTGAAGCTTTATCTACTTTCCATCCACTCAAGTAAAAAACCCAATGTGCTAACCCAATGGAACTAATGAAGCAGCAAGACCTGATAAACTTTCACTGACCAAACATTTGCTGACAGAGTTGCTCGCTGTCGATCATGCTATGCTGATCCCTTGAATTTGGAGGAAATAAGAATTTAGACATTTCTAGAAGTCGCAAAGTTGCAACCTTCACGCTTCCGTCTTCATCCAGACCAGCAGGTTTTATTGTCCAATTTAGTCACCAAGATTTTCATGATGGGTTGCACCATACAGTATATTTCCTCGCAGCGTTTTAGTTCTCTGCACTCACAGATAATTCAAATTGCCAACCCTCACCAAGGAAACACGCTCTAGAATGGAAACATGGCAACCAGTGAAGTTGAAAGGTCGTTGTTAAAAGGATGTTTTAAACAAACTGGCAATTGTTGATATTTTTTCCCCTCCCACATGACTGAGTACACAGTGGAAAGAGACGCCTGCACTTAACCCAAGTCAGTCAATAATGCCTTGCCCCACGAAAGGGAGTGCTGCGTACGTCAGGCTCGGGAGCCAGTACAACGTCTACAACATGATCACCTTTAGGTTTCTCTATGAGAAATTGTCATTGTTATTTTTCTTTTCATCTCTTTTTCAAAAACAGACCTCTGTGAATCCACAACCACCGGGCAATCGGGCTTTGACTGCACCTTTATGGACGAACTGATGTAGACTAATGGCTTTCTATTTTTTTTTTCCTCCCAGCTCCAGGGCTGCAGGTGTGTTGCTTAACACCCAGCAGTGAAGGCAGAAAATGATGCTCGACAGTCGCAGGGATGCTAATGCGCTGAAAAATGTTGGCCTGGGCCAGCGACCCAGGTGCCGCTCCAGCCCGCCATCCGGCCATTCATCCAAGCAGCCAGCCACACATCCTCCCATTTACTCAGTCAACCCACCGCAAATAAACCTATCCATTATCTCCCGTCTGCTAATACCACTCGAACAAACGCTAATACTTAAAAAGAAAATCATCACTGCGGGATTTCAAAGATGGATTGAAATTGTTACAATTGTAGTCTTTTATTAATCTGTGCTTAAAAGAAAACAAACAAAAAAAAAAAGATTTATTTTCTTATTGACTAAATGGACGAAAGCTAACAACTCCCACTGTTTCTGTCCTATGAACATTTCGACCAGAGGCGTGAACTTTAATTTGATGCATCTTTTTTGAGGTTTAATAAAAAAAAAAAAATTGTATAAATCCGATAAAGGTTTCAGACTTAAGCCAATTTGATTGCGTGGATCCTGGGACGCTCCCTAACCCTGCAGCCTTCAGGAAGGAAGATGCGTCATCAGATGGGCCCCAACAATTAGTAGCTGCATTTCCATTGCAAACGCACGCAGAACTTTGTCAATACTCCGTGTCGAAAAAACAGTTTTGCAACTGTTGTGTTTCCATGAAGAAGGAAATACAACTAAAATCACGATAGGTTTGTTCATGTTATCAGTCATTAAAAAAAAAAAAGAAGAAGAACGTGCCGCTCCATCAACCTCCAATCACTTCCAGTCGTTTTCTTTTTTGTTTGCATTGTGGCAACATCCGGTTGTTGATAATCTGACTCGTGTGAGGCAAAAGTAGTGTTTCCACTGCCGTGTGGCAAAATGAAACAATTTTTGTGATGACCAAAAAAAAATTAAAAATTTATTAAGTCCACCTCATTCTAGTGCTGAAACGTTTTATCAAAACAGGACAGTTTTCCTGAAATTGAGAAAACATATTTTCAAAATGTCAAATTGTGCAGCACTGGTAGTAGGCGTTTCGACCGTTACCCATATTTCTCTGCTGTTAACTCGCTCAGTCAGCCGACTTTTTCCCCCCTCTACAAGGAAATGAACGGAAAGATACCAAGTCTGCGTCGGCCTGAAAGATTTTGCTCTGTGCATCTCTAGTTATTACGGTAATATATGGGCACACTTGTATTTTCTGGTACTTTTGCATTTGACGTGACCTAACTTTAGCGATTCAGACGCGCCATAGAAATACCTGAGCTAATGCCAGAGCTGACACTAAACCAACCACGTAAGAAAAAGGGCATCAATTTCAATAGGTCCACTCAAAACACGCAGATGTTCAACTCTTTCATGAATGAATACGTCTCGTTCCTCCCCGTCAAGGCTGAATGACAAAAAGAAACACTCAAGATCTCTATCTTCTCCACTGCCTCCATCCTGTCCCATTGTGCTCACCTTAGTGACCTGAAGCTAACTGAGCGCGAAATTTTGGTCGCGCTAAATCCTCTCCGATCCGTCGACAAAAGGCCACGGTTAGTAAGCGGAGGGTGCAGCTCATGAGGTCGATTTGTGAGTCAGGCTTGTGAAAACACCGCTTGCATTCTCAAGGTTTCCTTGAAGAGAGTGTTGGACAAAAGGAAAGGGTGGCTCGGGGGGAGACGTGGTGCGGCGGGGAGAGACGTCGCATTAGAAATGAGAGAGCAGCACGTAGACTGCTGCTCTCCTGTGATGCATCGCCTCCTGATCCTTTCCAAGAAAAAAAGGAAAAGGAAAAAAAAAAGGACACTGTTTCTGATGAATGACTGCTTGCAAGAGCACAGAGCAAAGTTATTCTCGGAGTGCTTGAAAAGCAGACGGATTATTTCTTGTTCCAGTGTCGCCGCTGAACCTTCCGAGATGGAACGAGTGAAATCCCTGAAACTCATGACGGCACTTTGCTTAATACGCCGTGATTTTAAAAGTTAACACGAGCAAATGTTTGCGTATCAGCGGCGAGCGGAGCACAGAATGCGGCTTGTAAACTTTTAACAGAGAATGCTTTCAAATGCAGCTTTACATAACCCGAAAGTGGAAAATCGTCTCTAAAAGGGCATGCGTCATTATGTTTCAAGCTTTCCTTGTTAGTTGTGTTCAGGCAAGACAGTTTATGATTCAAACCAAAACCCACAAATCTCTTCAAAGCCTCTTGTTGTGTATTTTTAATTGACATGTCTTTTCAAATGTGACCTTCTTAAATGTGACCTCTGATCTGTAGGAAAACATCTTTACATTTCGCTGCCTTAACTTGAATCCATGCAGAACCAATAAAAGGCAGGGCTCAGATCATAACCCCTAATGGAAAACACACGTATTTCCATTTTTTTTTAAAAATGAAAGAAAAAGAAGGAGGAAAAAAAAACTTTCCTAATAATTCAGCAGGAATGAAGAAAATCTGGAGCGCGGCAACAAAAGGGCAGCTCTTTTACGTCACCCGCACGCCCAAAGATGACTAAGAGGGACAAGACCATCGAAACTCCCGGGACGGCTCTCGCACGTCTGAGGACTCCTTCAGCGAGCGCCGTGTTTATCAAACGTCGTGTAAACACGGCGCAGAAAGCCACTCCGACATCTGCGGCCGAGCAGGGATGTGATGACGCAACGCGGCCCTGCAGCAGACGCTAATTTTCTCCCAGAGACAATGCACAAAAAGAGACGTGACCCCGCATATACCCGTGACTCCGATTTTGAGTGCACACGCACACGCGCACACGCACGCACACGCACACACATGCACGCTGTAATAACGCGCAACCCCGGGGAGCTTCAAAGAAAAACAAAATCTCCCAGAACTTCCTGCATGACCTTTACCCCTCCCCGCTCTCTGCCATCCTTTTTTTTTTGTTTTTTTTCCACCTTCCTTTACACATAAGAGGTCACCGTTGCACGTCCCCCGGTTGTCCGCCCCCGGCACTCCATCTTTAACTTCAGCTGCTCTTTCCTTTTGTTTTCGGACAAGCAGGAAACTTTGACTCGCCCTTTCGAAGAGGAGGGATGAAACTCGCCGCAATGTGTGCAGCAGTGATAAGAGCACAGAGGGGGGGGGGAATATATATATATAAAAAAAAAATAGCTGCCTCTTCTACAGTAAATTTCCCAGAGGAGAACCAACTGTAAACAAGTAATGACGCTATGCTTTCTGGGACTCATCCAAACTGGACTCCTCTCCTGTTTTTTTCCAGATATAAAAGCCAGCCGTATCATTTATTAGATGATTTATATGTAAACCTTCAGCTTTCGCGTCACCTAGGCGACACAAACACACACCGTTTCCAATTCCAATACATCTGCGGGAGAGATTCTTACTTTCTGGCTCCAGGACAGGCATTTTCCAGAACCGCCGTCAAACTCTTGACAGCTGAACAATCAAACTGATTTCTGGACGTTCGCCGCCACGGGGTTAAAGTTTGACTTGCGATGCAAAAGGAAGTGCTCTTTTTATTTCCTTCCTCTAGGCAGGAAGTCATAACGGCATGTTGCAGGTACGGCAGGCACAGTGATAAAAATTTTTTTGTTTAGAAAGGAGCACGATCAAACGTTTCAGGACACGTGAGGAGCATCATGAGACACGACTGTGGGAGTTAAATTTAAAAAACCGGAAATTTCTTCTGGATATAAAATATCTACAGGGAATGGGTGTGACAATGCGGCTCGCAAGAAAAAATGATAAGTGACATTGGATTAATCAGATCAAGACGAGGCTTAAGCGTTTGAGGAAAAGCCATGCCGTTTGTTGTTTTGCTTGATTTCACAAATAAGAGAAAAGGTTTTATGAGTAACAAACTATTTTTTAAAAAATCAGTAATTAGTTTAGAGTAGGCCATTTCAGGTTTCACTAGCTTGTTTTTATGCTTGTGTACTCAACCTACAGCCTATAAAAGTAATGGAAACGCTCACTTTGTGTTTTCAAGGACAGAATAGATGTTTAATTATTTTTTAGAAAAGTATTACATTTTGACCTCAATCTGCTCACAACAGAAAGACAGAAACAGCCATTTGGTTTAGCACAAGGAGGAAGTTTTTGAAGGAGATGCTAACTTTTAGCATTGCTGGCTAATGGTTAGCCAGTTGTGGCGCTTACATAGGCTTCACCAATCATTTCTACCTGGTCTCTTACACTTGTTTTTCCCCTGACAAGTATTCATAATGTTGTCAATTGAATAAAAATTGATGGATACCTCTTCAATGTTTTCGAAAACAGCCGTTATTAGCCAGGCTAACTCGTCGCTGTTGTGAGCCAGCTGTCAACACAACAAAAGTAACTCAAGAAATAGTTGCTTTTGTACTTCAAAATAAGAGTCTCAGTTGCAGAATCCCAACTTTATAGTGTCTCCCTTCACATTTTTTAATGACTCCACTAACTTCTACAGATAATTTCAATGGTTTGGGCTTTACAAGACATACGCTATGAGAAACATTGTGGCTTCTTAGTATCCCCAAATCTCATTCCATCCAAACGAGGATACAAATGAAAATTAATGTCATTGTTTCCCTCAAATGAATGAACATTCATTGGATATCTGAGGACAATCTGTACACAATGTGCCTCAAATTGTTAGCATGTCTCTAACAAGCTAACAAGCGATACAATTACTTGTTAGCATGTATCGGCTTTCATCTCCAAAGCACTCGCTCCTTACATGGAAACAGACAGAACCCTGGCATTTCTTTGGGCACAACCGCCAGATCAGACGAGTGGTTTTGTTTTATGCTTCTGACAAGACAGTCTCGCATCAGAGCCGGCTCACTTGTAGAAAAGGACATTGGCAGTTAGCAGGGCTAGCCCATCCAGCTGGATTAAAGGCCAGAAAGGTTGCCATAGAGCCAGACTGAAACAAAAACAGCCTTACTTGCCTTGTGTTGACTTGCTGAACATAATCCATCTTGGGAGCAGACGGTTACAGCGAGCCCGACTATTGGCTCCTGGTTTGAACGTCCTCTCAAGTAGAAAGGGGCCCTTAAGTGTATAGTGCAAGTCTTCCAGGTTGAGAGCTCAGGTTCATCGGTTGTCCACTTCATCTTGATAACAAAGCATCCATCGGTGTTCTTCAGCCTGCTTTTGAAGGTTTATCAGAGTGTCCATTAAAAACACCCAAACCTCTGTCATACCACTTTCAGCCAAAGTATGGGGGAGGGCTCAAACTGAATTAATTCACGTACTAAAATATTATATTTCAAACAACTTACAGAAGAAGTTTGGAAGAAGTATGTGAAAGGCACAAGTGAGTGACAGGACTAAATAAATCTTCGCCAACAGAAGACATTGGTTTCTCTTTCCAGCTTAATGCGGCGCAACAAACCACTCTTGGTAGCACATGATGGCTGGTTCCACTGAAACTCCCAGCAGTTCTGAGGCTCGTCTTTGGAGCGCCCTCTCCTCATAACTAAAGATTGTGTTAACTCTGTCTTCTTCATCAACACCCATCAAATCGATGACAATATTCAAGATATTCAAAGTTCTTGCTTGAAAGACAGGCGCCAGTTTGGGGGGGAAAAAATGACTTTAGGAAGGTGAGGCTATTGGAAATATTCATATTTTTCAACTCTTGGTGCTATTTAGCACCTGACTTTGTCAATTTATCCTACGAAGCCAAACTTTCATTAAAAACATTCAAAGCAGCACCCGACAGGGGAGAATGTGGATTCAAGCTTTTACTAATAATAGTAATAATAATATATGATTTCTAATTAGAATACAAAAACTCAATGTGAGGTCTTAGATATTTTTGCAAAATAAAACGCAAAAGCAAATAGTTTTTACCTCTGAGGCATGATTTAAAGTTAAATATAAAGAGATAAAGATTATGGACACAGTCTTGTCTAAGTGCTGCACTTATCAACTACAAATCTCAAATACTGCTAAAGAGAAAGAAAATCCCCCCCCTCCAGACATACGCCATCAACCACAGAACAAGTGAGGTCAGAGCCGTAACCTTCGCCTTTCTTCATCCTCAGCCTTCAGCTACCCCAACCAGCGCTACGGGAAAATGGGGGTTACTTAACGTATGCAGGCGCAGAAAAGCCTGTGTGATGTCTTACACACACACACACACACACACACAGCAGAAGTATTCAAGAACACATTCCTTTTAGCAAAGCTTTGGATTACAAACATGACATTTCCCTTTTGAACTCATGTGGGGGGGTGGAGGCTTCTAACTGTAATGCCTTCATCGCCGCTTCGTTTGAGGAAAATGGAAACTGGCAGGTTTGTGGTGATCATCACTGGGCACAAAAAAAATAAACATATATATATATTGCATTTAATATCTCTGCAAGATATTAAATGCTAAGGCAGCTCATCTGCCTATTTTGTGGAGTGGAAAATGCATCCCATTCCACTTAAAATTCAAAAAAAAAGAAAAGAAATAAAAATAGGTTATCTGTAGAAAGTGCTTGCATCAAACCCAGCAAGATGAGAAACGGATGCGGTCGTTTGTGAGGTCGCACTACATGTCAGAGGAGAAGGTGAATGTCGCTGCATTTTAGTAGGAGTCCAATAAATACCATTCCAGTATATATATATATATATAGGCTATATATATAGGCTATATAAAATATGATTGTGATCAAACTTTTAATCAGCAAAATTATTGATTTTTTTTTGTTTTTTTTGCTCTCTAGAGAAAAAGCATCACTGCTTCTTTTTTTTTTTTTTTTTTATTTATTTTTTTTATCTGAACATCTGGCCTGGTAGACTGTAAATCCACTTTGACAGCAGCCTTGAGCTGCAGGGAAACCGACACACACACACACACACACACCCCAACCACTGAAGACACGGACAGAGGAAGAAGAAGCAGAGCTGATTAATTGACCAAAAAACGCACCGTCGCAACACATGCCAGGACAGGAAAAAACAATCATCCCCAGCTGCTAATTTTAGACTCAAGCCCTGACATTAAGCGGACAAATCAGATTGAACACTATATACACAGTGCGCTCGCTGTTTGGCGCAAATGAATCGATCGGGCTGGAGGGAAAGAGACGAGTTGAGAAGACTTGTCTGCAGTTTTAGGGAGGAACAATTCAATCTGCAGCCGAGCGTCTGCAGAGTGTGGAATTTGAGAGAGGAGGGTCGGGAGGGGGGGGGACCGGTGACACTCCTCAGAGAGAGAGAGAGAGAGAGTGTGTGTGGGTGTGTGTGTGTGTGTGTGGGTGGGTGGGTGCGTGTGCGTGCGCGTGTGTGTGTGTGATGTAGTATTTTATGAATGTGTGACAAAGCTGAGCTGCTCTTCTTAAACTCGGGCTTTAATGCAGCTGAGAGCTTGAGGGAGACGGGGAGGGTCTTTTATCATCGTTATTATTTTTTTTAAAATTATTATTATTATTCAAGTTCATCTGAAAGCGGTTCTCATGCCTTCCCTCCTCAGCCACATGTCTGGAATATGATCAACCTCGACGCGCTCTCGTAGCGCACAAATCCCCTGGAGTCGTGCACGAAAAAAAAAAATAAATAAATGAAAACAAGAAAACAAGAAGAGTGTGAGGGCGGGGGGGATAACGCAATAAATAAATCATTTATAAAAATAATAAAAGAAAAACTTACCTCCTCTACAGTGAGGGGCATGCATATCCTGTACTCCTTCATTAACATCTTCTTCTTCTTCTTCCCCTCTACGCGACCCCCGCTGTGTGTTCACAATAGTAGCAGCTCAGCAGAGAGTTTCCCCTCCCCGCCGCACCGGCAGGATGTTGTGTGAGCGGAGCGCCGAGCTGATCTGGACGATGTCTGGCGTCAGCGCATGGACAGCCCGAGTTACGCTCGACTTCTTCCTTTCATCGGAACCAGCGGATCGTGTGCGTCTCCGGCATTGCCTTGTGTGACGTGAAGGACCGGGGCCCCGGCTGCTTCTGGAGGACTGTCTCCTCCCACCGCGCCGGGAGGAGGAGGAAGAGGAGGAGAAGGAAGAGGAGGAGGAGAAGGGGTGGGGGCGACCAGTCAAGCTGGGAGCGCACAGGGAAGCGAAGAATGACGGCGCGTCGGAATAAGAGTCTTCGAAGCAGTCGAAACAAGTGATCGAATGTAAGGATGAAGAAATACAAATAGGTCAAGTGTAATATTGAGTTGAAGTAAAAAAAAAACAAACAAACAAACAAACAACAACAATAATTCAGTTAGATGTCATCTTTAGCAAGGCTGCAACCAAGGGCTCATTTTAGTCATGAATGTCAATTAATTGATTAATCGTATTAAAAAAATCGGCACATTGCAGATATTTCATTTACCCACTTACACGTTTTAAACACAGTATTTAGAAATGAATTGAACAATACAACTAAAAAAAATTGTACATTTATTTTTTAAATAAGAAAATGATTGATTACTTGTAGCATGTAGAAATAAAAAAAAAATACTTCTTAGATGGACATGTCATTAGCTACAGTGCATGGCTAATCTGTTCTCTGCTTATTTTATTTTATTTTATTTTTTGATTGACTGATTAATGGCAGAATAGCAAAAGATTTGTTCTTACAAAATTTTAACCAGGTGGAGCTAAAACTATAACACTTCAAAAATTTTGGGAACATATTTACAGACAAAGAAGGTGTGTGTGTGATTTTCTTTTGTCTTAAATGAAAAATGTACATATTTGGCTTAATTACTGTTCTGAATGTGTTGTTCTTTCACAAATGGCTTTTTTTTTTAAGTATGTATGTGTCAGTTAACAATTAATCAAAACTTAATTGTCGATTATTTCAGTAAATCGATTAATCACAACTAATCTGATTAATCGTCTCATCGCTAATCTTTAGTCACTTCATCTTGGTGAGAAACACACCGAAACGATTGTAAACCCCTGTAACACTGGCCATCAGTCAATAGTATAAAAAACACTTCAAATAAAGTTATTATTAAAAAAAATTTAAACCAACAACAACAAAAAAAGACATAGCCCACATCTAAAATTATTTTATTTTGAAGAGTCCATCCCGGATGTGAAGTGCCTCTCCCCGCTTCTTTTTTCTTCTTCTTCTTTTTCTTCTTTTTCTTCTTGAAGTACCGTTAGGAATAAAGTCCAGTATGCTTAGGTAATTAAATGCTTGTTTTGAACGCAGCAGTGTTTCCAAACTGAACCCCACGACAAGGTCAAACCAAACAGCCCTCCTCAATAAAAGGGGGGCGGGGCTTACTCTCCTCTCGCCGCAGCTCTGCTTCTCTTCACTTGAAAGCGGCTCCACTTTGGTATCGGAAAATAAAACCACGTTAACTAAAAGCGTCTTCGCTCCCCCCCCCCCCCCCCCCCCCCTAAGACACGAAGCGAGAAGCGATGGAAAAACTGGTAGACCGCAGCACAGGAAGCATCAGCTCGCTGCTGCTGCTGCAGCCCTTCCTCGCTCTCACGCCCCTCTTCTTCTGTGGTTTCGCTGCCTTCGATGTCTCGCTCGTGCATAATTCCGTCGCGCAGACAGTCGCGTCGCGCGGCGTTTGTTCGGCTCAAATGTCCGCTCAGGTGCTCGCTCGTTCGGCCTCGTCGTGCAGTGCGCCCACTTCTGTTCTTCCGACGTCTTTTTGCAAACGCTGACTCATCGGGAAAACGGTCAGAAGGTATTCGATACGAAATAAAATCCTTATCAGATCCTTCATTATCAAGTTGAAGATAAATAGAAGATCAAACTGAGGTAGAAAAATCCAGGAAAACTTAAAAGTAAGAACAGGAGGCTATTCACTATGCGAATTCACAACATGCTGCAGATACAGTTAAAATGTTTTGCTCAGTTTGAAATAAACTTGAGCACTGCAGTTAGGTAGTGTCATTGGAAAAAAAAATGCACTGAATACATTGCTTAAAGAGAACAACAATAAAACTGTTCCAATTATCAATACAGCTGCTTCTATTGATTGTAGAATTGCACAAATTGAAATCCAGGGAATAAATTTGCTAATTGGAATCACAAAATTTTCTGGAATAAAACCCCAACAAAAACAACAACTATGTTTTTGGGGTAAAAAGTGTTCAGGCTACGATGAGGTGGCTTTTGAGACGCTTCGAAATAGTTTTGTCCCGTCACACGAGTCACGTGACCAACAGCCGGATGTTGCTACTGGCGAAAGAAACGACGAAGAAAAGGACAGGAAGTGAAATAGAAGACTCATGATTTGTCGTCGGTTTGTTCCGTTTCGGACAGTAACGCGCAGTTGGTTCCAGAGTTCTCGCAGCTTCGCGCAATTCATAAAATGTTGCGTGTCATTGGAACGTGTTGAATCTGTAACTAAAATCTCACCCTGCAGTTTCCCTAAAAAAAGCAGGACATGTAGCAGCTCCCCAGTATAAAGAGTTTGTTCCACAAATACCTGAATAAGATGGCCGACATGATGAGCGCTAACGCCATGGTTGAATTATGACTGCAGTAACCGCTTAAATCCTTTGCTGCCGTTATTTTGAACAATTTATCGTCTAAATATACTTAGCATGTGATTTTATTTCAGTTTCTTATTCAATGGAAACACAAAATTGTGTTTTTTCCACATCAGCAGAATGATTTGTGCACATTCGTAATGTTCTTTCTGATTCGTGAAACAGTTCCTCACCTATAATGTTTACGTCCTCTTTGTTCTGCAATCTTTACCTTGTGCGACTATTCTGTTTTATTTTGTCTCTGAAGTGACTCGGTCGAAAGGTTTTAATCCTACAGCTTGCTGCTGTAATTAATACGTTATAACTGGGTTTTGTGGTGTAAAGACAAGTCTTCCTGTGTTATGTTTATACGTAATAATGTGTGTGAACTGTGTGTCACTGAAAAGCAGAAGTGACTTTTTAATGTCGTCTTCCAGCTGCAGCGACAGCAGAAACCGTCTGTTCTCCGAATGGCATATGAACCCTTTCGCAAAAGAAACAAAATTTGCTAAAATGACAAACCACTGACAGTTACGACCCTGAGGCTCTGTTCTGGTGCTTGATAATACGCATAAGCCATAAACAGTCTATTGTTCCATTATGCTGTGGAGCAGATGCTTCTCGCATGAAAGAAACCAAAATGTTTCTGCTTTGAATATGTAGGCAAGCACATCACATGACAATTTAATGAGCTTTCTGTTTGTTGATTGGAGTAGATGTGCTTTTTTCTAAAACGTAAACATTTCATGGCTCCTATCCATGGACGATGGCAGCAGTGGACCGGGTGCCTCCCCAGCGAGATGCCGCCCTGGGCGGCTGCCCATATTAGAAACTAGTTCCAGGTGTGCCTCCAGTGAGCTCAAATCTGTGAATTAACCAATCAGAAGTTTCCAATAATCATTCTGTATGCGATTTTGGTGGATGAAAGCTCCTGGTTTGCACACGCTGATCTATTTTGTGATTTAAATATATCAGCGATCCAACTCAGAAACTGTCATGTTTTGGTTTAAGGTTTTGACCCAGGGGACACAAGTAAAAGTGCAGAAGCGTCATGCAGAGAGCTTCCCTCCAGGGTATGAACCTGCTGCTCTAGACTCAGCTCCGCCCCCTGGTGGAAATCTGCTGCTCAGCAACAGTCACACAAACGCCACACAACAACCCCAAACTCTGACAGAAATGGGAACAAAATCACATATAAGGCTGAAGATGTTAGTGAATTTTGTAGCTTATTAATTACTAAAAGCTGTCCCAAAGGACCATTGACTACACACACACACACACACGCACGCACACGCACGCACACACACGCACACACACACACACACACACAAAGGATTCCTGCTACAGCAGTAGATTTACACACACAAAAAAAAAAGATTTATCTTTGTTTTGTCGTCACTGAATGTGCATTTGTCAAATATTGTTGCCAGATTTTCTAAAGCTACTCCTTCTCTCCTTTGTTTCCGAACAAACATCTGAGGACGTATCACTTTAGAAGATTTAGTTCAAGCCAACATAATTCTGCTGACCTGTTTTTGGAAATGTTGCCATGTTGGGGCCTCTAAAGTAACACCGATTGTATTGTTCATTGTCCTTGGAGTTAACAAGGAGTTTGGCCTGTGCCTCACCGTGGAACAAACTCATGAAAGCCCAACGTTCGGGATGCCGCTGTGATTTCAGCGGTCAGTCACACTTACTTTGCCCAGAGCCCTGCTTCGCGGCGAGAACAACAGAAAACGACGTTGCCACATTATGCCACGGTCCGTTTTAATTGAAGGAGAGGTTGGGCTGCTGATTTTATCGACACAACTGACATTTTTGGATCCACTCAGCAAAATCTGTGCAGCAACGATGCTGACAAACTGCCTTTTTGCCTCGTCAGCACGCATTTTCCCTCCACAATATATTCCTGGCAGGGATGGCAAACCCTCCGGACCGGCATTTCAATTTGAACTCTCATCTTCAGTAAACAGGCGAATGAACGAGCTGTTTCTACCCAACGCAATGCTGTCAAACACAACTTATCAGAGTGTTAATCGTAAATGAAGGCAATGCAATAAAAAAAAAAAAAACATAATTATATTATGCTGCAGTGTCAACCTATATACGCATTTACCTTCACACAGCAGTGATACAATGAATTGCAGTTACATTTAATGAAATGATGCTAAGCTATAAATAAGTGCCTCAAGCTCAAATGAAATTAATTAACTGCTCAGGCAAAATTGCTGTTAAAAAAATAAATAAATAAATAAAAAACTCTTGCTGTGTTTGAGTATTACAAAATTCCTGAGGGTGCTTTAGTCAAATTTTACAAATTAAATCAGAAAAGTAAACATAGATGTCGTTCTGGTCCCCACCACTTTACTCTCTGCTTCTCCTTGAAATTGGTGGGGGGGGGGTTTAGATGTTTTCTCAAATTGCTGGCTTTAAAAGTGCTGGAGTGTGTGATCGTTCTGTTCAGGGCCGGTCCTAGACACTTTGGCACCTCAGGTGAGATTTTATTTGCCCCACCCACCCCCAATTGTTTCACCAATTTATATATGGCTACACCAAATACTGCCTTTTAAAAAAAAAAAATTTATTTTTTGTTTGTCAAAACATAAGTTATAAATACTGTAACTACTGAAAATCCTCAGATTTGATCAGTCCAACGTATACAGGAGCTGTGAAGCAGAATAGCTAAGCACAGTATCATTATTCTTAAATGTAGTATTTAATCATCTTTGCCGTGCAGAGAAATGATTGTAGAATCTTTCATATTAGGAAATTGTATTATTACCAATAATTTTTAAAAAGAGTAGTTAAAGTTTCTTGTTTTTTTTTTTTATTTCCCCTTTTAAGTCGCCCTTATATTTGGTGACTAAGAAGCTTGCTTAAGTAATTTGAAATAATAGCCATCTTAAATGTTTCGTATTTCATCATTCTTTCACTGAAACTGAGTCACACTCTGTATATCAGGCATTATTCCTGCATGTGTTTTGGGCAGTAAATGGTTTGGGACAGTTTCTCACCAACAAGCAGGGAACATTTCACTGCACTGTGCTGCTGAGCAAAGACAGACCAGATTCAGATAATGTAAGGACGCCTGCTGGTGGACTGTTGCCATGGCACTGTGCTCCACTTCATGCGCTCGCATCCTTTCACAAGTCGACTGCAAAGCTGTGCTTGTGTTTTGTTGTTGCTTTAGTTCAATTCTACTCAGTTAAAAATACTTTAGTAATCCCAGAGGTAAACGAATCCCATTAATCCTAACTGCTTTCATTGTGATTTCACTAATTGAGGCTTTGGAAGGAACGGGAACACGACTGGAATAGAAATCGATTTTATTTGACCTTTATTTATATAGCTTAAATCTCATTTAGAAAATAAATTCTTTGTCTTAAGAGAGACCTGCCTCAGAATTATATAAACCCATAAATGCTCCAAGCACAACAAGAGTGCAAGTTCCTTTAAAGGTACAGTGTCAAAAGTAAGTTTATCATTAATTAAAGCTATGGCTAAAGAACAAAAACACGAACCTACTGCCATTTCCCCAGTGTTTAAGCTTCTTTTGGAGATTATGCCAGGTTATTGGTGAAGGGAACACGAAGGCTTTCTGTCTTTCTCATTGCTCTGTGTACTTTAAGAAGCTAAATGTTCAACATTATTGCATTTATTTTATTCTCAACTAATAAAAGCATTCACTGTCAAACTAACGAGGCCTGAAAGGAATTACAAGGGTGCCTGTAATTCCTGGCACTCCATCAGTCATTGCAAATAAAGTAATAACTGATCTGGTTTTAATTCTGTTTTGCACATCAGTAAATCTACGCTTTAACAAGTGTGAAATTCAACGTCTGAATTTTAAAATGATCTCTAGTCTGGGTGACAACAAAAATAATTTTTATTTAAGAATAAGCACGTGTTTCTCGTCTGCCTGTACTGAAGTTCATTGTGTTACATTCAATTTCAGAGGATTATGACTGATATTAGAATCTTAAAATTGTGGACTTTTAACATGTTATATAAAATGTTCATGTATACCAGCAGTATGTACTCTTTTCTCCTCTGTTCTACATTAAAAATTATATACTTTTATTGACACGTGGTATTTTATGTTTTAATTAAACATTTCTTGTTTCTGCATATTTTATTTATACGTTGTTCTTGGTCTTATTTATTGGTCGGACTCCGTTCATACTGTTTGAAGTTTTACAACTCTGAAAGTACAGTTAACCGTAAAACTAGGACTACCTTTGTTGCGCCTGACAGAAATGACGATATATACATATATTTTTTTTAAGAGACGTCCTTCTCGGGTCTTTCAGGCACCTACCCAGCCACCCCATTCTCTGTTCTGATTGGTCACCTCCGAGCGTCGCTCATTTGACAGGACAAACAGCGTCAGGCAAAGAAGGAAAAGAGTCGTGGTTTGTCCCTTTTTCCCAGTCGCAACAATGTCTGAGGAACGATCTGAGAGGTCCGATGGAAGGATCGTGAAGATGGAGATTGATTACAGTTCCACTGTAGATGAGAGGCTTCCGGAATGCGAAAAAATGGCCAAAGTAAGTGAGCTTTTAACGGAAGGCCGGCGCTGGCTGAGTCATGGTGCATCCCGATCGGTGCGCTAGCACAGAAGCTATCACACAACTGAGGTGTCTTCAGTTTTATCATAAAACTGAGCACATATTACTTATGAGTTATAATATGTTTTTTTTTAACCCGCGCTTAATACCACATTGTCTTTTTCTTCTTCTAAAACTCCAGAGTTTGTTGTTAAAGAGAGACTAGCTATGTTTAGCACTGAGGTTAGCTTCTTCAGAAGTAGCCAACCTGCTAACCGGTCTCTTTAGCGTTCTGCAAGAAGAGGGGCGAAAAAAAGCTTAGCGTTGGTAATATTTGAAAAAGATGTTAAAGTTAATGTTTTTGTGTTCTCTTCTACAGGAGGGGAAGTTACAAGAGGCTATTGAGAGTTTGTTGTCGCTGGAGAAACAGACCAGAACGGTAAGCGAAAGCCTCTCACCTGACGCAGAGCTGGAAATTGTTTACATTCTACATTTACATTACAAATAAGAAAGAAGTACATTCATAAGAACACGAAAAATTATTCCTTGTGTCCAAGAAGTGATTCGAGAGCTTTTAATTCTTCTTAATAGAACAATTTAACATGTATAGTGTTGGTTGTTTTTAACAGCTCAAATATGAGTCAGGAAGTTCATTTGATCTTTTTTTTTTTTTCCTTAATTATTTTCTGAAACGTATATGAAATGAAATTCGGAAAAAAAATTGTGAGGCAGAACTTCTTTTCATCTTGATTTAACATCGATTCAGGATCAATGTAGTGATGGAGCTTGTGTGGTGTTGCCAACCACTCAAAGTGCTTTTCCATTGTTAGTCTCATTCACACAGCAGCGACTTTCACTCAAACATATGACTGATAGGCATATTTGACTTCAGTTGCCCTCCTCCCGTTAGCTTGGCGTCACTGGAGCTCCGGTGTGGGAGAGCGTTTCCACCTGCAGCTGGAGTCTCAATGGGCAGGCAATGTTGAACCCAAATGCCTAATGCGGTGCCGTACCAGTGCGATGACAAAAATGATGCTCCAGTGTGTCTCGTGCTTGGGGCAAGCAGTGACGCTTTTATGTTCCCCACATTGTGACCGATCAGAAATATTTCCAGCCAGCCAAATTTTCAGCTTTGGCAAGGGAAAAGCTAAAAGCCTTAAAAAAGAAAAGGAAAGAAAAAAAAAAAAACACCATTATCTTAGCAAGTCTTGGACATGAATTGTGTTCAGAGCTACACAAGTTAACAAAAACTAACTGGAAAAAGTTGAGTTTGGTGCATTTATCTTGAATATAGCTCAGAAAATTTTAACCAAAATAATTTCTTTAAGAAAAGAAAAAAGAAAAAAAAAACACTTCACTTACAAATTTCAGCTTGCTAATCTGTGTACGTGTATTTAATGAATAGATTCTGTTTGAATTTTTCACAGGCATCAGATATGGTGTCCACCTCCAGAATCCTCGTGGCTGTGGTCCAGATGTGTTATGAAGCAAAGGATTGGGACGCTCTGAATGAAAACATCATGTTACTCACCAAAAGGAGGAGTCAACTCAAACAGGTCAGTGCTCTGTTTACGCTGATCGCTGCTTTCTTCATCATTCTGCTGATGTCTTTACCGGTGGCCTCATCAGTTAAAATGCATTAAAAAAAGAGCATATTTGAATCAGACGTCCTTAATACATTAAAGTGAAAAAATAGAAATTATTTAAAGTACTTTTGTGAGATTGTCAGTCATCAAATTGCAAACTGCAATACAAATCATTACTATACTGCAAATTTTGTAATTTCTGCAAAATTAGCAGAAATTCCAATATCTGCACATTTTTGTATTGCAGATACAAGATTTGAGTGTTTTTTCAAAAGGCTCATAAAATATGAGTTTCATATATGAAAACTCAAATTTCAATGAGTTTTGAAATATGCTCATAAAAAAATGTAACTTTCCTTGGGTAAATTTGTATTTACTGGGGCCTAAATATGTGATTTGTTTTGCTCTTCATCTCAGGCTGTTGCCAAAATGGTGCAGGAATGCTACAAATACGTGGATGCAGTAACTGATCTGAACATCAAGCTGCGGCTTATAGACACACTTCGCACAGTGACAGCCGGCAAGGTATGAAATCCCTTGACGCCATAATTAGGGATGCACCAAACAGTGCAGTAAACTATGGTCATTGTGACCTTATAACACTGGACAGTTCTTAAAAAAAAAAAAAAAAAAAATTGGTCAAAAAGAATGTGCTTCAAAATAAAAGCGTGAATATAAATGACTTAACTACTTGAAGAATTGGAGAAGTCGATGCAGATGTTGAACCTTATTCAACGGAAAGATTTCAGAACAGCCTTGTAAATTAGCGCTTTAGAATTTATCTGGAAAAATTAGTTTAGGTAAAGTTAAGTACACTAAATGTTTTCGAAGTTAGCAAAAATGGTAAAGCACAAAGTGGGAAAAAAAATTTGCTCTGCTACTAGTGGAATAATTTATTAAAAAAAAATTAATTTAGCGGAAGCTAAGTGGACTAAGGAGCCATTAACGGATTAATTCCCCCAAGCGTAAATTTAGGGGAAGCAAAGTGCAGTAAATGTTTTCAAAGTTTGCAAAGGGTGTTATTGAAAAATTAGCACTTCTGCTAATCCCCTCATAGTGTGATCAATTGCAGTGGTTTAAAAACGGTCACATTTTCTTGTTTTTGCAACAAAGGGAAAAACATTTTTGCATTTTTCAGTCACGCAACCGACAACGAGTGAGAGAAGTGTCTGGCCCATGTCCACTCTGATTTTGCCCTTTAAATCCTTTACCAACAGGTACGCTAGCTGCATCTCACAATGCACTAAATGGTTCTCTCTGACAGATCTACGTAGAGATCGAGCGTGCGAGGCTGACAAAGACACTGGCTAACATCAAGGAGCAGAGCGGCGACGTCAAAGAGGCCGCCGCCATTCTGCAGGAGCTACAGGTGCGATCCAAACCTTTTCATGCACAATTAATATGCGAGTTGCTAAGACCCGTCTCATTTCCGGGTCTTTTTTTTTTTTTTGTCGCTCAGGTGGAGACGTATGGCTCCATGGAGAAGAAGGAGAAGGTGGAGTTTATCTTGGAACAGATGAGGCTCTGCATCGCTGTCAAAGATTATATTCGCACCCAGATCATCAGCAAGAAGATAAACACCAAGTTCTTTCAGGAGGAAGGGACCGAGGTAAGAGACGCTAGCGGTCCTCGTTTGCATGTCTTCTCTCAGAAGCTGTTGCGTCCTCCACCGTTCATTCTAACTGTGTACTTAAACTTTTTTGTTGTTATTATTTTGTCAACACAGGAGCTGAAGTTAAAGTATTACAACCTGATGATTCAGGTGGACCAGCACGAGGGCTCCTACCTGTCGATATGCAAGCACTACAAGGCGATTTATGACACGCCCTGCATCTTGGAGGAGAGCAGCAAGTGGCAGCAGGTAGAGAGTCGACATGTTTTTGTTTCGGAGGAGAAATGCTTTAGCGTTTCACTCCTTTATCAAGCGTGACTGTTTTCTAGTAAGGTTTTAGGAGATGTTTCCTCAAACTGCCGTTTGCAAAGTTCTTGTCAAACGTCAAACGTAGTTCATACTGAGTGAAACCTGGTCGCGCATGTCGGCTTAATATAACGTGAGGACCACAGTGCCGCGATCAGCTAACACGCATTTTCTGGTCGTTTCGCCCCGCAGGCCCTGAAGAGTGTGGTGCTGTACGTGATCCTGTCTCCTTACGACAACGAACAGTCAGACCTCGTGCACAGAATCAGCGCCGACAAGAAATTGGAAGAAATCCCCAAATACAAGTAAGACCGCCCGTGCTTCGACATTGATAAATCGATTACGACACGCCGAGAGTCACGTTCTTCCTCTTTTCCCAGGGACCTTCTGAAGCAGTTTACCACTATGGAGCTGATGCGCTGGGCCTCGCTGGTGGAGGATTATGGGAAGGAGCTGAGAGAAGGCTCGTCTGAGAGCCCGGCGACAGACGTCTTCTCATATTCAGAGGAGGGCGAGAAAAGGTGGAAGGACCTTAAGAACCGGGTGGTGGAGCATGTAAGTCACTCATGGAAGGGCCTCTTGTATTGTTGCTATACAAGTTTGAGTTTGTTTGTGTGCCACGGCTACAAAGAGCATCGCAAAATGTGCGATTTTCGTCGCGTTAAATTATTGACGTGATTCAGGTCTTAAACTTCGTTCATAACCGTCTTAAAAAGTCTTAACTTTGAGTTGATGAAACCTGCAGAAACCTTAGCTTTGTTATGTCTTATAAAATACTATATTACATGGACGTTAAAGCAGTCATTGAGAAGCTGCCCAGATGGGTGTTTCTTGGCATAGGACAGCTCGAGGACAGATCTATAGCAACCTTTTGTTGCTATAGATTGCAACAAATCTTGTTTACATCCAGTCTGGCTTCTCCTATGACCCGCGTCACAGATCAAGGACGGAGAAGTCGGATCAAATGCGACACGGTGACTGTTTGGACTGTGGATTCTGATGCGTATCCAAACTAGTGGAAGTCGCTCCAATCGGATCTTTGATTCGGGTGAAAAGATCGGAAACGGGCCGTTCGGACCGGAGTAAAAAAGTCGGAAAAAATATCTGATGTGTGTCGCATTCACCTGCTGTGTTGATGTAGCCAAGACATGGCCAGGCACTGGAAAACAATTTATTCTTGTTTTTTTTTCTTTCTCTCTCAGAACATCAGAATAATGGCCAAATATTACACCAGAATCACAATGAAAAGGATGGCTGGCCTGCTGGACCTCTCTGTTGACGTAAGCGAACCTTTTAGCATCTCGTTCTACCCGATAGCACCACCAAAAAAAAGCAACGTCACTAATCCACCTGTTCAAATCCTACGCCAGGAATCGGAGGAGTTCCTCTCCAGCCTCGTCGTAAACAAGACCATCTACGCCAAGGTCGACCGGCTCGCCGGCATCATCAACTTTCAGCGGCCCAAAGACCCCAACGACCTACTCAACGATTGGTCGCAGAAACTCAACTCCCTCATGTCGCTGGTCAACAAGACCACACACCTTATTGCCAAGGAGGAGATGATCCACAACCTGCAGTGACACGAGAACAGTTTCTACTTTCATTTTTGTTGTTTCATGTTCACGTTTGTGTATGTTCAGGGGGAACTGTGACGCGTTTGCACAGTACGTTAGCGGAATACCGCCACGGCGCCCGATTGCAGTATCGTAAGATTTGGAAACGAAACAACCGCAAAACACACACGCCCTCTATGAGTTGTTCCTTTTTTTTTTTTTTTTTTTTTTTTTATTGTCTAGTAAAACATTGACAATAAACATATTGTACCTCCAGTCTCTGCATTTTCTCCTCTCTGTTTAGTGTAGATTTATTATAGTTCAACATTTTATTTTTTTTATGGAAAGATTACTGAAATTCAAATGCAACCAGATATTTGTAAACAAGATAAAATGACTCACAACCACAGTTTTTTTTTTGGGGGGGGGTTTCTTTCCTATTTGCTAAATAGGAAATGTTTAAGTTAAATAAACCAAAATTAGATTCTGTTAGCCAGGAAAGTGAGAGGAACATTTATGGAGATGTTGTTTCTTGTTTGAACTTTTCAGAAGCTTACAGTACATGAACTAAGATTACTTTGCATTTAAACAGTTTTGGAAAGCTCAGATGATGATTTCATGGCTTTTATAATCTTCTGAAATGTTTTAATTCCCAACATCTAAGTTGAAAGAAGACAAACCTATGAATGCTTTTTATGACAAAATGTCAAAAATACTTCATAATGAAAAAAATAATATTGAATTGGTGGTAAATGTGTGCATTAACCCCAGAAATAAAGCAAAAAAAAAAGCCTTATGTAAATGCTGGCTGAAGCTGGTACGATGGAGTCAGTATCCGCAGTGAAATAAGCAAAAGCAACGTAAAGAGCCACACTACACATGCGGACAATAATCTTAGTTTTTGGGACCACATCCTTCACCCATGGTGTGACTCATGAACTATTTGGCTTCACTGACCAATCGGAAGTTGGGAAGAAAAAGGCTTAAGCTTGGAGAACTGAGGATGATACCTCAGTTGTAAAGCACAGCGGCGGCAGCGTTATGTGTTTAGCTGTAGGAGGGAGTGGTGCGCTTCATAGACAGAAAATGATGGATCCATGATTGAAGTGCAACATGTGATCACATTGAAACTGCAGGTCAACACGTGAGTCAGGAAGTCAAAGCTTCAAATCAACGATGAATTACCAGATCAGGCTCTTAACCACAAGTGGGCAAAGGGATCAAAATCCTCTAAAAAAGAAAGGTTATAATCCAATTGTGGTCGTATTTGAGATTTTCCTCCCACCTAATTTTCTATGACATGCTTAGAAAAAAAAAAGTAAGTATGACTATGCACAGTTTGCATTTATGTTTTGTGACACTCCTGAATGAGGTCAGTGACTGCTGGATGTCTTTCTAGTAAGCATAACACATTTCGGTGTATTTGGTTTCTGATCATTTGAATTGTTTGTAGCTGTCAGCTTTTGTTGTTGTAATTCAAAGAAAGAAAAACTTTAAATTGACAGTTTTCACTTTTTGATTTGAATCGCAGTCCAAGTTACTGGAATGCCCACATGGGTTGGTTCTCTCATTTGCTATATCAAGAAAGTATGAGGACAAAATAGTGCAATTTTTTTTGCAATTCTTTTATGTACTCTATTGAGGAGTTATTAAAATTTGACAGGAGTTGGAAAACATAAGCTTTCTTACTCCCCCCCAAGAAAACGTATTGGTTAAATTATGTATATCAACTTTGGTATGGATAATATAAGCAATATGTGTAAAAAAAAACAAAAAAAAAAAACAAAAAAAACATGTCTAAAAGACTAAGGCATTTTTATTTCATTACATAAATTGTCCTAACACCACAATACTTCAAATGGAGGAATTTCACTTAAAAATACGTTTTAAAAAAATGAAGAAAAAAAAAAAAAATGCCAGCAGAATTATTTGTACGGGAGCAAACGTTATTATTATTATTATTATTATTATTATTATTATTATTATTATTATTTTGTTTCAAATAACTAAACTAATTTGGTCTCGCGGTGCCAGAGCAAACATGGGGGGAATTCAAAATAAAAAAAAAAAAATCCAAAGCAAAAACTTTGACTCCTAAAAGAGGCCAAAACATTGGCACTTTCACGACAAGTCCTCCTCAACCTTCAGATAAGCACATCCCACTATGCTTTGCGATGAGCTGACAAGTGGATCCAAGATGGCGTAGAAAGTAAAGCTAGGTAAGTGTTGACTTCCCATTTTTAGCTCCTCTACTTGTCTTTTTCGTCGCAAAGCCACCGGCACGAATCCCCTCCACAAATCAGTAGCACGGCGACGAATGTTTTGACTCCGTGCGCCGGCAGGAACGAGATGTCATGTGAATTATACGTGCCTAAACACGGTGGCACAGGAAAAAAAAAAAAAAAAAAAAAAAAAAAAAAATTTCAGGGCCCGAGTCCGTTTTGTTTCGGCGAACCTAGCCAAGCCAAGCTAGCCTTGCTACCACGAACAAGCCAGCCCAGCTATTCTTGCTGGGAGCTCATCAGTTTGCTGCCAGGAAAAGGCCGTGTTTTTTTTTTTTTGTTTGTTTTTTTTTTGTTGTTTTTTTTATTTATTTTTTTGGTGGGGGCCCGCCGTGCTAAACGTTAGCTGCACGTCCTCAGTTTAGGGGCAAAACTGTTAAAGGCGATGCGAGCAGAGAGCGGATTTGTTGAGCACATTTTAAGCGATTTTTTTTTCTGACGCTGCCGTCATCGTTCAGATTTGCAGCAGCAGTCGAGATAAGTTTTCCAGACAAACAAGAGCTACAACTCTCCTCTGGAAAACCAAACAGCTCCTCGTTGTTGTCCTGGTTTTTTTCTCATTTTTTTTTTGTAGTAAATGCATGTTTCCGAAATGTGCACGGGCTCAGTTCTGACGAATTGGCATGTTTAATTTTTCTGTATTTATTTTCTGCACAGTTGCTAACGGTTGTGTCAGCCTGGATAACTATGTTTGGGCTTAAGCACAATTTTAATAAATCAGCTCGTCAGCTAACTGAGCTGCATGCAGATATACTAGTTTGACTTTATACCATTAAATGAGTATGATACCCACTTAATGAGGTGCCACCAAACTACTTGTGGTTAAGAAGTGAGGGAAATTTAGCTACATTGAGGTAGCAAGGTTTTTTTTTTTCCTCCAGATATTTTTATACAGTTCTCTCAAGTGTGAGTGAAAATAAACTTAGTATATTTTAACAATTTTCTATCAACATTCTTTGCTCTAATTCAAGCACCTTTGATATGCTTGGCTCTCATTGACACTACCTCGCACATATTGCTGTTAAAATGTCAGCAGGATGTTGCCATAATCATTCCTTGTGACTCTCTGTGTGAGTCGTGTGTTTAAATTAGTTTTACGCCTCCAGCACATGAAAATACACTCGCCAGCATCATGACCTTGACGTGCACAATGTATCCATAGGTGCTGGACATTATAGGACGCATTGACTGCATCTGCAATTAAAGACTGTGAAGGTACGAGAGCTTTCTGAAGCTTAAGCACACACACGAAGCTGGAAACGAATGCATTTTGGCCTTTTATCCACACAAAAACTTGGTTAAATATTACCAGAAGTTATTATTTCGAAAAACTCAGACTAATGTGGAGATCTAAAAAAACTTTTGTTTGCATGTGTGCACACACACGCATTTGTGTGTGTGTGTATGGGGGAAAATGGGAGATTTGGGTTTCCAGCACATTGCAGTCTGTGACAAATCTATCCACATGCTTGCTTTGACACAATTCCCAATAGACATTGCCCTGTGTTTTGTTAACTTTATATTCTACTTAAGAGTAGTTCAACCCATCTGTCCACACAAGTGAACCCCCTAGCACCATATTTAATCCTTAACAGGAAGTTGTGGTTGTTTTGAAGCAACCTGATTGGCTGATGTAGGGTTTAGCTTTGCCCCACACTGCCCCCTAAGGGTTTGGAATGTTTAAAACGTCGGTCGAGGGCATACCGGTATGGGTACATGTGAATGAAAGGTTTTCTGAAACGGTTACCGTGTGTACAATGTATTTCTTTTAACCAGTATTGGAGAGATAATCACACCCAGTTTAACAATAAAATTGGGTATGACATTCAGTTCACCCTATGTTGTTTTTAGACAATAGAATATCAGAAATCTTTATCAGACAGTTATTTTGAAGACGGAATTGTCTGCGAGACATACCCAAAGTACAGAAAGACAAATGTTTTAGTTTTCTTTGTTGTTGATGTTTCATTCCCAAAATTTCCAGTTAACTTTTAAAAAACATTTTAACAAACACACAGTGAGAGAACTGATGGACTGCCTTAGCGCCACTACTGCCAGGCTTAGCTTGTTTTCTGGGGGAAACCCTCATTTCTACACATTTTGCACTATATGTGTAAAAGCAATTTCATCCCAATATTCTTGTACTTATTAGTCTATTTATGGAGAACAGAACCCCCCCCTTGGGGTCCAGATTTGGTCAATGTTTAATTTTACCGGCCTTGATCGATGGCCAGTTGGCCAGATTCATATATTCATAAACTGGATCTTTTTCTGCTCAGTACCTGCATAGTTTGTAGCAGCTAATGCATCGCACTGACAGCAGCACTGAAGAAGACTTGAAGTTAGTTACTTTTAGTATCACTGAGGTGTTTTAAAATCAAAGGAAACACAAAAAAGCCATCTAAAACAAAACTGCATTTCCTGCTGAGGCGATGTAGGCTGTTCATTCAGACTCCGACAGCAGACAGTCAGACTAGTGCAGGTGCTGCTGATTGCATTGTAATTTTGCTGATTGCGTTGTTTTGTCTGTCATGAGTACAAAATACAGCTGTGTCCCAGAAGACATCAATTGGTAGCTCCATTGGGAACTTTTCTGCAAATTGTACCTGGAGAGCCGATTTCAGCAGTTAAGAGGAAGTCTCAGTGTTCATCCTTTCATGCCAGATTGGTAGACTTTTGACAATATCAGAATGATTAGGTCTGCATTCCCTTGTGAACACACACAGATTGATGCTTACTTTTAGCGATGCTAACTGTGACGTTTGGTAGCGATGGAAACTCCTAACCCCATGAAGTCATTGGGTTAAATGTCTAAAACGCTGTTTTATAGTTACTATTGCCTTGTAAGGCTTTGCCTCCAGTCCTGTCAAAGTAATACCAGTCACAGCAGGAAAGCTACAAACGATTCAGAATTGGTGAAAAACAACTATTGGCAGGTCAACTGTACCAAAAAAAGAAAACAATTTTGTCACAAACACTATTGAGGTATTGTGTATACGCCTGTGAACTTTTCTTGGACCAAATTTGTCTGAGACTGAAGTTAAGACCCACTATGTCACATGGAGCTCCGTTAACAAAAATCAGTTTATTTTCTTTGGTTCTATTTTATTAATTTTTTGCATTGTACATTTGAAAGCAGTTAAAATATTGTCTAATCTACACTTTTTTTTATTGGTATTTAGCTACAATTGCATATCAGTTTGACTTTTATACCGTCAACAAACTGTTTGGTGCTTGCAAAACTAACTGTAATCAGCAAGGAATGAAAACTAATGTGACACAAATTTCAACTAATTCCTTGTTCTCTTTGAGCTCCAAATTACAGCAGGATAGCTTGTTCCACACAGTGCAAGTTACACAGCTGTACGTTTAAATATTTTCCAATTTTCTCAAAGCAAGGATAATTGATTGGATTTGTCATTTTAAAGTGTTCTTAGCAACTTGTTTGAAGGAACAGCACTTATATTTTTTTGCACTTCTAAGTGTGTATTCCCTGTTGAGGTAGTAGACCCATACTTTATTGAGAAATTGCAAACATTTCATCACATGGCCAAACGCATGCCATATAGCCGATCTCCTCTGGCGGTGTGGTCATTTTCACAGTGTTCAAATGGTAGGGAAATATGTGTATCGGCCCACATTTTCATTTCGGTGCATCCCGAACTCGGACAAGTCGACTCTTATGAAACACGAGCGATTCCGACCCCGATCAAAACAGAGTAGTTCTGAGCAGCCACTGCCAAGCAGCTATTATTTATTGCAATCACATAATCGTATTTCACTACAGCAAACTGTAAATTATGGAAAATTATGTTTAAGCACAGGTTTTTAAAATGGAATGAAACGTCGCCGGGGGCGGTTAGAACAGATGCACGACATCTGCAGTTCACACTCCAAAAAACTCGAGTATGAAAAAGATCACAACCACACAAGAATGAAAGGGTGAAGCAGTGAAATGGCCTACTCCCATTGACACATTATGATGCAATAACCACTTGGGTAAACTGAGTGCATACAAAAATATCTCCTTCCATTTACTCAATCAAGTCTTCTGAACAATGAAGACACACACACACACACACACACACACTCCGAGTGTGATGTGAATAGGATGGAGTTCTGGCTGCGGGCCTTATGCGTTTTAAAGAATGACCCGTAACTCTAGCCGGGGGTCGCATTACGTTAATGTAGGAAACGCACAATTGCTGCTGTTATTTAAATAAGTTGGTAAATGAAGTCACTGATGATTGATTCTTCCACAAGTTATGGAAATAAACAGAACCACAAGTTAAGTAGACCATGAACCACTTTGATTTAAGACCTCTGATATCTGGTAAATCCCTTTCATTCATAGACTGACTCTGCTGTGATTGGCAGATGCGTTTCCTTCCGGTTGTCTCTCAAGAGATTTCCCTGTTTCATATTTTTTTAAGGGGGAAAAAACCTTCTTTACCGTCTGTATTCCAGTCATGCTGCTGTTGGTCGAAGCAAAATGAGGGATGACTACATCCTTCGGTATCACTGCGAACCCGCTGAAGTGTTGGTATTTCTTTGAACGCAACGCGAGTCGGCATTCAAAGGCAAGGCGTGGATTAATATCACTTTGAGTAATGAATCCTCCTTCACCTTAGCTTTGCTTGTTAGTTACCGTGATAGTTGCAGCGAGTCCACTGTTTCCGCAGCATCAAACAGGAGGAAATGGTTTCTGAAAGTGTCCGCTGAAGTCTCTTTTGCATATCAATATTTTTGGCTTCTCTGTTTCACAGCTATTTTGTGAAACACAACCAAGCGTTCTTGTGAACTTGATGTGCATTTCAAAGTCCAAAACATGTCTAATTAAAATGAAATCTTCAAGAACTTGAGGACTTTTGCTATGAGTTTGTTCCTTCACATCTGGAAAAACAACAACTTGCTGCTCTGAGATGACGTGAAACGGGAAGTTTTTGGGTTTTTTTTTTTTTGGTGAACTAGAAACAATTAGACAATGTAGTATATAAATAAAAGCTGTGTGAATTTAATGTAAACTTAAAAAGGCATGACAATAAGCCTGCTTTTATTTTTTTTATTTTACAGATCAATAAACTGTTCTGACTTTGAGGTATTTGAAATGTGGCATCAGCTTGTTCAGCAAGTGTTTTTTGACATGCACTTTTAGGAGAAAAGCTGTTCAGTTTGTACGCCCTGTGAGCTGCAGGGCCAGTTGTTTAAAGCAGTAAGTTTGCATTGGGGCCGACAGATATTAGGCTACCAGCCAAGGATAAGGTGTTCCCCAGGAGGTCACAGTGTACCCTCCATATTCTGATGCGTAGCAGCTTTATGTAACCCGTTCCCATTCGCACTTTATCTTTTTCTTTTTTCTTTTTTTTTTTGGGGCCATTAACGGCTCTTTTTTATTCTGATACAGTGAATCTCCCAGTTATTTTTCCAATGTTGTTTTTGACTTATTTTTACTTTCAGGATGCTTTTGTGCTCCACATCAGCTCAGAAGCTGACAAATGATAAAACCACCAGACATAAGAGGGCCTTATAATCTGCTATTTATTGTGTGAAATGTATTTTTGCATCAACTACAGATTTTATTTATGTTTTTTTAAAAATCCCAAACTCTTTGAATGTCTAGCTGTGGCTTTAAGTGAACCGGATCAAAAGGTGCAACGTTAACCTCTAGCATGTGAATTACTTTGCTAGGTTCTTCCCTTGCTTCTCAGTTTTTCCTGTTTGTCTGACCGATCACTTCTTGCAGGGATTTAACCGACGAGAAAACTCAAAGTTGCTAATAGAATCAACGGCTGCGGCTTTCTGCTCAAAACTATCAAAAAGTTGTGACTTGCAACTGGTTTAGTCAGACTCAGTCATTTGTCGCAGCTTGTTTCAGTGTTTTAATTGTGGAAGTTCAGGTCCAAAAATGCCAGCCATTCACCGACTGTCGCCACATTGCCATTTTTTTCTAAAATGCCATAACAGACGCCGGCGTTCGACTTCTCCGGGCTAACGTCACGTCTCCAGAGAGACGGTGTCTTCATCGTGAGCTGCACCCAGAGATGTTTGTTTTTGTTCCGCTCTTGTGGAAATCTGTTGCAATCCGTGGAAAAGGAGCATGTGCGTTACTGTGGGAGCCGCGATGAACAAGCTTTACTATAAAATCTTTTGAGATTTTACTGCAGGACACAATTTTTACACCAAATTCCTTTCTGTGGCTTCGACTTCGTTTCTCGTTGAACGTTCCGTTTTCATGCAGCAGAGCGGTTGCAACATTCTAGTTTGGTCTAATGAGTCACCATCAACTCATCATTTCAGCCCCTGATGTAACCAGCTACTTGCGCCAACAACAAAGCCAAAAAATAATAAAATAGTGCTAATTTTTTCTGGTTTGTGTTTGGGCTGCAAGCCTGTGCTTTTGGATATTGATGAGACAAAACACAGGTTGGAAGTGATGCGCCGATTCCAAAATGCTTTGCAGGAGAAGTGGCATCTGACGGTTATCATTTGGCAATCTTTTTTTTTCGATCTCCAACTGTGCAACAATTAAAAACAAAGTAAAGTTTAACATTATGTTTGAAGTTTTTTTTTAAAATTAACAGTTTTTCTGCTATTTCTATGTAAACCAATAGCCACATGCATGGTGTCTTTCTTTTTTTTCATAAGTTTTCATAATTTTTATTTATTCTTTAGTAGGGCTGAAATTATTAATTGGATTAATCGTGATTGATCAGTTTTTTCGTAATGGATTAATCACGATTAATCTACTCAGTAAATTGGGATGTTACCAAGAGATGAAAATTTATTTCTGTAGATCAGTTTAAAAGTTAAATTCATATACCATTTAGATTCATCACATACAGAGTCCTCCATTTCAGAATTTATTTTTTAATTGAAATCGATTATTTCATTGATTATTATTGAAATTGATTAATCTGATTTATCAGTTACAGAAATAATCGTCAGCTAATGTAGTAATCGATTAATCGCTAACTGAATTAATTGAATACAGAACCGATTGATCCGCTGGAGTACAGATTAAAAAAAGGCATTTGCTGAAAGAACATTTATTAATAACAAAGCAAAAAGTGCACAAAGTGTGCATTTTTGCCTATATATATGTACACACACCTACAGTTTGCATTTCAGATAAAAAAAAAATTGTACTTCTCAAGTAGAATAGGTTTACATTCACCAGGTTTAAAAAAAACCCCTCCTGTAAAGCACCTTTTGAGAACTAATTAATCAGCTAATCCAAATAATAATGAACAGATTAGCCCTACACTGTATTTGTAACATCCTTTGCAAACAAAGGATCAATGAACTGATGTCGCATTTTAGGCAATAAAATCTTTTATTTTCATATTCAAAAAAGGAATTGAATCTGTAATGTGCCAATCTATCCGATTAATCAGCAGAATAATTGATTACTAAATAATCGTTAGTCACAGCCCTAGTTTTTAGTTATGTGCCGACTTCGAAGCCATCGTGTTAAAACGGTTACTTTTTGACACCCTTTATTCTCTCAGTTTGCTGTGTCACCAGTTAAAATCCTCACCGCTGCCGAGCAATGAAACCAGCAGTGAAATCTGAAACCTCACAGCACTAAGGAGCTGGAGTTTGAACTGGAAGCTGCTGACAGCAAACCGACAACATGGTAGCTGCCCCTGTGCTCACTGAGAAGGAGGAGGTTACTCGTCTCGGCTGCATCTTGTTCTTATTTTTGACAGTAAATCAGGTGTGGGTTCTTTTAGCAGTGTGGGCGGGTGCCTGGTCCTGCTGCAAAATGAACAAAGCATCTCCATGTGGCTCGGCCTCGTCTCCTTAGAGCAGCTCTGCTTTTGGGCTGCCTCTAAACTTCAGGATGAACCTCATTGAACCTCCACGGATGTGTCTCTAGCTCCCCCTTCAGGCTGTGGGATCTTGATTTCCATGTTAAGTTTTTTTTTTGCTCGTCCTGTCTTTGCGTGGCGGCAATTCAAAAGGCTTCGAATTACAATCTGCTCAAACAAAGGCTCCGGTCATCACTGGTGCATCTACGGTATTTTTGTCCACACCTTTTCCTTCCACTGAACTTTCTATTATTATGTTTGTGTTTTGCACTCTGTTACAAACTTCACTGGCACTGACTGACCATTACAAAGATTGAAATAGATGAACATTTTTGGTGAATTTTTTTTTCCAAGTTATTTAAATGCGTCTTATAAAGATTACTCCTCCTTGCATTGCTCTCTAGCTGCTGATCAGTAGCGCACCGATCTTTGAAAAAAGATCGGTGCAATCAATCGGTTGATTGCCGATTGGTAATCGGCAATCAACATTGCCGATTACCAATGTTGAGTGATTTAAAAAAAATAAAAATTTTTTTTGTCAAAAAGGTTTTCAGTTTTTCCCTGTTTGATCTCAGTTCATAGCTCCGATAAACTTTGGAAATGGTGACTGCGTTGATCTTTGTCCATCTGCAGATGTTCTGTCCCTGAGTCATGGCAGACAGGAGAGCGGAGAAGTCATGTGAAGAAGCCAGCAAATCGTTAGCCAGGCGGGAGTACGAGGCGGCGGTCACCCACAGCACGGACGCCCTGGTGGTCCTCGCGCCCCAAGCCTTGTCACCCGGCGCCCCCGTACTGCCCAGCCCTCCCTCGGCAGTCGCCGCCGGACCCCTCCGCAGCCGCGCCCTGCTCTACCGAATTGCTGCCTTCCTACAACTGGTGAGCAACGGGTTGTTGGTTGATTGATCTTCTTTTTTTTTTTTTATTATTATTTTTTAACTGACAGAAAATGTAGAAATAACTTTGGTAAATACATTAAGAGTCTAGTCGTTTGCTTGAGCCCTTAAGTCATGGAAACTTTCCCGTTTCCTTAATTACAGTCTAAATGACTCTGTGATCGTATAAAGACTCGTTTCCAACTGTAACGTCTGGACTTGCGTTTCTCTTTCCACCGACAGAAAAACTACGACGGAGCAGATGAAGACTGCAAACATGGTGGGTCGGACTTCTAACTGTGAAATTACTCTTTGGTGCAGTTTGAAGCTGCGGATTCAGATATTTGTTTTAATGCCGCAAACAAACCAGAGATTCTTTTGTTTTTTTTTTATTGCTAGAGTTTTATGGTCTTTCTTGAGGTTTTTGTTTCTCAGTTTGATCTGGGATTTCTTAGCAGCTGCTTTGCAAACACTCTGGTGTAAAATGGCTGGTTTTTGTTTTGTTTACCGTGGTGAAGGAGATATTTGAAGACCACTACTTGAAAATTGGCTCAAATTATATTAATGTATATTATTGTTAGCTGTTATATGCTAGTTTAAAGTGCATCAGGGGTAAATGGAAAAGAATCTTGACGACAAAGAACACATTTTGATTAGACACAATCGATGACAAGTGCATTGACAGAACATAACGCAAAACTATAATGAACATTTATTTTTTTCTGACAATAATGAGGACATGAATCAGTTCCTCCAGGATGTTGCAATGTTTGTTTTTTTTTTTTTAGTTGTTGCCAATTAAAATTTCAGATTTTTGTCTTTTTTGACACCCTTTTCAAAAATTTCCAGTCAAACATTTAAAGTTGCATTTTGTCTTAACAACAAGTTGAAATTCCTAAACATAACATGACAGGATTTGAACATGGTCAATATTTAAAGTGCACATAAAATTTTTAAAAGCCTTCTGGAATTAGCAACATAAATACAAAATAAAGATTATGTCCTGAGAAGGGGCCAAAGTGCAAAACAAGGATTCCATGTTGGTCATTCAAGTCAATTTGAACTTTTTACATTGGCGATTTTTCACATGGAAGATATGGGCAGTTACTCAGGGCAACATCAAAGGATGCGTCGTCCAAGAATGAAAAAATGAGACAAATTGTTGTGATATAATTGCATGAATTTTAAATGACTGTGGGGTGGGATAAAGAAAGGCTCCATTCAGTATAAGCAAAGCCTACAAAACATTTTAAAATGGTTTGAAGGAGCTTGGTGAATATTCAGCCGAGTTGCAGTGATTGATCAGACCTATATTGGAAGCGAAATGCAGAAAACGTGAAGGTGACTGGTCACATTTGCCTAAAAGTTGCAAATAAAGATTCAAATCATGTTTCATTGCAAAATTTGTGAATGATGAGTGAATTTACATTAATGGTTGCAATCGTGACATTTCAACTTCCCGGGAGGACTGGTGAAGTAGGACGGTTAGCAGTCTAAATGACATTTGAAACCACTCTACCTGCTCCATCGTCACTCTTTCTTTACAACACAGCCTGGTTGGCGGAGCTTTAACCCGTTTCCTTTCACTCTGTTGCAGTTCTGGTAGATGAGGTTGCTCGGGGTGACGGCTCTCTACAGGCTAGTTTGCGCTCCATGCTTTTGGATGGCAGCCTGCAAGAGGTGGTCAGCATCCTATCTAAAGCCCTGTATGGAGAGCCAGTGGTAAGATGGATTTGCTCTAGTTGTAAAGGTGGAATTGTTCTTGCTCTGTACATGCTGATCTGTTCATCAGTTTAGGAGGGATTTTCAGGCCTCCTTTCATTTCAATATCCATCTTAATAAGTTGATTATTGTAAACCTGAAGTTTAACTCTCAAAGCAGGAACATTGCACCTTAAAAAACCAAAACTTTAAAGTGTTGGTCCATCAGCTACAGGAGAAAGCCAAACTTTTTGCATACAGGAAAAATATTTTTCACCATTCCACAGTCTATATCAAAATAAGATGTTTTGTTTCCTGCACGAAAAGATAAGATGACAAATCATTCCCAATGAATCAATAGAATGAATATATTGCGTCCTTCAAATTTTATTAAACGTTCAAAAGTAAATAAATAAGAAAAATGGCATCAAAGTATTTGCTGTAGGTTGATGTGTTTATAAACCCAAAGTAGGTTTGGAGTCATTTGATACATTCTTATTTTATTTGCTCATAGTCAGTTGGTTGCTATTTTATTTCATATTGTTAAGGCAGGCCTGAACTCATCAGAAATGCAGACCAGTAAATTTATATTTTAGTTTTGAATTTATATGCGTTTAAATCCAAACATTTAGTCTGAAATATAGTGAAACTTTGAAATGTAAAATGGTTAGAAACTGTGTAGTATGCCATCAAAGATGATTTAATGTTTGGTATTTATTATGTTAAACAAACCTACATGCAAGGAATCAATAGAATAACTGTGATGAATATAAATACTATTTCCATTTATGTTTTAATGAATGTACTATTTTCCTTCTCGGTCCAGAATGGCATCGTTACAAAAGACCTGACCAGATTAAAAATGCTCTTCTCCGAAATTGAGGTAACTGCATTTGCTTTTTGGTCGTGGACGTTTGGTGTAATCGAGTTGAAAATTAATGTTTTGCTCCGTTTCATTTAGGCAATAAAAAGAGAGATGGCCCCCGAATACACAGATGACCAGGATGAAGGTGAGTACATCTGCATCATGAGTTTATTTCAACATTTTGCTTTGTTGTACCAACAGCTTCTGTACGTTTTCTTTTCGTTTGGTGTCTTTTCTGCAGTCAGTCAGTTGTCACTTTGAGTCTTTTTCTACCAGGTTATTGTCCAGTGAATTGTCTGCTCATTGTGCTCTCAGAGCTTTAGTGTTTATGTAGCTTTTATATCGGCAGAAGTCCAAGATGGCTGGCAGTTCCGGCCTCCTCCCAGAGGGGTCACTAGCAGCGAGGAGTACACACTCTGCAAAAGGTAATCAGTGGATGTCTTCTCTTCTATTATTTCAAATAAATGTATGTTTTAGTTGTGAGCAGTGAATGAAAAATGTTTCCTGTTTGTTTTCCTCCAAATATCAAATATTTTTTTGGTAGGGGGTTATTATTTTCTTTTTGTATATAGCATTTAATGCATGTCATCTTAAAATTTCAATAAACAATTAACACACAAGCTATAGAATGATAAAAACATATGTCTTTTTAGGAATAAAAAGCATAGCTCTTATGTATTTATTGGCCATTCTGGACCTTTATTATGTTAGGAGTATGAAATATGATGATGCTCTGAACAGAAAATGAGCAAAAATAGACCACATTTCAGTCATGAGTACGACGGGTTTTATGAAATCTTAAAAAAAAAAATACTACTATGAAACAGTATTGATTGTGCCATTTCCACATAACATACATATCAATTGTAATTTAGTTTTTGGCTGGTTTAAATGTCTATTAAGATAATGGCACTGTCTATCAGGTATAAGGTACTTTAAACAATAAAGAACAACAAACGTTTTTTTTTATTTGTTTTTTGTAACAATCAAACAAGATAAAATAAAACAAAATGAATGCCTTTTAAAGTTTTTTTTTTTGTCCTGGATTTAAAAACAAATAGAAAAATAACTAAATTAATGCTTTATTATTTATTTTTAATAAATAAAACATATTTATTTATTAAAAATAAATAAATATGTTTTATTTATTTTTTTAAATAATACGAGTATTTATTTTTTTAAATAAATAAAACATAAAAATATTGATTAAAAATGAAGGCAAACTGAATGCTTGAAATGTCACATACGTTCCCCTAGTGTTGGATTTTTGATACAGATTCTAGTTGAAATATTTATAATAGTTTTTTTTTTTGTTCAGAGGAAAACATGTCAGACAATCTTCCAAACTTTTTACCAGCAGCTTGAAAAACAAACTCATGCAACTTTTTCTGTCAGATCATTTACAGACCCCCACTTTATATAAATGATGCATTTATCTACGTCCAAAATTTCACCTGATACATCCTTTACCTTGACACGTGTGGAATTTTGAAAGTTCTAAATATCTCAACTTTGCAAATAAGTGATTTGAAACGATCAGCCCGATTTCTCCAGAATCGTCTGATGGAGCTGCTTAATGTCGCCGTAGGTACTTGGAGCAAGGGCTGTGTCGGTACGGGGCGCAGTGTACGTCGGCCCACTCGCAAGAGGAGCTGATGGAGTGGCAGAAACGTTACGCCTCCCGACTCATTCGCCTCAAACAGCAGCAGGAAAGCAAACACTTCACTGAGAACTACATGGAAACTCTAATCGAAAAGTGGATGAACTCCCTTTCCCCGGAGAAAGTGGTGAGTGAGACAAAAGTTAACATGGCTGAACGCCTCCGGTGTTTCCGAAGCGAAGTTTCTTCTTCATTGGATCTTTAAATTTGTTTTTCAGCTTGTGAAATTGTGAAAATACCAGCGTAGCAACCGAAAGCATTTTTTTTCTCACCATGAGAGAAATACGAGCATTATTTAGGGTGGATATTATTGTCGTATGTAAACTGTAGATTGTTCTGAGTTTTCTAAAAGACTATCAACAATTCCAAATCCAGTGTGTTATAGTGAACAGAGGTCAATAACGCAGAGAAACTTTGCTGTATTACATCAACTCTGTTATCTAATGAAAGCTGTGCTTACTCTTCTTGAATCTGTATCATTTTTTATTTATTTATTTTTTTGACTTTACTGATACCGAAAGTTGCTGTCATTACCCCATCTCTCTTCAGTAACAGTGTCCACACTGAAGAGTGCAGCTCTCAGTTTGACTTCTCAATGCTAAAAATGGTGTGTTGCTTTCAGTATTTGGAAAAAGACTGGTCAGCAGTCTGTGACAGTCAAATAGAAAGTGGACCCGGCAGTTTTTTTTTTTTTAATTTTTTTTTTTTTTTACACTTTCTCATCATAAGACCTCAAACTTTTCCCAAGATTTAATTCCAGTATTGAAGGGGAAAAAATGACCTCTAAATTTGTCTTCACATAGTTTGTGAACTGATTCCAATAAATGGCCTCAACAATTTTTGTCTAGCATTAATGGAGAGGATCTTTAGTACAACTTTAGGAGAATTTTTATTTATTTAACTGTATTTTAAAAAGCCTTTTGCTTGAAACTGAGTTTTCTTTAATTAAAACGTACATATAATTTTTAACCCAATCACCTCTTTCTTTGTGTTTTTCTAGTTAAGTGACAGTCTTGAAGGCGTGGCAGTTGAGACCAGCTCCGGCCTTTCTGTTACTGTCACCTCGAAAAAGTCCTCCCACTCCTGGATCTTTTCCTTGTTGTGCAAGGTAGGGTGACACTCTCACTGCTTTTATTTAAATTGTACGAAAAGTCAATTTCCTTTTTTCTTAATTTTATCGTGCTCCATTGTTGATTCTGGACTAGCCGGCCCGAAAGCTGTTCCGCATTGCCTTGCTCTACGACGCCCATCGACCTCACTTCTTCATCACCGGAGTTTCAGCCGGGGATCGCCTGCAGACGGTTCCCAAAGGATGCCAAGAGTGGACGCCCGGAGACGACTCGGCGGGTTCGTCTGTTCTTTCACCATAATCAGGATTGTGCTGCTAGAGTTTTAGTCTGATGATGAAATGTAAACAATAAGCGTTTTTTTTTTTGCTTGAGAACTTGCCTATGTTACACCTAAAAAGAAAGCTATGTGGCATAACATAAACTATTTATACTTTTTTCTTTACAAACAAATAAATCCTTCATGTTGTTAGACCAGGCGTCGGCGACCTTTTCAGCCAAGAGGGCCATTTGTTTGTTTCAGTTCTGTTAAATATCAATAGTTTAGAGCCACAAAACTTAAAAACGCTTTGAAAATAACAAGCTAATTGATTTTACAAAGACCGACCTAAAAACCTTTTTTGCTTAACAGTTAAATTAAAGAATCAAATGTGAACTAGGTTTTTAATGAACATTTAAATGACAGGCAGCTTTTTTTTTTTTTGTATACAAATGTGATGAACTGTTGATATTTAGTGTGACATCTACTTTTGCAGATGCAGTTGACACCAAATGATTACATGATTTTTTTTTTTCCTCTCTTCTTATGGGTCTGTTTGAATTTCCAAAACTATTTCTATTTTCTAAATGTCATGACAAGGAGAGAAATTAGTTAACGTCTTCGCAATCGGGAGTTTACATACGGACGATTATTGTCTCTTTAAACAATGAGTGACGGCATTAATAATGATTATGTCATGACTTTGGAAACCTCTAATAGGTTTGACCCAAGTACTAGAGTTCATACGCAGTTCTACAAAACACAGAGGAAATGTGTGTAAACTTCTTATTTTGAAGATGTCGTGTCACTTAGACCGGCGATGGCTCTGCGTTCAGGAAGGAGGCAAGGTAACAAAATGTAGTCGAGGTAGATTTATTCGAAGCCGCAGGTCACATTTGAACCGACACCCATTTCCACAGCGAGACATAAAAGCTGGCTTTGACTCTCATACCAGGTAAAGGGGTGACAAAACAAAACAAGAAATAATTTACACAAACCTAACACAAAACAATGAATAGTTTAGTTCTAATGATTTGCATGCATGTAAATATTTATTGGTACCAATCTAAGGTCAATCGAAGATTAAATTTAACTTAATATAACTCCTCAGAGCATTACCCCTCTTAATTGGAAATGATATGCTCCAGGAGATTTTTAGCACCACCTGGAGCACTTGTCTCCCTTTGCTGCTCCGCCCTGCACAAATTGAAGACAAATTGGAACAAAAGGACATTTCCCCACATTCCCCCTGTACAGGAAGGATGATCAGGGGGGCCTGAAAGAATGTTTACCTTAATGTCACAATGTAACTGAAATAAAGAACTGAAACAAAAAGGATTTGATCTGTAAATAAACTAAACAAAATAATATCAGTCATCATTCATTAGGGATGGACCCCCAGGTCTCCATCACACATTGATAATAAAGCTGTACTCGTATTATTTTGACATTTAGCAAATAGGAATACTTTTGGTAATTCTAATTGACATAAAACAAGAGACGTTTGGTGTGATTTAGTTTCAGGCATCGAGCTAAAAGAAGCCGTATGGAAACCTCTATTTTCACAGCCTGTGTTCTCTGATGACCGTTTCTTTCTTTAACAGACTGTGAGTTGAAACCCACTTAGAAAAACCTGTGTTTTTTGCCAGCAGCGGCCGACAACGGCCTCGACCACTGCGTCTACAAAGTGGCGGTGGGCTTCAGCACCGAGATCTTTGGCACCTTCAGGCAGACCATCGTGTTCGACTTCGGCTCCGAGCCGGTGCTGATGCAGAGGATCATGGTGGACGCCGCCTCGATCGAAGGTACAATCACAATGGCAAGATCACCCACAGACACCCCAAAAAGAGCTGGTCTTGATTCGCCTCGTTTCGCCTGTCTGTTGTTTGTCTTTCTTCAGACTTGGAGCACCTGATGGCAGCCAGGCAGCAGCTGCTGATAACCGCCAAGCGCTGGGACTCGTCCTGCAAAACCATCGTGGAATTCACGCCCAACGAGACGGTGGCCGACCTGGAGAGGAGCCTGCTGGCCCGCTACCAGATCCCTCTGTCGGCCGACCAGCTCTTCACCCAGTCCGTCCTGGACAAGACGCTGACCAAAGACAACTACCAGGCCCGGCTGCACGACCTGCTCTACATAGAGGAGATCGCTCAGTACAAGGAAGTCAGCAAGTGAGTTCGGTGTATCAAACTCTGGCTTTGTTTCTGTGCAGCAGCGATTCAACCTCTTGCGTGATGAAATGCTAACCCGCCAGCAGGTGTCAGGCTTGACCCTCATAAATTTGCAGCTTGTTAATGTCTCAGCAGCTTCTTACAAAGCAGTTCGATTTGACTGGTTGGTTCATTTTAACTCTATCGGTTTATTCATTTTTAGTGTTTTTAACTTGGCTCATAGTAACCGGTTTAATCATTCAGGACAATACGAGCTGAAATATGAGCATCTGAAAAGGGGGTTTGTTTAATATTCTGTTCTGTATTTATATCATCTGTATTTTCATTGCTTTTGAAGGATTAAAAAAAAAAAAAAGAGACTTCCTTTAGATCTGGATGTTTCATTCTGTCGGTCGCTTTTTCAAACTTGAATGAAAATAATATATACTTATGGTTTTATGGGGGAGCTTTTCTGCCATAATTCGAGACCACACACCTTATAGAAAACGATTCCACTGTTTACTCTCCTTTGTGTTTGTTTGCAGATGGGTTCTCCTGAAAATAGACATAAAGATTAACCTCATAAAACTAATGGCGCTCATTGTTATCCACCAGGTTCAACATCAAGGCCAACCTGCAGCTGGTAACCAGCTTCATGCTAACTGGGATTTCTGTTGGAGCCAAGTATGCTCAGAACGGACAGCTCTTTGCACGCTTCAAACTCACTGAAACACTTTCCGAGGTAAACACAGCTTGTTTTAGTGATTAAATGTGTTTTTTTACCTTGAAAATAGCAAATTTAGCTTTCTTAAAAATATATATCACCTACAAGCATCTGCTCACCGCCTTTCCCAAACTGCATATATACATGTATATGTTTTTTTTTCCTTTTGTCAGGACACTCTGGCTGGGAGACTAGTAATGACCAAGGTGAATTCAGTTCTGCTGCTGCCGTTGGGGCGGGAAGGGTTCGGCGGTCACGGTCCTTCTGGGGTCAAAGAGCGCGTTTATGAGGCTGTGATAGAGGAGAAGACCAAGGATTACATCTTTCTGAGGATTTGCAAGAGCTGCTGCGAGGAGCTGATGCTGCTGCCTGACAGAGAAATACAAGTAAGAGTTTAAAAATGACAGAAAACAGTTTCAGTTTATTATAAGCTCATGCTTTTTAGCCAGTTTTAGCTTGATGGCATTTTTTGGTGAAGCACTTCGATTTTTATCCCTCTATTTGGTACTATAGTTTTATTAAAATATCAAATAAAGTGTTTTTCAGGTCAAAATAAAAAATGGAACGGAAAAAGCTATTCTAGTAGAGCTTCTCCAACTTACCTGACACGCAAAATACTTTTTGCGTCGCACTGAATTATCGGAGGTTTGATTGCTTGAACTTATTTGTGGCATCCAGTTACATCCTGGCAATAAACCCTCACTCTCCTCTGTGTGCGTCAGGTGGAACTCCAGTTTCAGCTCAACAGACAGCCACTGTGTGAGATGCACTACGCCCTGGATCGCATCAAAGACAACACCATCCTTTTCCCTGATGTTGGCCTTGTCCCCACAATCCCGTGGAGCCCAAACAGGTACGTATCCAACATGTGGACAGTCACACATGCGTGGAGAAATCCCAACTCTCTTTAAACACTTTCTAAATATCTTCTTTTTTCTTTGCGCTTTCTCTGAATTATTTAACTGAGCTTGAATGGTCTTACCTCAGTTGCCACTTCCTCACCAAAGAGGGTGGTCAGTGCAAAGCTGTTAGCACATAGATATGGAAAATGTAGGTTTTTAATTGCTACCCTTTCCAAAACCATTGCTTCTTTTTTTTCAGGAGTTTGCAACCTTCATAAGCCTAAGAAAAATAATAGCCAAAAAAAAATATTTAGAGCCACTAAAGTTGCATGTCCCCTTGGAAAAATAGATCTGTGAAGAAGATGTTTGTTAGTTTCTAAAGACAGTTGTTTATTTCTAAACTTTAAAACAAGAAAATGATAAAACTTTTGAAAAAGGGGATACATTTTCTTCTCTTAGATGTTATTTGTAGAAAATTGTGTTTATAAAAGCACATAGTTTCCAACCTAATAGCAAGGTAAAATGTTTGTTTTTTAATCAAATAATAAAATCAGCATTTGTTCAAAGCGCAAAGAGCTACTGCTGTAATCAGACACTCCTATTACACCCTGTGTGTTTTTACCTCCCTTTCTCTGTTTGCTGTACATTCAGTTGCTCCTCTGCAGTTTATTAATTAAACTTAAGTATTTCTTTGCATCAAAAAATTATGAAATGTTAAAAAAAACGTGGTAATTTTCACTACTACAGCTTTCACACTCTATGTTAAAGCATTCTTGCTAACAGAATATTGAGTCTATAAGTCAACATGCATAACTGATTAGTTCAGCGATGAAGCTGAATAATATTTTACGTTCAGATTCAGCTGACAGGTTGTTTTGAAAACGTGACATCTGCCATTTATGCTATTATAAACGACAGGAAAGAACAATTTGCACTCAGAAAATGTCTATTTTTATCTCGGTAAATGAACCCAATCATAAAAAGAGCTTATTATAAAGAAACTCTGGTAATACCACCACGTCATTAAAGTTTTGACAAATACTTCCACTGAGGGGACGTCACCTCAATTTGAGAGATAAGAGCACATCCGTCACCTTGCTGACTCGCTGGCCGTACGGAAAAGCTTTCAGCTCCCTTCTACGGTTTTTTTTCTTCTGATGTCGGACAGGTGAGGGGAAAAGACACAGTAATCTTTATTGACAAGAGACAACGTCAAATATAATCCCTGTGAGTGTTTCTTGGCAGCAGCCTTTCTTCTCAGGACTCTAGAACAGGATTTATGTCAGAGTTAGAAATGAAATTCTGATTAAAGCAAGGAAGAGTGAACTTGATTTGAAGGAGCTTCGGTTGAATACAAGCAGTTTGTGTAATCGTTTGCACGCATCTGGGTTGTTAGCCCTTCAAAATGACAAAAAAAAAAATTAAAAATTAATAAATAACATTTAATAATAATTTGTGCTCTGAAAAATCTCATCTTTTTATAATGCTGTGTCCAAGAATCTTTGGATAATTTGGACTTTAGCACAGTTCATCATAGATTATCTCCTCAATCACAATAATAAAGAAGAAGTTAAAGTAAGAATGCTTAAAATGAAAGTTTTGTCTATTCAGCATGTGTTTTTTTTACTCCTTATAACGTGGAAGATGTTTAGCACTATCCACTGCAGAGGTTCTTTATTTTGAGTTGATTCCACCACAGATCTGAGAATATTTCACTAAATGTAGATAAAGATTTTACACTACAGACTTGGTTTTGTCAGCTGTGGTTCGATTTTATTTTTCTTTTTTTCTTAAAGCCTGAAGGGTTTTTTTGTGTATGAATTATTCACCTCACTAACAAATAGTTTTGTTTTTTTTTTCATGATCAGAGTTCTGATCATGAAACTCTGATGATCAGAGTTTCATGTTTACAAAGCTAAATTATTCCCGTGTATTTGTGTTGCTCCAATCACAGCAATTTTCTTTTGTTGAAAACAGAAATTCACAGCAGGATGTGTGAATCCTGCTGTGGAATTCAGGAACTGCAAGAAGGTTCTGGTTGATTATGTAGACCAATCAGCTATACAAGATAACATTTTTCTTTGTCATCTTGGAACATTCCTTTACCAACAGGAAAGTCAAAAAAATCCCCATTGATAGAATAAACTAGTTGTTTTTGATGCATGCCAATGATTTTACCCTTCTAATACAGACTATTGTGTTGTTCCTAATTTTTCCTGTAGTTCAATGTAATCCTTTGATTCAAAGGTGTATCACTGAAATACATGCACAGAACTTAACTTAACATTTCTACAATTATACCTACATTTTGCATATTTGCTTTCCTTTGTTGCCTAATGTCGCTAAAATGCATCAAACCCAAGTTAGAAAAAACCTTTAGAGTTTTAGAATAATCTAGTCTATTGAAACGAATCACTTATTGAAGTGATTAGTAGGCCTATATACATATCACAAAGTTAAGATTTGAGTTTATCAGATAATCTCACTTCCATTTTCATAATCTGCATGTAGTTCACACTCTGACCACTAGATGGAATCACATCACTTCTAATAGCATCCATAGTCTGGGAGGCATATGTATCGCCCTACATTTGTGGTATTTATGCATCTGCTTGGCTGTAGTCTTTATGAAACCCGTGACTACAGCCAAGTAGTCGCAAACATCACTTGTTTATAAGAGGTTTTAGTTTTGGCAACAATTTTCTGCTATTATTGGAAGTAATAATGGGTTGGAACAACACAGAAGGACTCAATTTTAAATCTGTTTGAGAATATGTGGAGGAAGCTAAAGGTTGGTGTGTTGCCAAGAGGAGCTTCTAATCTGAAAGACTTGAATCTTATCACCAAATAAAAACATGTAAAAAGGAATTCAGGAACTGCAAGAAGGTTCTGGTTGATTATGTAGGTGGGGTGTACATTTTTGTCATGTCATTTTAAAAAAAATTTTTATTTAAAGGCCTTTATTTGATGGTCAATTGACAGGAAATTGGGTCATGGTAGGACGTGCGGCAAAGGTCACCAGGCCGGAAATCGAACCTGAGACAGGCACGTCGAGGACTAAGGCTTCCCTTATGTGGGTTGTGCTAAACCCCTGCACCATGCGCTCCATGACATTTTAATTATGATATAACCTTATTACAGTTTTACTGTAAAATTAGTCCTTTTTATTTCAGAAGAGAATTGATCGAACCCATACTAAGTTGTTTATGTTAATAAAGGTTAGGTTTTCCACTTCAAACATAATACCTTGATCTTATATAAGCACACATACACACACAGAGACCCTCATTTATGTCTCGGTTGGAGTTCAATCAATTGATGTTGGTAGATTCACAGCTTCAGAGGATGCAGCCTTCATAATGAGGACACTAATGTGTAGAGACATACACACACTCTACATCCACAGCGACTCCCATCACTCACAAGTTTGTCTGCTGTCGCACGCACAGCTGTTTCGGACACATGTACACACACACCTCTATTTATCTGTTAATGCGTGGTGCTTCTCTTCAGTCTTTTTCGACCGCCTCCTTTTTGTTTGATGTGAAGATAATAATGATTGCAGATTTATTAGCAGCTAATTAGTGTGGGATGTTTGACTACTGACACATAAATCTGAAACTGGCTTTATTCTGGTATAAGTTGATCAGTGGATCGAACGCAGCTCCATTTTCAACTTAATTGAAATGTCAGACATGTCCGTCGGTGCATAATGTAGAAACAGAGCAATAATATGTTTTCCTTTGGTCAAAGATGAATACGGTCTGCCTTGTGAGTTTAAAGTTGCTCTTCGTTGCAATTTGTTTGAATATTGGAGGACAGTTAGTTCGAGACAAAATGTTAAAACTAGAAAATTCCTGAAGAAATTTAACCGGGGCCCTGCCAAAGTGTGCCCGTCGGATTTGCACCCAGCGTTCTGATGCTTAACATTAGCATCAATGCTAAAGAATGCTGCAAAGTCATCAATAGGAAATGGAGAGTCACAAGCATGACTTACTCCATTCAGTACTCTAAACATGGGTGATAAGTCAAAGAAATAGCTAATACCTCATTTAAGGTAAAAGGCTAATGCTAATGCTCTGCCTTAGCAAGGCAGAGCCCTAATCTGAGAGAAAAAGATAATGTTTTCCTAGTACACTGCCTGTGGCAGTGTACTACTGGGGACAGTGAAATGCTAATGTTTGTGCTAAAGCCCAAACTTGAGGGAAAACAATGATGCAAGCGAATATCATTGCAGCGCCTTGTGGCGCTGCATTAGCCACAGATGAATCTTAAGGCTTTTATTTTGAAATTTTCAATAAGCTTCATTTTAAATGTCCAAAATAATAGTGTAACAGTGGTTTTCTTAAAAAAGTCACATAAAGCCCAAGAGGGCAGTTACGTGATATAAAAGAATGTCAGGGCTTTTATTTTGAAATTTTCATGAAGCTTAATTTAAAATTGTCACACTAATCCTGTGTGTAACAATGGTTGGTTAAAATAAAGTCAGTCACTGCTCTCCTTATGCATTGCTATGGGCAGGGCCCCAATAATAATAAAGAGGCATTCTATTGGGTGAAGATTAATAGGTGCCTGCCATGCAATGCATGGAGTCTGTGACTTTGTCACTGCCTCCTTATGCATTGCTATGGCAGGGCCCCAATGAGTTTCTGCTTGTCTCGTTTCAGGCAGTGGGACGAACAGCTGGATCCCCGTCTGAACGCCAAGCAGAAAGAGGCCATCCTGGCCATCACCACACCCGTCTCCATCTCTCTTCCCCCAATCCTCATCATTGGACCCTATGGTACCGGCAAGACCTTCACCCTGGCACAGGCCGTCAAACACATTCTTCGCCAGGACAACAGCAGGTACAGATCTCGCCTCTTTTCTTTTTGGCTTGCTTTGGGATCCCTTCGCTTATATGTGAAACTTTTGACCAGTGTTGATATTTCACAGGAAAACCTAGATTTTCATGCATTATTCATTAGCAAATCCCACCGAGATGCTGTTCAGTCTGTGGGAAGAGCATCAAGATGTTGCCGAACAAGATGGGAGGATCTGTGCGCTCCACAATTCTGGCTTTTATGCAAAAGTGGCAGGAAAAAAAAGCTACTGCTGAAAACAATGGTCTAATGAACTAATAAGAAAAAGAAATTCTATTTGGGGTTTGCCATAAACTATCTAAGGAATGTAAGGTGCTCACGTGTTGATAGTGTTTTTCTTTAGGATGGAGCCGTTTACAGTAGAAAACTTGACTATTCACTACTTGAGACTTGTTCTAGATTCACCTTCAATCAGGAGTCAAAACATTCATCCAGAACTACAGTAGAATTGGTTTAGTGCTAAGGCTCTCCCATAATCGTATTGGGTCGATATTGATATCACCCAATGCTCAAAGCTGCAATATCGATATCAAAAGTGTAAAAGTTTTATTGGGAGACCCTTTGCATGGGAAAGCCTTAAATCCAATTAAGAATCTATGGCAGCTAGAAAGATTTATATTCAGAGATATTCTATTCAGTCTCACTGAGCTTGTTTTTTTTTTTTTTTATAAAGAATAGATCAAAACCTCAGTGTCTAAAAGGATAACCCTGCTGGTGCTGCAAGGAAACATATCACCAAATTATTAGAAGGGGTTTCAAAAGTCTTTTCTGTATAACTGGGCTTTCCAACAGTTGGAGCATCAGGGACTTGGCACATGAATGTGTCAAATTGTAAGGGAGGTTAATTAAGAAATGAGATTTGGCGTTGTTCACTCAGCTGTATGTATATTTGTCTCGAAGGTCTTGTTTGTGCTGAGTGATTAGCTTTGTTTTCCATTGTTGCGTGTTCTGTCACGATAAAGAAAAGCGCACTGGTCATTTGGCCGAATACGTGTCATTTGTCCTCGATGCACATGGTTGGCTTTTATTACGGTCCGCTCCCTGGCCTTGAATGGAAGTCGATGTGCAGCGTGAGCCAGTCAGTGAAGTTACGCCACGTCTGCAGGCCCCACAGTGATGTACAGCAATGTAGCTTCTTCACTGGCATTTTTCTTCATTACGGAGCCGGCTCTCTGTGTGACTCTGGCCGCAGGACATTCTAGAGTTTCTTGAGCTGGAAAGAAACCGATGTAGCACCATCAGGTAAATGGTTCGCTAGACTTTATGAAAAATGAATGCAATATGTCAGGCAGTCCCCCCCATAACAGAGGCTTACGTTTTGTTTTTTAATAAGAGAACAGGGTGTGTAAAAGAACACTATTACATTAAAAAGTAATAGTCATTACTCGGGTATGGACGGTTTAGGTTGGTCTTAAATACTTACATCACAAGTCTTAAATTTTGTTGCGACATGGCTATTTAATCCTGTACATAAAGTACTTTCCCAGTCTTTCTTTTCTTTAGTTTTAAGTTTCTAAAACTGAAAAAATAAGTTTTGAGTGTTTTAAAGCAAATGGCGCTTTATACCACATAACCTCCTGCACTGTAGTTTATTATTGCTGCTGTTTCTCTTTTGTATCTACAGGGTCCTGATCTGCACTCATTCCAACAGCGCAGCTGACCTTTACATTAAAGACTATCTTCATCCATATGTCGAAGCAGGCAACGAGCACGCCAGACCTCTCAGGTACTGCAGCAGCATCTCCAATCACCCTCCACTTTGTTCTCCAGCCTGGACTGTCGCAACTAATGCAATCTGAACTACCTTGGTTCTGATTTTGCATTTATTTCAGAGATGTGTTGTTTAATTTGAGGTATATGAAGCTTATTTTAGTTTAAGGAACATGCAGACTTCTTTCCATCTAGAGTTGCATTAATTTTTCACCAAGATCCTGTATTGATGATGGGAGAGTCCAACCACTGTGCAAAGCATTCTCCAGATCCCAAAGATATTTTGTCTTGTGAAAGAAATGTTTTCTGCAATTTCTCAAGATTGCATTTTTTAACTTCCATTGGTTGTTTTGGTGTGACTAATACAACTAGCATTGCTGACACTGTCTGAAAGTGGAGCTACCAGCTAATTTTTTTCATTCTGCCCCGATAGGAATTTTCTGTTAAGAACATTACACTACATTTCTAAGATACTAATTAGAAGGGTGTATCAAATTAAAACAGAAAAATCTGTCATTTGGAAAATTATTTTCTAACAGAACATACCAAACAAAGCCACAGTTGGATCAAGGACACACAAAAAACACAAGCAATGCATGAGTGTCAAACCGTCTTGGCAAGTTTGTTAAAAATAAAATAAATAAAATATTAGATGAGCAAATAATGCATTCCAAGCTTTACTTTGTTGTTGGAAAGAAAAATGCTGGATCCTAACAAGGTTGCGCAAAGTGGGATTCAAACAAAACACAACAACTTGAAGCACCCCTGTAATTCTCCAGCAAATTTGCCAAAGTGCTTGTTCCTCTCAACTCTTGAAATACTTTACATATTAACAACCCTAAAGACCTTTTTTTCAGCTAAAAGCAGCAAAAAGTTGAGACCTCCTCTGAAAAACTTATAATTACTTATTTTAATAGTTCAAACAGCAAATATACCTTGAATTAATGCACAGAGGAAACCATGTTAGCAATACTGAAGAAGCTAAAATCTACGGTCTGATTATATTGCTGTAAACTTTAAACAATGCGTAAAACGAACAAATTTTTAGATCAGTTGTTGGGAAGACGTAGTTTACGCTTCTCAGCTGTCTGCCATTTTGATGTCAACATCCAGTAAAGTTATTTCCACTGTGGCCTCTTTGTCAGACTTCCCTCAATGGAGTGAATCAGTGTGGCACTCCATCAGTCCATTTTATCTGAATTACAGCAGGCAGACCAATACATCAGCATCAACACAAATTGTTGTGTACCTTTGTTGTTTTCACCTTACGGCAAATATACAAAGACCATGAGGACCTTAACACAATATTTACTTTTTTGAACCATGTTAAGGTGACTCTAATACAATTTCTTAGCCATCTTCAAAATATTTTTGCAACTCCAGAGGTAGAGAAGCCCTGTTTGTCTTGACATGCCCAGATTTTCCATTAAAAACATAGTTTTTTTTTCTTGTCTGTCATTGTATAAAAGTGCCATTTTTATTTTTTTAATTCAACACAACACTGAAATAAAGGTCTATACAGGTTAAAATGTCCACATAGCTTAGAACTTTGCATCTCCTTATCCTCATGTTTCTGCCTGCCTTTGTCCTTCCAGGGTATATTTCAGGAACCGTTGGGTGAAGACCGTCCACCCGGTGGTCCAGCAGTACTGTCTCATCTCCAGCACACAGGTCACTTTCCAGATGCCCACAAGGGAGGACATCCTCAGGCACCGTGTTGTCGTGGTCACCCTCAGCACCTCCCAGTACCTCTGCCAGCTGGATTTGGAGCCTGGTGAGTCCAGAATAATCTTGTATTGAAGGAGTTGGTTATGTTTGGGAGGTTTTTATGTGACGTTCCATCAGCCTTCAGCCATTCATCTTAAAAATAAGAAAACTTGTTGGATTTTTTTTTTTTCCTTACTTTGCATGAAACTATCCCATAATTTGCAATATATCTTGTTTTTCTATTTCTCAGCTAGCTTCACCTTTATGAATATGTGCACACAATCTTTAATTTATGCATCTAAAATGAAGGCCTTAAAGTGTCTTACATTCATTGAAGTAAATCTAAGTTGGCCTTAAATACGTTAATCGCAGATCTTGATTTTGTCATGGCTGGACTATTTAATGTCAAATAGTCTTGGTAGGATTTTTTTCTCATGGGACTTTTTTTTATTAGGCAGACGTTTGAGCCATGCACAAACAAAATCACTCATTGCTTTCTGTGGCTCAAGCCAGTTAATGCTACCATTGACAAGCTGCTCATACTTGTGGGCTAGCTAATAGCTAACTTATGGCTCCCCAGCTAATTAGCGACCGGTATTCCATGTGAGACGCACAAAGATCCCAGAACTTTCACAGTTTTGGTTCACTTCATTTCTTTTGGACATCTCTGTCATGATTTAGGTCTTAAATTTTATTCAGAAAAATGTCTTAAAAGGTCTTAATTGGCAATAACAGTTAGATCCTGCATTATTGGTTATTCTTGTCACTTCGACAGTCGGCATTGGGAAATCGGAGTGGAATTCATTTAAGTTGTGCCAAAGTCGTGGAAAACAAACCGATTTGTCGGCGCAAGCTAATAACCGGCACTAATGTGTCAGGGGAGGGGGCTTTGTCTCTAGCCTGGGTACGCCATCTGCTTGTTTCTAATGTATTGCACATCATTAGGCCTCCCACCCCATGTTGCATCTCTCCTGCTCTGCTGGCGATTGGTGATGAAAATAGATGGGAAACAAGGCAACGGAGGGACGGCGAGTCTTCTTAAGTAGCAATAACGGATCTTCTAATGGAAACTCAGTTCTTAACTTTTCTTCCATCTTTGATAAAAGATTTGATTGGGGGGTTAATACGTTTTATGAACAGCTGCAGGATTTCAGAAAGCATGCAATTCCTCTTAATGGTGTGACGCTAATATCAGTTGTGATTGACTCGCATTTTCTTGATTGTGTTTCTTTTTGTTCATTACTATGTTTTTACGTTTTTTTATGAGCGTGAGCATCTCAGCTACTGAAAATATGCATCATATGGATATTGAGGACCAAAACTGAATTTTTTTCAAAGTTTGTATCATGTTATTAGCTGGAAAAACTGAACCTAAATTTGTAGATTTTGGTCTGAATGTAAAACTTGCCTTGGTTGATAATATCAAGATTTTTCCAAACAGAACCAAATGAAGGGTTATTTACTTTGAAGGATTTGACTCTAAATTTAGTATATTTTAGCCATAAGCTGACATTTACACTTGTTGTTCTAAATGCCAGTTCTCAGGCAGGTTGTCAGACATGCATAGAACAATTTGCACTGTTCCATTTGGCTCATTATCTTGAAGTGAGTCAAAAAAAAAATTCTCTGTTGTTGTTTCTTTCATGCAAAATGAGTTAAAGTTAAAGCCATTTGGTAAAAGCAGCACCGTGTTCCTGGAATCAAGCCGCAGCTTTAATTGACCGTTCTGTTTTTGGCTTTTCTTAATTTGCAGAATGCCCACAATCCGTTTAGTCCATTTAACAATTAAACTATAACGCTTGACCTGTTGCTGTTTTACAGGAAGTCCAGATTGAGTCTTCGTTTTCATTTAAATCTGCTTGTACTTTTGGAGTTTGAAAGCTGAATTTCAACCATTTTTCATTCAAATTCACTCGTATATTTGAGTCACAGGCCTCCTGATGGAAGCTGACCACTCTGGTTGTGACGAGAGACAAATTAAACTTTGTTCAGTTTAGTGTTTAATTCATGTTTTTAAATCTTAGGTTTTATTTAATACAGAAAAAAAAAATATCCTAAAGTTGCCACAAGAATTCCCATTTCATTATTTTCACAACAGTCTTTAATCGAGTCCCTCATGGTTTCACCAGAATTTGACTTGTTGGAAATTAAGTGATCAAGATTTCATGTCAAATACTTACTAAATTTTTTTATATTCATATTCCGCTTTGTAGCAGCTTTTTTTTCTCTCCTTTTGGAGTATTGCCCTGCATTTTCTTTTAAATTATTTAAGCTCTGGCTTCAGCGCAGTCTTTTGAACGTGTTGCGTAATTTGCAAGCTATCTTCAGTCTGTAGCCAGCGGAGCATCATTTGCATCGAACAAAAAGTTTGTGTGTGTATAAACTGGTATCAGTAATTTATAGGCTTCATTAACTAGAGATGATGGACGCGGCACAGGGAATGTCGCCTAATTCTAATTGAGTCGCCTTGTTTAATTACCTCAAACGAAGAAAAGAAAAGAAAAGAAAAGCCATACAGAAACTTGTTTCAAGGACTGAGAATTTCCTGTTTCTGTCTGCCTTCAAGATGATTATTGATATGTGTGAAATATGCATCAATCAGCTGGCAGGATTTTGTAATTGTTTTGCAATCAAAATCTCTGATTTTGTGGCGTGACTTTAGAAATGTTTGCATGGAATTTTGTGATATTTCTTCCTCATTAAACCCATTCCAAAATATATGCATAGAATATTAAAAAAGACAACAAAAAAAAACAAGCTGAAAGATTGAACACAAACATTTTTGTTCTTTAAAGAACTTGCTGACATAATCCATATCCTGAACAGCTTAACATGACAGATTTCAATAGTTAGCTGTAACCTGCTACCAGTAACTTAGGATAACAGAATAGACTAAAATAAGGCCTTAGAATGTCTTAAATTCATAAAAATGTAAGTTGGCATTATATATTTATGAAATGTAAGGCAGATGGTCTTTCAAAAAGGTTTTTAAAGCCTTAAAGTTTAGTTGCTTAATCTGGCAGAAACCCTGGTGTGCATAATTTAAGCATAAATTATTGAGTAATTAATCCATTGGGTTTCTTGTAGGTTTAAAGTTAACATCTTAATGGCCGTATACAAGTGTCAAAGACTTACATTTAGACTGAAACTTGCTGAATCCTGTCAGATTACATCTACTGTATATCTACATATTTATCAAACTCATGTAGTACAAAATTAATAATATAAATGATTCAGGTTGTAAACAAGCCTGGTACAGAACATCTATAGTTCATGTATATATTTATAGGATTTGAGACTTTGAGATTTTACAGCTTGGTCTGCAGTTACGCTGATGTCAAAAAAATAGAAAGTATTTCCCTGCTCTGATATTAAGTCGGGCCCTAAAGGGTGTCAGACCATGCAGCCGAAACCACAATACATCAAACAGGGTACGTAATTTTACACATACAGAATAATTTATGAGCAATCTGACAAACTTTTTTTACAAGTGTGGATTTACAAGACCTGGTGTGGCTTCATTCACAGATCTCTGCCCAGACTTTCCAAACCTTCCCTGTACTGTTTAAGGGTTGGAAGGTGTTTCAAGGGGGTGTGCGATTAGAAGCAGATCTACCACTTAATTTGAGAGTTTTCTCTTCTTTCTGATTTTATTTATGTCTGCTTATGAACTCCCCCCCTAAATGTCATATTATTATTATTTTCTCCAAATGCAAACTTCATTATTAGCTCTGTAATGTATAGAAAATGTAATTTGGACCTCTAATAGTGAGATCCGTTCCCCCGACGCCAGTAGCCGTTTCTAAGGTGAAACATCAGCGCCATGTTCTTTCTTTGCTGCCTGTCTGCCAACATGTTGATTGTAGAGACCATATTTTTTCCCCTCCTGTCTTCCGATTGATCTCCCATTCCTTGAAACATTCCCATCCCTAACGTCTCCTCTACATCATTTGTAAGCTGTTATTGGACTGCGCTGTGTTGATGTGGATTGGGGCTTCCTGTTCAATGCAGTTTGTATCAGGGGATTAACAAAAATCGGTTGGACTCTGTAATTACAGCATAGCTTTTCCGCACTGTGAGTTTGATTGGAAAGTTACACGAGTTCTGTAATAATGGTGCTCACAGCGGGTTCTGGCAGGAATTGTTAGGAGATGACGGTCCCCACGTGTAACACGAATAAGACGTGCGACAGACTCGGTAGATGTCGCCGCAGTTTTGCTCGATAAATTTGTGCGCAAAAACACAGATGTTTGCTACTTTGTCTATGGTAAAAGATTCTTCAGACTGGCACTGGTTAGTCAGACTTTACAGTTGAGCTGAAAATGCCCAGAAGCATTTGTTTGCATGCATTCGTTTTTTTGAAGGGTTCTGCTAAAGACTAAAACTCTTCTCCATATCAGATTGCCCCTCTTTTTTCAGTTTTATTCTAGACGTGTTTGTGGTGCTTGTTTACTTTTCTGACAACCCAGAAGTTTTATTTTATTTTTTTAGCAGTCACATTTCATGTCTGCATGCACCTCCCTGTGAAACCGGTTCAGCGTTAGAGGCTGTTCGCTGGTTGTTATTTTTTTTTCTCCCCTCCACTCCCTGCTCCAGCACTCATTTGCCATTCCGTTTTATCTCCCCCACTCATGCTGCCAAGCACCAGTTGAGCTTTTGAAATCGGGGTTCAACCCTTCTCTCTATAAAAACCCTGCCTTAGGTTTGCAGGACCGGTTAAATGAGAGTGTAGAACCATCTTGGAGCCCTCAACGAAAACAGAATATGAAGATTTAAATGCTAATGTGTGTCTTTGCACTAATTGGCATCTTAATGAAACCTTTTCTCTATTGTCAAATCTCTCTCTAGCCGGTTATTTTCTGGTTCGGTTTTGGCCTGGTTGGGTGTGTCTCACTGTGTGGCGTGAACGTGGGCGGGTCATAAGTGTTCAAGAGGTGGAGCCATTTTGAATTTTTACCTTTGGGCGCCCAGTTTCCCTGGAATCTGTCAACATATTTGTTTGTTGCAGGTTGCCCTATCCAGTTGACATTGTATGCCACAATTGATTAAAAATGGTTTGGACCTCAAAGTTTGACCATGGAATCATCGCCTTCTCGCCAACTACTGCGGTCTCCTCGCTTGTTGAAAAATGGTGGTCGAGGCATTATTGACGCACAAAAGAAACGTAACCGGTTTAATCGTAAGGTTTGGTTTTTAAATAAACAAAACAGCCCCTTTTTTAAAGAATAAAAATACAAATTAGAAATATATTGCAAAGAATGCGTCGTGTCCTTTGGTGAAATTTAAACCCACAATGGACTCATTTGACTCAAGAGTGTTTATATTTATGTTCGGTTAGGTAACAACCTTTCTACCCAATTGACTCTGCAAAATTTGTCTCCGCTTTTAGTGTCCACCACTTTGAGGAACAGAGAGTAAACTAATAGTTTGTGTATTTTTCTCTCCCCCAAAAGGGTTGTTCTCCCACATCCTGTTGGATGAAGCAGCTCAGGCCATGGAGTGTGAAACCATCATGCCTTTTCCTCTTGCTAGCAAGACCACCCGCATCGTGCTGGCTGGGGATCACATGCAGGTGAGAGCGGAGTTTGACTTAATGCTTTGTTTTGCTTATAAACTCAATTTACATTACATATTGCTCACTATAAAATGCTTGTGTGTTTTTATTTGAAGAATTTAATATTTAAAAAAAAAAAGAATTTGGGACATTTGTTGCCTGCTTGAGTTTTCCGGGCCACAGATAACAGAAACAAAGACTGTTGTCAGTCAAGCTTTCCGCGCAAGCAAAAGGAATTAAAAACCAAATTTTCCTCATCCTGTGATTTCCAGGGAGTGTGCAGTATTATCTGGGAGAGCAGGATAAAGACACCCTGAGAGTCTGGCGTGAAATAATTACTTTTTACAAACTCCGTCTTTATTCCGTTTCAGTCAACACAGAGAAACGCGATGCAAACGCAGGATTCAGTTTGTTACGTCTCTGCCTTCCATTTGCTTTTCTAACCTGGAAAACAGGTTCTTTGCATTTACAAAGAAAAGTGGTTTCCTTTTATTTTACTTTGTCTTTTTAGTAGTTTTGCGTTCTGCAGCATATGAGCTAATTTAATATTCATAGAAGACTGTGGCCTTTACTGATTAAATCAAACCCAATAGATTAAATAAAGATCAAGTCTAATACCTGTCTGATTTCTATAAAAAGTGGTCAAAGTAGAAAAGGTCAAACACTTTTGATTCTTAATCCCAAGTCGAAATAGAATTTGAGGTTCAGGTGATATTTTTACTTTGTTTTTCAAATCCTTTGTCTTTTAGTATTACTTTTAAGATGAAAGGAATCAAATGCTGCCAATCGTCTGGTGTACAATTGTCAAGTATTACTCAGCAGTTCTGCTGCTGAGCTTGTAAAAGAAATCAGTTTTTATTTGCTTTCAGAAATTCCTACACTTTCAATGGACTTTGATAAAACAAGCCCACTGAAAGTAAATAGAAGTAGCGGTGCACCAAATCCAGCTTTCTGACTGACCGAAGTGATGTAATTTAAAATTTTTCCGTTCAATCTCGTTTTTAGCTTCGACGCTTCTGTGAAACGGAAATTGAAGCAAATTAAATTTTTGCTTTAATGAAATCAAAGCCCTTGGGTGACATTTTGAAATGAACCAAATTTCCCTTTTCCTCTGTTACTTTGCAGCTCAGTCCGTTTGTGTACAGCGAGTTTGCACGGGAGCGCAACCTGCACGTGTCACTGCTGGACCGGCTGTACGAGCACTACCCCCCCGAATTTCCCTGTCGCATCCTCCTGTGCGAGAACTACCGCTCCCACGAAGCTATCATCAAGTAGGTGTGAGCACTCGGTGCTGCCAGCAGATCAGTTCTGGGAAAGTCGGTATTAAAGAAGGCAGTGGGAGGTTCTGCTTATTCTGAATGCCTACGTTAAGGAGCAGAGTCTCCTAGAGGAAGACTCTACCACCCTGTTGTGGTTGTAATTTATATTTGGAAAGGATTTTTCTCATACAACAAACACAAGTTATTTCCTCTCTTCTTGTCGACTGTCACAGAAGTATGTTTAAATTTAAATATAATTGTTTCATTGTATCAAGGTATTTTCACCAGCATCCTTTCACCAAGGATTTTATTACAAATGAAAAATGACTTTTGCAATAACATGAAGGACGCCGTTTTGTTAAACATGTTTATGATTGCGATTTTGATATACGGAACATGGAAAGCAGCAGAAAGAAAATGTAGACCATCACTTATTTTAAAATCAGTCACTATTTCAGGCATGATTAAGAAAGATTTTCCTATTTTATTTCTTCAGCTGAAAATATTTTATTATTAAGGATGTTGGCTGAAAGAGTAGATTTCACAGGTGTAGACATTTTTTTATTACTGTTTTTTTTGTTGTTTTGTGTTTTGTTCACATTCACATTTCAAACCTTGATGGTTTCAAATTTAACAGTGAGTAGTTTCTCCTGTGTTACACAGGATGTCCACTCATCTTTAAAGTATTATTATGGAGCTGCATTGGTGAAGCTATCAGCACATTATTTAATTCATGCTTCTAAAATTAAGGCATTAAAGTGTCTTAAATTCATTAAAGAATATACAAGTTGGCATTAAACATGTTATGACAGGTTTTAAATTTTGTTGTGGCTGAACTATGTTTTCTTGCATATTTTACGTGGACTTTTCTGTGATGCAGACGTTTGAGTTGCCCACTGACATTTCACTCACCTTTTTATGTGAAGTAAAAGTTGCTAATGCTTGTTTGCTAGCTGGCTAGCTTTTCGTGTCTTTCTAAATAGTCAGTTGACTGGACGACATCCATCTTCACCGCTGGCTCACATTCGTTGGCAACTCATACAGCTTTGGTCAAATAAAAAAAAAAATCTATTTCTTTTGTACATTTCTGTTATGGTCTTAAAATGTTCACTTTTAAAGTCTTACATTTGAGTTGGTGAAACCTGTTTGAATTCTGTTGCAATTAAACCGACAGGGAGCAGCTCTGCATCAAATCCCTTCAAGCCTTCATATGCAGCCCTGTGTCAATTATTTACTTCAGTTTTAATGAGAAATATTCCTTCATGAACTTCATATTCATTTCCTGCCATTTCTCTGCTTCTTCTTCCCGAAGCTACACATCCGAGTTATTTTACGACGGAAAGCTAATCGCGAGTGGGAAGCAGCCGTGCCATAAGGATTTCTACCCGCTGACCTTCTTCACAGCCAGAGGAGAAGATGTGCAGGAGAAGAATAGCACTGCCTACTACAACAATGCAGAGGTACGAGTTGGAGCATTTCTTACTTTATGCAGTTATGTGATGAACCAAATATTTCCATTTCTCTTCTAAACCTACAATCCATTCTTGTCTTACCAGTGTGTCCGCTCATCCTTAAAAACTCTTAAATTTGTGCACTTAAGCTTAAGGCCTTAAAGTCTCTCCTGTGTTTTAAAATGTAACTTGGCCTTAAATATGTTAATCACAGTCATGTCAAGACTGTGATTAATCTCATATATTCTATGCATATTTTTATTTTCTCGCTGGACTTTTCTGTCAGGCAAAAATTTGAGTCACACTTCTGTAACTTGAGACGGTTGCAGCTTACGATAACTCACTGCTAACACTCATTTTTGTCAGCTAGATGTCAAAATGCTGTCGAGCTGGCAATAATAAATGACAAAATTGCACTTATCTTGGGTAAGTGCAAATTTATTATGAGTTGACTGGTTGACATTTGGACATTTCTGTGACAAAATAAATTCCTTTCGTTATGGTCTTAAAAAGCCTTAAATTTTAGTCGAAACCTGCATCAATGAGGGAGTTTAGAAAATTTCACTTAAATGTGTTCTATTTCATTTACAGTTGTATAGCATATTATAGTTCAAATAAAGATGAAATAAAAAAAAAAAAACTCACTAACTGAATTCTGACCAATATAAATACCAAACGGACTTGACTGTGATATTTGAAGTGATTTCTTATCTTGGAATTTGGAAATAAATGAACTTTTGAATGAGCTTCATGCTTTCAAAATGATTAGGTTTGAGGTCAGAATGACTCCAAACCGAAAACACATCACTTCATATTCCAGACATTTTTCAGCTTGGGTCAGCATTACTATCCCCGGATTTACAGATAGTCTGCTTTCATTAAACCACAGCTTCCTGTTTTGATGACCGTCTTTGATCCCTCACCGCTACGCAAGTCATAAAAGCGCTCTTTGTTCTTCAAATAATATTTTTTTTTCATGTTGCCTGTGGAAAAAAATATCCCCAAACTCGCTCAGTGCTATTTCAGGTGTGAAAGCAGCATGGCGTCGCCTCCTTTTCTTCTCATAAGTCTCATTTCAGGGCATGTGAAGTTAATTTAAAAAGTGGGGGATTTGTTTTTATTCAATAAAAGCCTTTTAGAAGTATGTTGAAACCATCAGTGTGTGCACTAAGTAACGTAACGTGGTTTCACTTAATAAGCAATAAGAAATTAAAACAAAAGACTCTTGATCAAAGGTAATTGGTTACTTTAATATCGCAAAACAAATGCAAACTCGTATTGCTGCTAAAATATCACCGATTATAATGAGGGGAGAGAGATGATCTACTGCTGAAATGATTAATCGTGATGAGTCAATTTTTAAAATGATCAGCTAATTTGGTAATCAATTAATTTGCACAGACTCAGGAAAAGGTCAACTGCTGAATGAACAACATGTTCAGAGCAATAATTGAGCCAAAACGGTTGAAAAAATTAATACATATTGTACGTAAGATTTGATAAACTTTTTGTCAGTATGTTCTGCCCAGAACTCCTTAAGCGGTTTCAGCTTCACCTGGTTCAAATTCTGGAAAAGACGAAATAAATAAGTAAAACCTCCTATTAAGCAAATGACAAATGGATAAAAAAAAAAATGTATCAACAGATTAGCCTTACGACTCATTGATAAGTCGAGTAGAAAAGCTGAACTTGTCACATGTTTATGTTAGAAGTACTTTTTACCTGCAGATGCATCTGTTGCCAAAAATAATCAAGCGTTCACTAAAAGATTAAAATAATATGTGATTGAAATCTAGGCAATAAAAACTTTCTCTCAGTATGGAAATGGTATGGAATCATTTCTTTGTATTTTTATCCAATTCTCACCTTGTATAAAATAATCTTAAGCGGTTAAATGAAAAATCTGCAGCATGGTTTACATTTTTTATGCAGTTCATCACGGGAATAATGGAAAGAATCACCCATCCCAAAACTAACGGTTAGTTGTTGCCTGTGCACATTAAAATGACTCTAAACTATTGGATTTATCGCGTTTTATGACTGAAACTTTGCAAATTAAATTCACCGTGATAACATCTGCGAAGAGACTTTATATGTGACAGCCTTAAATCAGCCGAGCCTTTATCTTTCAGCATAAAACTTACAGCAGGTTTTATGTTTGTCTTTTAAACATCCGCATTTTGGTTGGTTGACGATACTTTTTTCTCTCTACTGACGTGTTTAGACGTAATATTCATCCACTTAGCCGTCTGTGTCATTTATTTTAGCTGCTCATAGTCGGCTAAAATAAATGACACAGAATTATTGTGTGAGCTGAAATATTTGAAGTCTCTTCTGGCGTTGACTTGGAGTCATTAATGCTCTCGATCCCTCTGTAGGTGTTTGAGATTGTGGAGCGGGTGGAGGAGCTGCGTAAGAAGTGGCCGGTGGCCTGGGGGAAGCTGGACGAGGGCAGCATCGGGGTGGTGTCGCCGTACGCCGACCAGGTTTTCCGCATTCGTGCCGAACTCCGAAAGAAGAGAATGCACGAGGTCAGCGTCGAAAGAGTGCTTAACGTCCAAGGTGAGCAGAAAAAAAAAAAAAAAAACAGAAGAAGAAGAAAAAAATAAAGACAAGCTTTGGCTGAAAATGACAAATATGGTGTAAAACTTTATTCTTTAAGGCATTTCATTCTGATTTGTCAGTGGTTCCACCTTTCTTTGTAATATTGGTGAACATTTTGTTTGTTTTGCTTTTTTGGTTCTGCTGCTCTGGCTTGTGTTGCATCCAGCAGCTTTGTTCATGTCTCATTATTTACACATGGAACAATGCGCAGCTTACCATCAGGAAGGAAAGTTTTCTTAGCACTTGGATTTTTAATTTCTTGCATGTATAATCCCGATGTTTTATGAACAAGCTCCGGAGTTGGACAAATATTACATTATCATGTCAGTTTTTCCACAAACGTGATCATTTTGTTGTATTCTTTTTAATACAGCAACAAGAACTAGCACAATATTACCTAATTTTTGAATTATATAATGGGAGTGATGTCTTTTTTTTTTTTTTTTTCTGGGACATCTTGGCTAACCTTTAATCCTGCTTTGTACCTGAATTAATAACACAAAATTAGATGTTTTCTCTGTTGCTAAACCTAAATGTTTTGTTGGATTCTGCTGAATTGATGCATTTCCCCTAAAATAATGAATGTAATAATGGTAAAAATAAATAAAATCTCTTTTTGCAGGTAAACAGTTCCGAGTGCTTTTCCTCAGCACGGTGCGGACGCGGCATACATGTAAGCACAAGCAGACCGCCATCAAACGCAAAGAGCAGTTGGTGGAGGATTCGACCGAGGACCTCGACTACGGTTTCCTGTCAAACTACAAGCTGCTCAACACGGCCATCACCAGAGCTCAGTCCCTGGTTGCGGTGGTGGGAGACCCCATAGCGCTCTGCTCTGTTGGACGCTGCAGGTAATCCCTTCAAATCCGGCATTTAACAGATTTGACATAACGGCTGGTAGATTAAATAGTCGGTAAAAACTGACGTTCCTGCACAACAACCTAAATCTTACCATAACATTGGTGTTAAAGGATAAATTGCAGTTTGTTTAATTTCATTTTTTTAAAAATAGCTCATTTAATGTTTTTTCATATTACATCAAGCATTTGCTAAAATAGAAAATAGTACTTTTTTTATTCATTTTGAAACTTGTTGAAAATGAACAACTTTGGATTTAGATGTCTTTTGCACAGTTTAGTCTCCTTTAATGAGAACTCTGCATATATCTGAGAAGGCCATGTTACACAAAGGACCACTGTGTGCAGTGTCGCTTTGAGTCTTTGCCGCATGTGTCAGAAATCCTTTAGTCTCCATGGCAACCATTCAGCTGTGAAAAACGCCTGGGTGGATGTAGCTCCGCCTTTGTCTGCAGAAGCTGCCGGCTCGCGGAGCAGTCCTCCATCTGTAACTCCCCACTCCTTCAGACTAACCAGCAGAAATTAGCAAACGCAGTGAAACGGCGCATCAGCTGAGCTCATTATACGAGCTACTTGTACTTGTTAAAGGCTTAATAGCCTTTAACAGCTCCTTAATAGAGGAGCGATGATGTGATGACTTCCTGAAGGCGGAGTTTCAGAAAGAGCAGGAGCTTTTAAAGCGACGGGTCCAATTTTAAGGTGTTAATTTACAAGGTTACGTTTCTTTTAAGTCATATTTGATATGTACAACATTTTGTTTTTGAACAAATGAAGTTAACATAGTTATTTGATTGCGCTCTGTGTGCCTGGAAAACGCACAATACACATAAACACTATGATCTGGACCCCAAGACAGTAGCTGGAGTTTGATAGTCATATCCAATTAAGATGAATTTAAGGAAGGAAGAATAAAAAGATTCCAGCACAAAATTTTGCTGCTCAAGGTGGCAGCATGTTGGAGGAGCTCTGTTACATTCAGATTTTTTGGGGAGAGGCTTTTTGTTTGCCTCTCAAGGTGAGCAGATGATGTAAAAATCTTCATAAAATCAAGAAAATGATGAACATGCCTGAGCACCCTCTTCTTAAGACGGTATCCCACAACATATGGTCTGTTATCAGAAGCTCCTTCAGATTCGTTGTAACACTGACTGCTAGCAGATATCCTTCCTGCCCATAGCCGTCGAAATCTAAAGCAAATCTTTGAAGAAAATTGTGTTGCATTTAGGTATCTTCTGGGTTTGCATAGAGTATTTTGGAATTGAATTAATTTGAATACAACAGCGATTACATTTGGGATTAATCTGGCTCATCTCAACTTGGATGAAATTTGCTCCTTTACTCGGATATAGGCTGTAATTGATCCAACCTGCTGTCGGCTCATTGTTTGAATCGATGTGGGCCAGCCTCCACAACTGTCTCCATAATGACTGTGGTTTGCCAACGCTAGTCAAAATAACATGTCAAGGTTTTCACTGTCTGGCTGTTGACAAATGTCAGCCTGTCAGCATCCAGCCAGTAAAATTGATGCGATTAGGAGGAGTGCATCGTTTACACAGATTTCCAGCAACGAAAGGTCGAGGTCAGCGGCGCAGCGGAAACTTTGCTTTTAAAAACGGCGAACAGAAAGATGTTTTGATTTAATGTGCATTTAGAAATGGCTTAATTTTCATTCTTGGTTCCTTTCCAGAAAATTCTGGGAGCATTTCATCTCAATCTGCCACGAGAACTCCAGCCTGCACGGCATCACCTTCGAGCAGATCAAGGCTCAGCTGGAGGCCCTGGAGCTCAAGAAGACCTACGTCCTCAATCCGCTGGCCCCGGAGTTCATCCCTCGGGCCCTCAGGCCCCTTCAGGGACACCAGTCCTCCTCACAGGGCCTTCATCCCCACCATCATCCTCATCCTCAGCACGGTCTACCTGCCTCCAACAAGCAGGCCGCGCAGCATCACCAACAGCAGCAGCAGCAGCAGTCCCCTCCAAAGGTACTGAGTTTTTCTGTGGAAATCCTCACAGCTGTTAGAAAAAAGGAAAAGATCCAACAACAATGTCTGTTGTTCAGCTTAAAAGCTATAAATAATTGCATCTTGATCCCTTTGGTTTCAGATTATAGCATTAGTTATTGATGAAGTCATAGTGGTGATTTAGGATCTCAGCCGTCAGAAGAAAAATCTTTAGGGAGAGTCCACTTTAACAAACTGGATATTTACCCGGGATCAGGCTTCGGTTGTACTTTGATACTTAAAGTAGGTTTAGTTTTACTTTAAAAGATGTAAATGCTACAAGACATGTTCTGTTTTGTTAATATTTTTAGAAGAGAATTTGTGGGAAGATGACTGGTCTGCTACATTTTTCAGTTTTAGCAAACGCCAAATCACCAGGAATTTTTTCCAGTCTTGAATGCACCGCACCAAACCCCTAGCAGGCGAAGAATTCTCTTCGGTGTGGATGTCGTTACTGACAGAAAACCTGTTTTTAAGTATCAGGAAGGTTTTTAAACTGATGTCGGATGTAAGAATCAATATCGAGACTTGCCTCCAGTTTATCCACACTGGGAGAGAAAGGCGAAACATATTTCCAATGTGATTCTTAAAAATGCATCAGAACTGACTGAATTTTGCGTAAACAAACCTTTGCCAAAAAAAAAGGAAGAAATGGTTTAAGAATCAATGAAATTCTAACCTATTGTTTCACTTTTGCATAATTTTATGCAAAACCCAGCAGAGCCCCTGCTGGGTTTTTCTTCCCTGACTCTCAAACTAAAAGGCAGATTTATAAATTGATTTTGTTTTTGGGTATTTTAAACCAAAAAATCTGAAGAAAAAAAATAAACGTCTTATTTCATGTCTGGTTTAATTTGGAAAATATTGTTGGACTAGTAAGATATTTAGTCATATTTTTATACTTTAGCAAATCAGCAAAGAAATTACCATAATAATTCAACTTCTTGTCAATAGAAAAATAAAAATTCTCTACACTTTCTGGAGGTGGGAAACAAATTACTTAAAAAGTCCATGTAATTTTCACCACAGGAAATGATTTTATGATTACCAATTTGCCAGCGAGGAAGAAAGGAAACAATAAAATGAAAAATCAGACTGGAAATCAGCGTTGTGCTCCACACAAGATTCTCTTATTAGATTGTTTCGCTGGGTTTAAATCGCCTTTGTGTGGCTGTCTGCTCTCGCCGCCCGCCCTGAGGTAAAGGTTAACGAAATCAGCAGAGCTGCCAACCTGCTGCCGTCACCCACTGGGCCTAATGAGCCCCGGCTCCGGCAGCCAGCTTTAGGGATAAACACACGCTTCCGCTCCGCTCTTCCTTCCCTGCGCGGCACACTTCACAACTCTCTGAGCTGCCTGTGAGAAAACTACAGAGTGGGTGCTTTCTGTCATCGCACCTTGAACATTTAACAACCAGAGCATTCAGATTGTGTCAAATTTAGCCCAAGTTATTCTACAAAGTTTTAAAAATTGCATCCTTTTGCGATTATATTACTTAAAATTGTTACCAGAACCAGATTGTAACTTTAGTTTGTGTAGGTCTTATTAGAATTTTACGGCCAATTTCCTGTCTGAACATTTTGTTTTTTAATGAACAATGAATATTTATTTTGACCATTTTGGATTTCATGTGGAAAAAAATCTCAAATAAAAAAATTTAATTCTTGTAACGTTTTTCATTTTAAAAACCACATCCCACTTAGGCCTTCCACAATAAATCAATTAATCGCATTATAAATTAAAAGAAACTCAATACATTTTCTTGATTTTCAGTTTATTTTCTTCAGTTTAGTGCTTTGGTCTCAAATAACCCCTTTGTTTGAAAGATCATTTTGTTTACACAGTTTTCACAATTCATTTTATTTGTTGTTTCCCTTATTTTCTTGATTTATTTTGAATATTATTATGCTGTCTTCCGGTTTAAATATTTGTTAGAATTTAAAGTTTATAGATCATTGACGATGTGTTTTTGCACTATTATACAATTATTACTATTGTATTACTTGAAAATGGTCTCAAAACAACTAATATTGTTTATTGCAATAAATTCTGGGACATCTTATCGTCCAAGAAAATTTATAGTAACAGGCCTAATCATACTATAAATGTAAATAATAACAATAATAATAAGAAATGGTTGCTGTAAAACAGGTTTTGTGTAATATTGCTGTAAAACAGATGATCGGCCGATACTTGAACGTGAAACCGGTCTTATCCACCGATCTTATCCACCTCCAAAAAAAACTCTCCGTTTTTGCTCTAAGCAGCGGTCACCCAACAGGTGCAAAATGGAGCTTCTTTGTTTCTACATTTGGCAACTTTTCAGACTAAAGAGAAAAAAAAATCGCCATCAACCAGAATCAGAATCGGCAGGTCAGGCTTTTTAAAGATCTGTAATAGGCCAGAAATCTGCAGTCGGTGCGCCTCTAGTTGTGACCGTTCTGTATTACGCAAAAATTAGACACTAAGAACTGTAAGGTCACTAATCTGCTTTTCGTCATACTCCTTATCCCACTGACTCCCCTTCCTGCTGTTCTACAGTAACTATGGTTTCATAACTAATTGCTTTGCTTTCCTGTAGGGGAAACAGGCGAACCACACAGAGCACCTCCCACCTGATGGATATGGTGAGTATCAAAAGCCTGTGTGTTGTTTATATTATTGAACTGTGTGTATTTGTAATAAATAGTTGGTTTAGGTTTATTTGGGATTTGTACCTGCCTGCACGCCATTTTTATTGGCAAAGAAAAGAGTCAAGAACAACAAACATGCAATTAGATTATTTCCCTCTAAATGAACCCAGCGTGGGCTCTGAGATGCAGCAGCCCAGATGGATACACACAGGCCTGAGGCTGTTGACACCATCAGAGCGAAGCAGCCAGCAACACAATAATCTTTTCTAGGGAAGCGCAATAAGTTTATGTCAGCAAGCTGCACTAGTCTTTTAGACTTTTAAAAAGACAATCTGTGAAAGTCTAAAATTTGACTCCATCTGTGATGCTGGTTACATTTTTCATTGGTGGAAAAACATAACCCAATTTTCCAAAAATTAAATCTGAATTGTTCAATTGATGAAATTGATGACCATCTGTCGATCCTTTCTCTAATCCATCCATTTATCCCGTCTACATGTTTTTTATGGATTTTGCATTTAAGGTTTGATGCTGACTGAAATCTCTACCATACATTTGTATTATTTTTGTATTTAGATTTTTATTAAAGCACTACATTGACCTGAAAACCTCACCTTATCTACTTTTAGAAAAGTTTGTAGTTTTACAATAGCCATCGTCATTGAAAGAAGTCCATTCAAGTGTATTTTTTTTAAAATGTATTCCTTTGTCACCCTTCACATTTTAGTGCAATCCAGCCCTGCCGTGTTGATGGGAAACCCCATCCGGGCCTTCACGCCCCCTCTGGGTGCCACGCCGGCCGGCATAGGGAAGTCGCCCAGCCCCGTGCAGCGCATCGACCCTCACACCGGAGCCAGCATCCTCTACGTACCAGCTATGTACGGCGGAAACGTGGTCATGCCCATGCCTCTGTCGGTACGTTTCCCCCAATAACCTGAATTAGTCATCTGCTCCCTCACTGCGTGCGGTCATCCTGCGAAAAATCTTCTTGATCCGTGATTTAGTTTTGTCGTCCTTAGTTGCCCTGGCCAGGTTACCAGAACCGCTTTGCTGTGGACCCTCGCATCATGAGCCACCCGGCGGCCATGGCCTACAACTTAAACCTGCTTCAGCCGCAGAACCGAGGCTCTCCCATCCCTTATAGCGGCGTCGCCCACCCCTCTCCTTTAGGACTGGCCCAGCTCAGCCCAGAGAAGGACCTGCAGGCTGACCTCATCAGGAACGGTCTGCTTCTCTTGTGCTTAAACTTCAGGCCAATCAGCTGCAGCTACAAATAAACTGTAAATGAGAAGCACTTGAGTTGACTGAAGGTGGTTATGTTGTGACTTGTAGGTAAAGGAGACGGCTGCACAAAGGTCGAACAGACCCGTCTTCAGACACCAGAGAGGAAAAACGCAGACATGAGGGAAAAACAGGCAGGTTTACCCGTTAGTCGACGGGTATAAATGCGCATTATGTTTTATGAAAGCTCGTTTATTATTACGATTATGTTAAAGTTCATTTTTGTGTGTTTTGCTGCAGGGAGATTTAGACACTGGTCAAAGTCGAAGTTTAGATTCCCAACCAGAGGGTCTGGTTGGCTTTCCGAACGCTCTGCTTCACCGAAAAGACCCTTCAGCTACCCAAAGATCCCTCAACTACCACCTGGCACCACCCAGCCCAGCGTTTCCTCCGCACCCGGCCAGCGGAAGAACCTTCCCCCAGCAGTACCCCGTTCCTAGACTTCCCTACCGGGTCGGCCAGCCTCCACATCCAGGGATGCCCCAACAGAATCAGCAGCAACAGCTCAGTCCTGCCTTCACCGGTGGAAGCCACGCTTCCTTCTTCAGCGGTTCTGTGGCTGCTCACCGATCCGTGCAATCGCCCACTGTGGACGGGGCGGAGTCTTCGGGGGCCGAGGAGATGAGCAGCACCGTTAGGACTCACATGGGCCACCAGGGGGCGCAACACCCAGGCCTACCACAGCACAACAGGGTCAGCAACTTTGGGGAGGATGGACAAGATGGAAGTCTGGACGGTTTAGGTGGGTTAAAAAAAAAAGCTTTAATGTCAGTGAGAAAACGTGAAATGCTTGTGCTTCGAAAGTAGTAGAATGTTAATATGATATGTGAAAAAAACTACCATGTGACTGGTTTGGTCAAAACTCAGGCAAAAACAAAATAGTGCATTAGGAAAAACAATAGATGCAACAGTTGAAGCGAAAAATAAAATGGTATTTGACCTTAAATTTCAAGTCATTTAAGTATTAAGTCTCAAATTTATGCATGTAAAATTAAGGCCTTTAAATATCTTATGTGAATCTAAAGAAATGTAAGACACAAAGGTTGGATGTCTCTCCACTTCCAATACTGTGTTGAGGCATTTGAAGCTAGCTGCAAATATAAACCTGCTGGCTAGCTAGTTGGCAGGAGCTAAGTTGAAGCCAAAACTAGGCCATTTGAGAAGTTCTGGGTAGAACATATTTACAGACAGCTTTTTTTTTTTTTTTTATTTATCTTATATACAAATTGTATATATTTTTGTACAGTTTTGGCTTCATTACTGCTCTGAGTATGATGTTCTTCCAGTAAACCGTTCTCTTTTATTGCCTGTCTGCTCCAGTTAACGATTAATCGATTACTAAATTAGTTCACTATCATTTCAACAATGAATTAATCACTTAATATTTGATGAATCATTTCATTCCTCGTTTTGAGTAAGATGCGATCGGCCGTTTTACTAATTTGTTGTTTTGAAATGCAAATAAGTAAATAATTGAAATTCATTGAGTCAGTGCTTTTCAAATGGCAACTTTAACCAATCGCACATTTTTTAACCTTTCAGACCTCCAGAGTCCCCTGACTTTAGAAGCCCTGAGTCAGCAGCAGCAGCAGCAGGCGGCCAGACTGGGCCAGTGGGGGGAAGCAGCAGGCCCCTTCCTCCAGGGCAGTGTTGCCTTTCCTCTGCCCCAGCAGCTCGCCCACCTCGCTCAATCTGGCATGGCTCGCTTTCCCCCTCAGCTGCTCCGGGCTGCTACCTGGGGGCTTAGTGCCAATATGGACGACGAAGCCGTTTCCTCTGCTACCGCGGGACCAACATGCTCCAGGTTAGCCTTAGTCTAAAAAGTGTTGTTTCTTCTTTTCTTTGTTTTATCTTTTAGTGTTAGTCGTTTGAAATATCGGGTTTTTGTTGGATAGAACACCATCTTGAAGTCAAATTTCGAAAAGAAAAAAAAAAAAGTATTTCTGTCACGTTGCTTTAAGGTACCCGGGCCTTTTGAGAGAGATGCCCCCCCAGGAACAGCCGGAACCACGGGAAGCGGCCGAATTGCAGCCGCCGCCTCAGTCCCGCCTGCTCCAGTACCGACAGTCCCAGACCCGTGCCTCTGGCGAGCCCTCGTCCTCCTTAGCCCCCCTGTCCAATCACGCTGGCCCCTTCCCTACAGGACTGTACTCCCACGAAACTGGCCGGAACCTCCTCAACGAAAACCTTCTCAACAACCCGGCTCTGCAGCAGCAGCAGCAGCACCCGGGGAACCCCCTGTACAACGCCGGCAGCTACCCGAATCAGCCACCAGCGCAGTCCGGCGGCAGCAGCCCCCCACCATCGAACGTGAAGTATCTCCTGCAGGAAGCGCAGTGGTCCCATGGCGGAGCGGCGTCCGTGTCCCAGCAGAACCACCTCCTAGGGAACCAGAGCCATAGCCTTCTGTACGGACTGCCCCTGATGGCTCACCCCAGCAGGCCGGAGCAGGTGCTGATGCAACTCCACCACCAGCAGCAACAGCAGCAGCAGCAGCAGCAACAACAACAGCAGCAGCAGCAGCAGCACCATCAACAGCAACAGCAACAAAATCAAGGCCCGGACTCTGAGTCCTACCACCCTCTGTCCCCTAGAACATCAGCAGCCGCAGCCATCCACAGCGTAGATGAGGTACGCCTGCTTGGTTTGTTGTTTTGCACCGACCCACTTATTTTTCGTCCTGCTTTTGATGTCAGGCTGATTCCAATTCAGAAAAAAACGGAATCAATTTACGTAGAACATTTCTTTTCTTTCTTTTTTAACACAGACATGTTAAAACAAAACAGCCACATCTCTGAGCAAGTAATCATTGCTGTTTGTTACATGAAATAAAATGTAACAAAGGCCATTTTAATCAACTTAAAATGTTTTTTTGTTTAAACAGAGACATAAAGGTGCTGAATTAGTCTTTTATTTGATCATTTTGATTCAAATAAACACTTCAAACAATAAGAAACATAAAAATAACAGAATTTCATTTTTTATTTTTCTTTGTCAAAGCAATTAGGAGTAAAACAATCAAATTAAAATTAAGTAAACTAAAAGGTTGATGCCCCTATACACGTTATGTAGCTCTTTCTTCCCCTCTTTAAATAAGCTGCATGGTTTCTAGAGGAGCTCTCCTGTCAGTGTCGTGTTGAAGCCGATTCCAGGCAGATAAATATAACCTTCCTGCTCCTCCGTCCTTCTGTTCCCTCGCAGTATGAACCGAGAGGTCCGGGCCGGCCCCTCTATCAGCGCCGCATCTCCTCCAGCTACCCGGATGAATCATCTCCAGCCCACCCCTGTCATCCCGAGCCCCAGGATCACCCGCAGCAACCGCACGGCTCCTACAGCTACCCCCCCCACGACCACCTCTGGCCCAGCAACGGCGGGGGTCCCGGTCCATTCCAGAACATTCCATGCAACGGAGCTAGCAAACTAGTTCAGCATCGTGAACTTCTCGGTGTGTGTGTGTAGGGCTGCTGTAAACAGTTATTTTAGTTGAATAGAAGATGCTATCATAGCTATTTAAGCTAGGAAAAGAAACGCATGACAGAGAAAATGCTAGTAAAGAACAATTCGGCTCCTTTTATTTTTTTAAATTAGAAAACATTTTATTGCTTAAAGCTTAATCTTTCATATGATGTATGAAAAAACATTTTTTTAATTAAGAGTTCCTGATTTCGTTACCAACACAAGTTCTAATTTCTGTGCTTGAAAAGTCAAAAATTTGCAAAACGAAAAAAAAAGTTAAAAATTGAGATTTAAATCAGAAATTTTCTAAAAAAAAATAAAAATAAAATCAACAAATTTTTACTTTTGACACTCAGAAATGTCCAAATTTTCAGACTAGAAAACTTCAGAGATTAATCAACGTGTCAATCTTTTGCTGTAAATTTACTCCTCGTTTTTGTGTCTATAAATAACCATGATTGGTTGTCATAGATTTTAGTTCTTGATTTCATTAGCAGCGCAAGTTTTCATTGTCGTTTACCTTCTCCCTCCCGCAGCTTCAAAGGTCCATCGTCAGACGGACGAGCAGGTGAAGGCGGAACCGGCCGGCACGCCGCAGCAGGCGCATCCACACAACCTCAACTCCCTTCAGCACCAGTTTCCTCCTCTAATGCCCAATAAGAAGCAGCAGCAGCAGCCGCCACCGCCGCCCCCGCCGCCACCACAGCCTCCGACAGAGCCCACTCAGGGGGCTCCCAATTTAGTAAAGCCGCCCACCATGTCGTACGCGAGCGCCCTCCGAGCGCCTCCCAAACCGAGAGCCGTTCGACCCGAGCAGGCGAAGAAGAACAGCGACCCGCTGTCCCTCCTCCAGGAGCTGAGCATCGGAAGCTCAAACGGTAGCAATGGTTATTATTCTTACTTTAAATGAGAGCCGACTGTCTTGCGTCGTAAGTAAAGCGGAACAAAAAAAAAAAGGCAAAAAAAATTGTAAAAGTTTTGTAAAATTTCTAAAAAAGAAATAGTGGAAAGTGCATTTTAAAGAATTGTTTGTAATAGTAGATTTTAGATTTTTCTTTTTTGTTTCTTTTCTCTTTTATTTTAACTTCTGGTTCTTTTCTCTCCTGACATATCTGTGAAGAAAGTCAGTATATATATAGCAAATGCATTACTGGTATATATATACATATTCATTATGTATATATGAATATATACTTATATTATCTACACTTGTACATGTACGTAATGCTTAGAAAACAAAAATACAAAAAAATAAAATAAGATGAAAGATCAATAAAAAAAAAAAAAACCCCGACTTATTTGACCATTTAGCTATCTGCTTAGTTTTCCTGCTTTAGTTGGTCTCTAACTATATTTTTAGTTCTTCTTTTTTCTAACTCCTGTTTTTGTTTTTTAACAACCATTTGATTTTAAAGTGAACACTGACCGTTCACACCACTGCAGTTTGTTGTATTGCATGAAAGCTAAGTGGTCGACTGAGTGAAACCGAAAGGAACAGTGTATAGAAGTAGATACATTTTTCCTCTAATCTGTACAGAAAAAGAAAATAAAAGACTGAACTGTATTCCACAAAAAAAAAAAAAAAAAAATCATATTAGTATTTGCATTATGAGGGTTTTTTTTGTTGTTTTGTTTTCAGCTTTTTTTTTTTTTTCTTTTTGGTTCTTAGTCATCATTAACTTAAATAATCTGGTGATGTAGTGATTAATGTGATTATTTATAGAAAAAAAAAACAACAAAAAAAAAACTTTGCCAAGATCTCACTGGGGGAAGTGCGGTGTGCAGACGTCGGGACAGCTTTCATTCCTCCTCTGTCGGCTTCAACCGCAACACGTTTCTTTAGGCGACAACATGAACTGCTCTGCTTCAATTTACTTTAACTGTTTTGTTTTTTTGTTTTTTTTTTCTTTGAGATAGTCTTTTAAATGTAAAATTGTTTCCCTGCTTTTGTTCAACTTTCGATTTGGATTTTGTGTTACGTGGTTTAGAATAATCTGATGGTCTGTGGAAGTGAACTGAGAGTTGTTAAAACGTGCATCGTGGGATCATTACTTCCAGTCAGATGTTTTTGAACAACAACAAAAAGTACTGGAGGAGTAAACCCGTGGCAAACAAAATCGGAAAATATTGCATCCACCCCCCCCCCAAAAAAAAAGAAAAAAGACTGCCGCAGCCATTAACCACAGTTTGAAATTTTATCCATTATTTTTTTTAATATCTGGATTTGGGGTGGTCTTAAAGGAAGAAAATTGGTTTCGTTTTTTTTGTTTATGAGAAAGTAGATGATTTTATTAGCATTTTACAAACGTGTCTCAATTTTATTCATTGCTTCAATTTTTTAAAAATGTAAAAATACAGCTACTTAAGAAATCATAAAACTTCCAGTTACATATTTTATCTTTGTTTCACAACAAATGTTAAATTAACACAACACTGCTCGCTAAAGTTTTACTACTAGCTAAAACTTCGGCTAGCAGTTTCACGTCTGACTACAGTTTCCACTGCTGTAGCTAGCAGTTTTATTACTGGCTAATCTTCAGCTAGCAGTTTCATTTCTAGCTAAAAGTTCACTACTCTAGCTAGCAGCTAACATGCTAGCTAAACTTAAGCTTGTGGTTTCATTGCTGGCTAAAGTTTTACTGCTTCACATAGCCGCTAGCAGTTATGCTAGCTAAACTTAAGCTAGTGCTTTCACTGGCTGAGGTTTTTTTGGCTACAGGTTTTATAAAGAAAAACATTTCTAAAATTAATGCCAGCTATTGATTTAGTTTTTAAAAGCAAAATTATTACTGTAAAATATTTAGGCAGTACTTAAAACAGGCGTGGGCCCGTATGCGGTGGTTTTAGTGCATCATTAAATTCAATGTAGAAATAAACAATATGATCTAATTATTTATATTTTTTAACAGAAAATCAGCAGTTCCCACTGCTGTTATAGTAATGCATTGCTGTAATGCTGTTACAGGCATAATGTGTTTTTCCACCCTTTTATACTTTTTTTCTGCCCCCTGCTATGAATACATTGAAATTAACCTGCTTAACGAGTTGAACTATCTGCCATGTTAGAGCACTTATTAAAAGGACTTTATGCTTTGAGAGCGGCATAATGGAACATCTTACCATTTTTTAAAACCAGAACGTCTTAAAAATGCCAATTGCTTTAATATCGGCAACTGCCTAATTGACGAGGGCAGTTTTTAACTTTTACATTTGCTTAAAAATTTCTGTCCAAAAACTAATTTCATTTTACCAAACGTGACCCTGAACAATGAGAACAGCTTCGTTTAGCAGATGTTCATTTTGTTTCAGGAAGGTCATTTTAAGTTTTCGTTCCATTAGAAGATTCTGTGTTATTTTGAGGAAGAAATATGCTTTCCAAGTTTGGTGGGAAGGGGGAAAACAAATTTTTGTGAAATAAAACTCAAAACACACAAAAAGAGAAGAGAGGTGAAGAGACTGAAGAAGTTTGTTCAAAAACCTTTGACTGTTGGTATGTTTGCTATTAATATCTGCATAATTGAACAGGAATGGTGATGTTATGGAAGTCATGATTTATAAAAACAAACAAAACAAAAAAAAAACATAAAAAAAACAATAGAGACGGCCCAGTTCTTTGATTTAATCGGATTTGTAAGTCACTGCTCCAGCAGCTGATCGATCGCTCTTCTGAAAATGACTTTGATCTTTCTTCCTGCTCGCTCTAGAAAACCACGCCGCAGGGGAAGTTTTCGAGTTTATTTCGAATTTGAGTTTCCTGCACACAGATAAATTTAAGAAATCTCGTCACTGGTAATCGTGGCTTCATATTGTTGCATTTAGTCTCTGATGTATTTCTTTCCTTTTGGTTTAAAAAAAAAAAAAAAAAAAAAAAAAAAAAAAAAAGCCTTACAGCCAGAAACGAAGATGTTTTAAATGTTGAGCTCCGAATCCTTTTCAAGTTTTGACCTTTCAAATGACAGGATCCTGATCATTTTTTTTTTTTTATTTAGCAGATAAAACACCTACTTGTAAATATACATTTTGTATGTATTTACAAATGAGAACTTTGGGAGCGCCTCGATTTTGTAGAAGCTGATCAATGAAGAGGTACGCCCTTTTTAATTATGCAAATTCACAAAAAAAATAAAGAGAAAATCTAGAAACGGTAGTTGCATCACCTTGTAACTTTGTAGATTTTTCTTTTCGTTTTCCTCTTCTTTTTTTATTTGTTCTTTTTTTTTTTAAGAAGCTGCCCGGCTTCTTCAGCAGAGGAGAGTTTCTGTTGCGCCTTTTTAAGACGACCTAATTTACTGTACAATATGTATTTTTTAAGTACACCTTGCTGGATTCGTCCTGTCATGTTTTGTCACCACAGCTGTACAACAATCAACACCTGGATTCATACGTCAATGCTTAGCCTGTTTCTTGTTTTATTTTTGTTGTTTTTTTTTTTTTTTTAATCTTTTATTGCATGTTGCGATGACCTTGTTGGGTTTTGATCCTCCGTTTCTATTGGTTTGTAATGATTTCTGGATGAAAAACGGTAAAGGACAAAAAAAAAAAAACGTTTTTGTTTTCAACCTGCAGAGTTAAATTTTTGGTATTTTTCTTTGACGTGTACAAATAACTTGTGACATTATACATAAAACTGTTACTTTTACTAATGTGTCGATCAAAAGAAAAAAAACAAAAAACAATTGAATGGTCGTATATGTTTCCCCGCCTTCCTTTTTCTTCCTCCTGCAGTCTGAAGGGCTAAAGCTGAGGTCGCTCCCTGGGGATCGTGCGGGGAGCCCGTTTTTTTTTTATTTTATTTTTTTCTCTCTTGTTTTAAAGTCATCGGCTAATCTCTAAAGTTGTGCAATACTAATATTTCACCGCTTTTTTTTTTTTGTTTGCTTTTTTTTTCTCTTTTTAGCTACAGTTCTATTTATTAAGACAGAAGAGATTGAGCCAAAGACATTTTAAAGGGATTTTATTAGCAGTTTTTTTTTTGTTTCCTGATTTCTAATATTTCAATTCTTTGCTCTGTGTGTACCTCGTTAACACGATGACGTAATCTGAGTTGGATTTGAAAGCTCCCAACATTACACCACATTTCATGATATGTCCTAGATGTGAAACCAGCTGTAAAGTGTGTGTGCGAGTGGCTCACAATTAAAAAAAAACAAAACAAAAAAAACAAAAACAAAAAAAAAAAAGAGAGAGAGAGAGGCAAAGGGTAGCTTTTGCCCGGCCAGCAGAGAGCACTGTGTTCAGCCTCCTATAAGCGCCGTCTTCTCCTGTTATCCGTTGGGCCTCCTCTGTTCTCCCCCCGCTGCAGTGAATCAATGGCACACCTGTTCCTCCCTGCTTTCCAGTCCCCATCGGTTTCTCCCTCGTGGGCTCAAAGTAATGAATATTCATTTCAACTGGTGGTTGTTATGAGAACTGATTTAGGCTGTGTTTTAAAGGTTTTCTTTTCTTTTTTTAATTGTTTCTCTATTAAAGTGTTTTTATTGAAACTGCTCGAGTGTTCTCGCTTTTTTTCCCTTCTTCTTCTTCTTCTCACTCTTTCTGTGCAGAACGAGGCAACATAAAGGCGCCTCTGTGCTCCGGTTGCGTCACGCGAGACGTAAAGCCGTTTATAACAACTGTGTTGCCTTCGTAGTTGTTACAAAAGTACTGCATACGTCAAATATGACGTGAAAGAAATTTGACTTTGTAATTAAATGCCTTGAAATTGGGCCCCTGTCTCTTTAAGAAACTCCTGCTCTTTCTGAAACTGGAAGCCCTCACAACGTCGCTCCTCTTTAACGTTTTTACCAGCGTTGCAGGGAAAGGTAGTTCGTATCATGAGCTCAGTAGATGCGCAGCTTCAATGGGTATTTGCTAATTGCTGCTGGCTAGTCTGAAGGAGCGGAGTGGACGGGCGCTCTGATTGAGAACGTTGGAAACCTCTGATCCAAGGAGAAGCTGCGTCTCGAAGGCTGAATACACGATTTTGTGTTGCTTCTTCATTTTTCCTTCATTTTGATCATTTGAAGCAAAAAATGCAAATTCCAGTTTTCTTTCTTTTTTTTAATTTATTTTTTAGAAGTAGAATCCTGAAACATCCGATCCTTTTTAGACGTGCAACAGCAAATCCGGGTCTGAAAGAACTCTCATCCGAACCAATTGATACAAAATTTGTCAGTTTTTTATTTTTTTTTATTTCCTTAGAAATTTGTAACGAGTAAGAAATACAGAATCAACGCCATTCCAAAGCTTATTCAACTGCATGCTATATAGAGAAAAGGAAACGTATCACATCATGGCAACATTTGCCCCGAAATGCAACCATTTTATTTCATAACGCAGCAGCAGCAACAATCTCGAGAACTAATATAAATGAACAGTTTCATCCAAACACTTTCCTATACAGCTGCACACCGTTCATGTCTTAAGCAAAGATTATTAAGAGAGCGATGAGTCAAACTGAAGTACATCTTACTGAAAATAACGACATGTTTCGTTGCCCTGAGCAAGGTTGACATTCTGGTTGTCGCAGCTCTGACGGAACGATGTAGTCCGGTCTGACGTGACACCGGAGTTCTGTATCAAAGGTTAAGTTCACATTCACACTGTTCACCATGTGATCCCAAAGCACTTCCAGTGTGAAGTCGAGCAAAGTCGAAACGAATGGAGAGGCTTTCAGAGTCACACCGTCCACATCGTCTGAGCAAGTTTCCAGTTACATTTCTTGAAGTTTTGTGTTCTTAAAGAAACATTTGTTTATCCTATTTAACACAAATAGGACATGAAATCTTGACTGCTGGACTTAGGAGAATATCACTAATAATTTCACTGACCTACACTTCAAAACATCCAAGGTGTCACTTACAGCACTTGATATAATCTGCTGGGGGGTTTTGTTTTGGTTTTCTGGTTTTTTTTTTTTACAAAAACCAACCCATCAGACATTACATAAATATAAATACCGTACATCTGCCTGCTAAGAAGGTTAATCGTGTCTAGGGTAAATAAAACTTTCTTCATTTTGCCCGTGTCGTGGCTCAGTCAAAGGCCTTTTATGTATGCACAGTGCACCTGCTAAAACTGAACCTTTTCCAACATGGCTGGTGCTGCAGACTGTGGGAGTGTTTAGCATTCAGTCTGACACACACACACACACACACACACACACACACACTAGAAAACTTCTTGGCTTCAGCTTATTTTTCTCTCCATTCTCCATCTTCAAAGCTTCTTTGAATAATCCTTCAGACGCCTGTTTGACATTATTAATGCCGACGCCATTAAAAATACATACACCTTCCTGTAAAGGTGCATATTATGTGGCGCTGAAATTATGGTTAGTGTGACGTCAGACTTGTACTAGAAAATCCTTAGGGCCGTTTTTGTCTAAAAGGAACATACATGGGAGTAAGACCATGGTCATGTTAAGAATGATTCATGGGTGTAATTGAGAAAAACAAACAAACAAACAGGATGTTGGTAAACAATGAGCTGTACACAAAAAAAACAAAAAAAAAACAGCATGTGAATTGTGTTTCCGGTTGTGTTCACTCTGGTCGCATACAGGGGTCAGGAAAACACATCAGCCTCCTCACAAAAGGCCCCATTCAACTGCTGTGATGCGCAAACACCAACACACATTTTTTTTATTATTATTATTAATTTTTTTTTTTAAACTGGAAAACAACGAGAAAGAGATTCACGGCCCCGTTCGGCTGGCCGGCATCACTCTACTTGCTCCGGCTCGGCGTCCATGCACGTCTCCCAGGGGTTCTGGGGCATCCGGGGCATGGAGAGGACGAGGAGCGCGATGCCGGCCAAGAAGAGGAGAACGAAGCCAGAGCAGGCGCAGGCGAAGGACCAGGCGTAGTAGTACTCGATCCAAATGGTGTCCTCGCTCTCGATCATGCGCTTCACCGACTGACGCATCACCTCCAGCGAGATGAAAGCGCAGATGCCTGAAGGCAGAGAGGCAGCAGCAGGGGTGTGAGCGGGGCGGTCAGCGTGAAACTGTAGGGGTGTGCGGACCGGGGAGGCCGCTGCGGGGGGTGAGCGGAACTGACCTGCGAACGCAAAGAACATCCCGGCGGGTTTGAGAAGGTAGTCCCTTCCTTTGCCTTTGCCGGTCCACGACCCGAGCAGACACAGAGAGCCGAGGATCATGAAGGCCAGGCTGAAAATGGAGATGGCTGCGGCGGAAATGTTGTACTCTGGAAGGAAAAATAAATAATAATAATAACAAAAAAAAGTTAAAATATAAACAACAGCTTCAGAAGCTCATGAGAGAAAAAGGCATGGAGCGAATCTAGAGTATGAGGAAAAAATACTGATACCCAACAACCCTAAACATACCGATGCCCAACAACCCTAAACATACTGATGCCCAACAACCCTAAACATACTGATGCCCAACAACCCTAAACCTAAACATACTGATGCCCAACAACCCTAAACATACTGATGCCCAACAACCCTAAATATATGACAGTCTGTATTCAGACTGTCATGAAAAGGTCAAACACAGGTCGCATTATGTCAAAAATCTGAATCTACCCACCTATCGATCTATCTATCTATCTATGGCAGGAGTTTGTCTTTTATTTCACATGAACGTAAACTTTGTCATGACAGATTGTGTCATTTTCAGAAGATTCCTCACTGGCAACATTTTTGGCTCAATCATTTATTTTATGTCAGTTGTCTGTTCATGGATTTTTATTGACGGTAAAAAGAGTAACACACGGACTTTCGCTCAAAGTCTCAAAGGCAATAATCTTGATGTTCTCAAATTTACCAACATACATTTGCTTTACTTTCATGTTCGCAGATTCCATGTGTGGGAAGGAAACAGCAGCTGGTTTGTATCTTGCTGGTTCTGATCGGGAGCGTTTGATCTGCCGCCTGTTTGCCTGCTAACCATCCCATTGGGGGGGGATGGTTAGCAGGGGGTCTCCTTTGGGAGCAGAGAACCTCCATCCTGGAAGGAGAGGACGGCCGCCGCACCTTGAGCATTCTGCGCTTTGAGGTAGTTGGTGCGTCTCTGCTGTGCAACTTCATTTGTATTTTAGGTGAAATCTGTATTTATAAAAAGTGTTTAATGTAGGTGTGACACAGGCATACTGTAGTTAACTTAGCTTTTTAATCCAAGGAAGACTGGAGCAGCTCATAGCTCTTATGAAAATCATTTTCATATCTTCAGCAACAATATTAGTGAGGACTACTTAACTGCCAGACTTCAACAATGTTCTCCCAAAATGGCTGCTGAAAACGTAGTTCCAAGTTATAGCTTTGAACGACTCCTTTTCTAACTTCCTGCAGCAGCTGGCTGCGTTTCAGTGCGAAGCCGTTAAGTAAAAATAATCGCACATGCTGCTTGATTGGATTTTCGGAAAGCGTTTCTGTCTGTGAGTACGCGAGGAAGAAAAGAAACAAATACACACAGTGAAAAAAGTCGGTATTCAGTAAATCCGACGTTCACTTCATTTTTCGGATCGTTTGAGAGGCTAAAGGGAGCACTGGAGGAGGATAACTACTACCGCACGCTACAAATCTAACGTCACGACAAGAAGGAAAGGCCACAAGTCAGGTAGGAAATGCGCAGAGCATTTAGAAAGAGAATCCAGTTTTGTTGCGATATCTCGTGGCATCGACTCTTCACTACTTTTTTTGGTGACTGCATGACTGACTGTGATTTGTATCATTAAACTGCAAACGTATCTTCAAACGTATTGACAATTATTGATGCTCTCATTGAACAGACAGTGGAGAATGTAGTAAAAATCACAATCTTGACAATACGGTTTGGTTCCTTCTTTAAAAACATCAACTGAAATTCATCAGGAGGATTAATATGAAGACAAGGAATGTATCGTGATATTTGGTGAATGACGTACTTTTTTTTTTTTTTTTTTGTAACTGGCTGACGTGTCTGTGAAATCATTTCTCTCCACGTCTGATTTAATTTCCTAATTTTCTGCTCACTGAATTTTTTTAGCTGTAAGCAGCAATTACCGAAATTTGAAATATATCACAGCGTGTGTCCACTGAATCTAATTAATAAACGAGTTCCACGTTTTGAGCCGAACTGCAGAAATAAATGACACTTTCAACAATATTCTGATTTGTTGAGCTGTATATGTGTGTGTGTGCATGTCCGCACACACACGACCGTTTCAGTGGTGCACATTTTCAAAACTGTGTTGTTTTTGGTTGGACCGTTTTGATGTGACACAAGACGGATTATATTCATCAAACAAATCAGTTTTTTTTCTGCCTCGGTGTTTAGACAAGATGGAGTGACATGACCTTCAAGCAGGGAACGCTTAGAGAACAACGTACCTTTTTGTGTTTTGTATTCAAATATCTCTGCATCTTGTCCTGGATTGAAGTGTCTGAAGTAAGTGCAGTTTTCATCTGTGAAAAGAGAGGGAGGAGAAAGATTTCAGTGTCGAGCCCTGCAAGGCGCAATAGCTTCAAAAATGTTTAAAGGACATGTATAACGATCTAAAGGAGCCGTTAGATCTAAAGCATTAGTGTGAAGCTGTCTGATTTACACTTACAAGGTAATTAAAATACAAGTCCTAATTGCTTCGCCTGTTAGGGAAAAAGCTAAATGCCTTTGCGTCACAAATCGAAACAAACATGTAAATAATGCATTTCAGCCTAAATAATCAAAGTCTGCGAAAGTTTTTATCGTGCGGCTGGGAAAGTCGAAACGTTTCTCGCATCAGAGAGAACATTCAATGTGACGATTAACGACTTCTCCTCCTGAACTGTTTCTCTGACCTGGGTGTGCCTCAGGGCTCCGTCCTCGGACCCGTGATGTTCTCACCGCACAGGTGAGCGCCACACACAGCCTCCAGCTTTGTTTGTGTGCAGATGATGCACAGGTCTATTTGCCAAGTTGCCCCCGGCAGCACGAATACATCAGAATCTGTGCTACGTGGTTTTAAGAAGACGAATTTTCTGCACCTGAATGAGAATAAAACGTCCTGTGTTTGACTGAGATTTTGACACTAGCGAGTGAAGTAAACCATAGGAGAGATATTAACTAATTTTACTTTTTTAAAAAAATTGTTACTGCAGTTTCCATTGGATTGTTGCTTTGTTTTAGATACTTCACTTTCTTTCTTCCCGTGCCGCACCGCTGAACCTTTTCACACACTGAAGTCTTGCCCCGCATCTTCTCACGTCGTTATGGGAAACCCTCCTGCTGAGCACCGCGTGAACGTCCGGCCTCCCTCACAACACTTCACACCCTCTCCGATTTGTCACATTTACGCTCCAAGAGCATCTTAAAACTGACACCCTCCGGATAACGGCAACAGACAAAAACTGGTTCCCGTGCAGAAACGCGCTTGGCTTCAACAAAGCAGCTGCGGTTGCGTTTTCCTCCTGCAGATGACGTGCTAAAGCTTGGGGATTTGTTTGAGTGAAAGTGGAGTTGCTCAATGTGCCCATGAAGTGGCTTGGCAGAGGAAAAGGTTCTTTGTTGTTGAGCCGGGTCGATAAAATATTGAATCCATGTTTAGGAGAAGTCTGGAATTAATACCAAATCGAGAACACGTCTTACTTTCATCGCTCACTGTGGATGTATATGATGGGAGCCGAGGCCACTTATCACACATCCTGTACATGCCAAGAGAGCTTTAGACAGAAAGTATTAAATCAAAAAAAAAAAAAAGCTGCTTGAAATATCACATTAAAGGATTAATCTCAGTCTGTGAAAAGAGAGGGAGGAGAAAGATCAAAACAAATAAATGAATAAAAATCAGCCCTCACTCAGTGAGAAATAAATGCTGCTGTGTGGAAATGTGCAAAACAAGAGCTTACTTATACAGTATAGCAAGTGCTTAATTTTCCATGCTAGGAAAACGTCCATGAGTGAAAACAAGCTGAAATCTGAAACCATGTAAAATAATTGCACAAAGTGTCGAATTTGCAGAGGGGGGGAAAAAAAAGAGCTTTCCAAGGCTTCCCGAAGCCAGCTTTCACTGTCGTGCGCCGCACTGTGTGGGCCCGCATATAAATAAAGATGTTTTTATGAATGAGAACAGGGACTGGCCATAAAGAGAAGGAAGATCGAAAGATGGTTACCAAGCAACAAGGCCCCTCTGTTTTCACTGTTGACGGCACATAAGAGGTGAAATAGAGGCTTGTCAATGAGTTATACCTCTGAGTCGAAGCCGACGCAGAAATGAAAGGCCTCCAAATCACCCGAGTCTCGGAAAATTGTTTTTTATCTTCCTGACATGAAAAGGCGATCAAAGCTGTTATTATTATTGTTATTATTCCAAGATTGTGGCCAGACAAGAAAGTTAAAATCCAGCCAGTGGCGTACACAGACATTATGGGGGTGAAGGCGGTAAAGCATGAAAAAATAAGGGGCTGCCTTAGTAATGCTTGAGTCATTATGGGCACAGACTTTATTGTAAGAAAAAAGGGCACTTTTTTGTCGCGAGGGCAAAGGTCACATTGCTCTCACACCAAACTGTCAACATTACCGCACAAGATTCACCTGAAAAGTTTAACGCGTTAACTTTAGATGATCAGGTGACCCAAAATTAATTAATTTGATTAATTTTTTTTTTAAATCAATTAACAGCACAAAGACAATGGTATTTGCCCCTAATTTTTTAAGCTGGGGCACGTAGCCACCTAACGCTACAACACAAGAGAGTTGAAAAATGTTCTAGTTTTGTTGTTAGTGTCACTATCATGTCCGGTGTGTTGAGTTTACCCCGAGTGGCTTTTAGGTCATATCAGGTCATTTGATTACGTAATATTTTCGTGGGACAATTCAAAGTTGAAGGTGGGTGACGCGTGTTGACATCCCTACTTCCTGCCACCACGACAGGAAGTCGCTATCTGTCCCAAGCTTTTTACTTTAGTTCTCATTTTACAATTTTTCGACAACTATGGCAAATATGAAGACCAACACATTTCAAAACCTTTGCATCTGTAATTGTCTGTGGAAAATGATTGGGGCCCATCAGTGCCGCTCTGTGTTCTCTCTATTATTGGCCCTTGTCCTGCTGGCTGTGCTGACATGTTGTGTAACACCTTCCTTGTTCTAAATAGGGCGGTCTGTCATGCGTCCAAGGATCAGGTGAGGACGCCGGTTTTAGCGTCTCTGCACGCTGTCATGTCGCTTCCCCGTCTTTTTTTTTTTTTTTTTTTTATGCGTGCCATCGATTCACTTCCCAATGACCACAGCCAAAGTCCTAAGATAATCCAGACTTAGTTAATTTTGCAAAGCTGAAAACTGTGCAGATATTCTGTCCGCCTATTTGATGGGCTGGTTGTAAACTTGGGTGTGTTTAAGAGCAAAATAGCATCGATTCCCAGTCTTTTTTGGAGTATACCGCCCATCCCGGTGCAGAGACGAGTAATTTGAGTCCTGCAAGGAGACGCGGCGCTGTAGTCAGGTCTGGAGGGAAGGGTTTAATGGTCCTGCGGGTCTTAGAGTTATGCCAGACTCTGCCATGAGGCCCTGTCACTCAGGGAATCCACAGGCTTGTGCATGAACACTTGACCCCCATGGCTCTGCCCCAGCACAGCTGAGTATTTACATGCCTTATTTTTGTAGCTAGCAGCAGTGCTTCGCTGCGTGCAATATCAAATAAATCGCACGCTTCCTATTTCTGGAACCTCTCAGATAGTTATTGTAATGGCCCTCCTGCAACACCGCAGCCACGGAAACCTGCCAAAGTCCCGGCCTGAACGTTTGCCGGTTGAGGGCTGAACGGAATATCCATTGTTGCCCATTTATAACCATTTGTGAATAGCGATTAAACTGGAGACGATAGTCAGAGTAAAGTTTTGTATGGATTCGAAGAAAGCATAGTAGGCAGTTCTTTGCATAGTAGGCAGCCCTCACTTTCTCCAAGCCAAATGCTCGATCCTGCTTGATCAATGACTTCCCTCACCAAATCGGGCATGACAGACCGCCCTATTTAGAACATTTTTATATTCAAAAAAAAGATTTTTTCTGTTGTCATTAGTATGTAATGCTTGATGTTTTTATTACGTTTGCATGTTGAGCGTCACCTGCCCGTCTCATTCCAGTCGTAGCAGGAAACCAGTCCACGGACTTTGATCTTTGTCCTCAGATTTCAGTGGCAGTTCAAGTTAGCTTTGACGAAAATAAAGCCAAAATAAAGCATCATTTTCAAAACCAAATGAAGTTTCTCTTTGTGTCACATAAAGAAACATCATTTGATCATATTCTTTTTTTCTGACACTCCAAAGTGTTGCTTTGTTGGTCTATTTCTTTTTAGTAAAAAAATAAAAACAACAACAAACAAACAAAAAAAAGAAACAAATGTCTATTTCGTAAAATAATAATAATAATAATAATAAAAAAAAAGAAGTGCAAAACTGCTTTTATCTTCTGTTTCTCAAAGTGCTTTTTAACTCTTTGGAGAATAATTAACTCAGTTTGAGTGAGATAGTTCGGTTTGTTAATTGATGTTATTTATTTACACAATTGTTGTAGCAAAATTAATTACATGCCACGGTCAACCGTAGCGAGCCGCTGCCACCCAGAAATAATCAACATTATTAGTTACGGCGCTTTGAACTCAAAATGATAGTTTGAAACAGAAAAAGAAAATTTAAAAAATACTAGATCCTTTATGCCACTTCAGTCAGCCATATTGGCATACCAAAACAGAGTGACTGATCAATAGATTTAAAATCAATTGCCTCAAAGGTGATTGGTTTCACCTGTGGTTTGCATTGGGATCTGCTTGTCTGAACAAATGCAGCTAATACGTCTAAATGAGTTTGGAGCTCATTGGGTCTCGTCAACAAAACCTCGGTGTTCCAGAATACATGTTCACACTGCATGATGACGTTACTGTACATCTTTCTGCAGGTTATTTCATCCTCGTTCTTGCGTATTTTATGTGTGTCTGGGGGAGGAATCCAAGTAATAATCTGGTCTAAACTCTCCGCTGCAGGTAAAAACTCCGGGTCAAATTATTTAGAAAATCCGGCTCGTCTGCACCGGCGAAACGCCTCAGGCGTTTCAGCTGTTCCTGAAAGAGACCTCCGGTGCAGACAGAGTGCAGGCATCCCAATCGCCGCAGTCAATCAACAATTAGCTTCACTTTTCAAGTAGAAGGGATTTGGACGGGTCTCTTCGGTCGTGTCCTGAAAAGCTGACAGAAAAACAAAAACCAATGTCTCACAGCTGCGTGACATACAGTCTGATAAGTGCTGCTCATATAATGGCTGTCATTGGGGGGAGGGCAGGTACTTATACTTATTGTACTTATAAATGCAAGAAATTTTGAATAAATACGCACTACAAATAGGACATCTGCGTTTCATACTGTGAGGCTTTAATCGGGGCATGTATTGCTTGAAGAAGGATCATTTAACTGCACTTTCAATTGAAAACTACATTTCAACAAATCCACATAATCTAAACCCTGTTCTGTTTTTTTTGTTGTTGTTTTTTTTAACCACAAAAACAGTAGAAAGAAGCATATCAGCTGTTAATATAATAATGACATGATATAACAATAATGTACAAGGTTGTGGAGAAAGTATTTGGCCTGTTTCTTGTTTTTGCTGCTTTTTTCCCCTCAAACTTCAATGCATCAGAACAACAACCACATCCTGATGGAGAGCCATGTTGGTTTGGTTTGGAGGACTCGTCATCCTCAGTAAGTAAAATCAGCAACTTTTGTCTGATAATATCATGTCTGATGACCGGAAATATCACACTGCAACAAGGAGAAAGAAACGGAAAAACTACCTTCAAGGGGTTAACACTTTTTTATATCAATGCAGAAAAAAAAATCACTCATATATTAGAGAGCTGGCAACAATTTGAAGATGTTTTCTTATTTAAAAAAATATTTTTTCCACTTCAACCAAATCAAACAGCAACATAAGTGACATGTCCAAGAAGTTGTTTTTGATCCAAATTACTAATTACATTCAGCAATTATTAATAGTTAGCTAAACCAGACTATTGTTGCACAGCACTATGACGATCACGTTCATTTGTTTTTACTCTGAATGAATGTTACTCTAATCACGCGCAACTTTTGCAGAGAAAAACTCCGGAATCCAAAATATGAGCTCAACATGTACGTTAAATACTCCTAAATCAATATTTATCATATAAATACTAATATAAGCGCTTTGCACATCTGAAGCACAGTGAAAAACAAAATTGAAAAAAAAAAAAAAAAAAAAACCTGCAGTAAAACCCTATTGGTGGGCGTCAAACTTCACATCAAGTGTTGGATGCAGGCGGACCAGAGACGGCTTCTAAAGTAGATTATAGCGCATGGCATTCTGGGTAATGCCATACGCGCGCTCTCACTAACAACGTGGCTCTTGCGGGAAACGTGACATGACATCTCACCACCGGGAGCGATGTTGGCTCCTACAACCGTTCAAATCTGACGCCACTCCAGGTTTGTTTACTTTTTGTACAGAGGGAAGTTGCGTTTCCGTGTCGTTTCCCCTCGGTGGTTCCCGTTGCAGCGCCACCGCGGGAGAGGAGGGGAACAGGTTTTTCACAGGAATGAACTTGAGCCGCAACGGCTGGCGACGTAACAAATGTCGCCATTTTGGTCTGCAATCGAACCATCAAGTCTGAAGACACCTCGAGATACTGTGTGCTTACTTTGTTTCTACAATAGAATTACTCTTATTATTTTCATAACAAAAGAGATACAATTTTCAGTATCTCAAAACATATCTCCAAAGTTTGGAAACCCCTGCGCGTCACGTAACTTCCTGTGTTGGGGCCTCTATTCTTAGGAGCTTCATTCTTAACAGCTGTGGTGCAAAAAGTTGCAGCTGCACTTCGTGGGGCTAAATCGTTCGACACGTTCAAAAACACCAAACTTTTACGATTTGTTTCGATTTTACTGATGAGTTAGAAAGTGTTTTGCCAGGATTTCTCTTACCTCCAGGCAGGCTGATCGGTCCGCAGCCATGCCCTGTCTCGTAGTTGTTCTCGGTGATGTAGATGTGCTTCTTGCACAGCCTCCACAGGCCGAAGTGTGCCGCCTCGCAGGTCTCATTGGGCCTCAGCACCTTTGGGCTGAGCACTGCCCAGTGGTCCGTAACCACCGCCGTGAACATGCACGCCATGCCCACCACCAGCACGAAGACGGCGATCTTTATCTTGGTGCGCTTGTGCATGTTTCCCAGTTGGTGCGACTTCTAAGTCGGTCAACGACAGCGACAAGAGATACGCGAGACTCGATGTTCTGGTCTGAAACTCTTGAGACCTCTTCCCCTCGGCGGGCGGTCGAACGTTCTCAGGGGAAAAACACGTCGTCGTCCTTCCCCTCTCTCCGCCCGGGACGAATGTCCTCTCTCTCGCTGCCGCAAATCTGCGCTTCTGGTTCGAAGGGAAGGGGGCCAGACTCCTCCGTCCTACTTTCATGCCCCTCTTTCCCCTCACACTGTGAGCCGCCGCTCTACGGACGGCTCACAAAGTCAGCTGTTGGGGTAGATCAGAGAAGTTGATGACCAGACTGTCTGCCATGCTGGGGAAGGGGTGTGTTTCTCAGGGTGTTGTATGCTATAAATGACCATTGAGTCAGGCTGTGCGCTTATCCTATTACAGTATCACTGTGTTGAGATTAGCAAAGTGCCATTATAAGAGTATTCGCATAACGTCTTTATTTATAATAATGCAAGCTGAGTTTTAAAGAAGTACCTTCAGCAGGGTATCAAATAGTCTCCGTCTTGCTCGGTTTAATTGCCGTATGACTGTTGAGTCAAAGCTCTGTGACGACTTTGTATGGATTTGTCTCTTTGTGCCATATTTATAAGAAGAAAGTGTTTGTGTCTATAATGAGCTGCGACTGAAAGCGGGAACGCTCCCCATATGCGAGGGCAGCACACTTTGAAATTGATATCAACTGTTGAGGTCAGTAAATCAGCTCCATCTTCTGCAGCAAATCATTTAAAACCAAAACTCACCAAGAGGTGCAAGAAACCAGATCCTTTTGATTCAGAAATTGTACTCATACGTTTATCACACTGGATTGTGGCCTGTCATTTCAAATCCTCTGACATCACATGTCGTTTTGTCCTCACTGGTTATTAAGGGAAACCTCGTGCTGAAAGGCTTTTGCTCGTGTCGCTTCTTTAAAAAAAAATAAAATAAAAGTCACAGCGAGGTGCTGCCGATCAAATAACCTTTAAACCATTAAGCCATTATCAGTTATCAGCTCATTAGTAATACGACTCTGTTGTTCGGTGAAAACCTCGCCGCAGTGATTCAAAGAAGCGTCAGAGAGCAGCAGTCCAACACTGAGGTACATGATCCACCAGCAGCTGCTTTGTTACGGAGGGTGTTGACCGCCGGAGTAAATTACACCTTTCTTATGCCGTCGGGGGCAACTGCACCCTCGGTTGCCTTGGTGACCAGTCGCTCAACCTGTCCTGGGGTTTTTTTTTTACTGCTCCTTCTGCAGCACGTCGAAATAAAAGAGGTAAACCGCAAATTCTGTGTTTATATATTGAAAACCACATTAGAGGAAGGGAGTAGCTGACATGTTTAAGCAGCTTCTACTTGTAGCATCTTTGAGAGAGAAAGCACGAAGCCTGCAACGGAGGTGGGGGGCGGATCCATCCAAAATATCGACTATATCGATGCAAAGTCAACATCGATATCAGATCGACACCAGCATTGTGAGAGCAATACTTTAGCTTCACGTTCCTTCTTGAAATGTAGTTTCACTTTGTAGTTTCTTCTAAAAAAAAAACATTTTTTTCTCAATTTGCTTTCAAATGATAGTTTTTTTGCGCCTTAGTCCTGGTAAATGCACACATATTATGTTAATATGTTATTAAAGTGTAAAATAATTCAAAAGAAAAACTACAAAAACGCCTAAAGGTCAGAAGTTTGATGACTTATCAAACTTAGATAAAAAGTATCGGTATCAGTATTGACATCGGCGATACGGGCCCTGTATTTGTTGGGTATTGGATCAATACCAAAAAATGCTGTGTCACACACCTCAAGCCTTTAATTAGTCATTGACACAGTGCAGGGGATGATTCATAGATTCAGATATACAACCTGAAGTTATAAAAACGGATGCAGAATATCACTGAGTCACAACATAATAATTCAAGACTCAAGTTTAGTAGCAACAAGGTTCTCGAAATACGGCCGTTGAACTTGTCTGATTCTTCAACAACAACAAAAAAAAAACAGGGACAATTTAAATTTTGGCCTTAAACTCTTTTCATTCAGATTCAGATTTGAACAAATCATTTATTTTTGGCCAAGCGAATAAAACATATTTTGAAATCATCACTGTCTTGCTATTTATTACCTAAGGATCAGAACCAACCTCAGACGTTTCACAACATTTAAACGCCTCACTGGTTTTAGATTACGTTATGGCACGTCCTTGGGAATGACTGACGTTTCAAAAGCTGTATTTGACTCATTATCTGTTGCTAATGTATTTCTGGAGTGCTGAAAAAAATGTGACTGAAACTGAGAACGAGACTGAGGATTTTGACAACCGTTGCCGCAGTTGCGCAATACCATCAGCCTTGTCCTTGGAGGAGCAACTGTTGATGCTCATAAATCTGGGAAAGGATGTAAGGTCATTTTCCAGTAATCTGGAGTTCATAATTCTGCAGTGAGAAAGATTATTCACAACTGGGAAAAAACATCCAACAAGGCTGCCAGTCGTCCCAGTGGAAGACTCCAGCGAGGTCACCCAAAGGTCGGATCATGCCATGCTCACGGAAACGGCTAAACTCCAGAGAGCTACATTCCTGACCCTACGGACCACAGTTTGCGTGTCAGATGATGACAGCGCAATTATAGGAATAGCGAACCGGTTTAGGCAGCGATGATGAAAAGGTTTCCATGAACCAACTTTATTTTTTCAAAAGTCCAGAAATTATTTGAATTGGGCTCAGGTAACAATTGGCATAATCGACGCAAAGAAAACAATTTAGTCCCTGAATTGTTCTGTGTATCACGGTGGAAAAGCTAAGCATGCTTAGTTTTTCTCAGTACTTTGAAAAGCCTTTGTTGGGGATGACAACTTTAAACTCCCTTTAAATCTTGACAGTTATGGGAGCCTTTCCCGATGAACTTTGACCTCTGTTTGAAGCCTGTTTGATGCAGCTGTTGTTGGGCAAAATTACTGGTATTGCAGGTTATTAAGTCCAGAAATGACAACATTGGGCCACTGCACTACAAACTGTTAAAAAAGAAACAAACACACAAAACAACAACAAACCTGCTAACAATGGGAGTTACTAGCTGCAACTCTAACATGCACACGCAATACAAGCTCTAAACAAACATACAATTGTAATGTTTTACTACCTGCTATCTTTCAAAAATAATGTTTTTGTTTTCGTAGATATCAATCAACAATCTTTCCCAGAAAAACTACTCAAGTCCTTTCTATTTCAGGTTTTTTTGTTCGTGTTTTTGAAAATGTTTCATGAAGCAGAAGAGGCCATGTTTCTGACTCGTTTAAACAACTTCGTCGAGGTTCATGAAGAATACAGAAACACCCAAAGGCCTTTTTTTGTAGAATCTTTTGTGAAAATGCCTGCACCTTTTGGCTCACTTCAGCTTTGTGAGACACTAAACACAAGACATCCAAAAGAGAGAATGAAATTCAACTTGCAATAAAGGGATATTTCAAATAATGTTTCTGCCCTTTTCGTAGCTCTCCTGTGGGAAATCAGCTCACGCTGAGTCTCTTTAAGAGGAGCTAAAGTCAAATATTGAACAGTAATAAATAGTATAGATACTCAAAACCATTCGCTCTCACAGGTTGTCAAAAATCACTTGGAGAGAGTATTTATTGTCGTTAACGTTTCCTCCATGTTTTCTGTGCAGAAAGCTGTGAGTTTTTCACAAATGACGGCGATTCATGACCAACGCACAAAACACTGTTCAATTGATGACGAGAGATGTTAACATGGGATTGAGTTGAAAGAAAATAGGAATTAAATTAGTAATCAAACTAAGACATGATTGCTCATAATTAACAGAGCTAAAGACAAAAAAATAAAAATAAAAATCTGATTTACTTTAGAAGCTACCAGCAAACACAGGAATTGATGTTGAAACTCTAAAGACGGGAAATTCATGAAACATTCATCTGTCCCTGAAGTAAAGAGTTTAGCAACTCGGACTCTGATCTCTGACTGAAAGTTGAGAGGGAAATCACGTCTGGAAGAAGTTTTAATCGTCATGGTAACCAGTCTGGATGAAGTCTCTCCGTTTGATGGACGTGACCGAGGGACTTTTCAAAAGAGCAGCGACACCTGACCTGCAGGACATCGACTGGGTTGACCCTTTGACCCTCCGTCACACCGGCGCTGTCGCCAGACAGCTGAGAGTTAGCAGTTCGAGTCCTCAGGGAAGCTTCGGGTGCTTCGCATTTCTTCCGAGAGAGTCGACCGATGGACTAATCGCGCGTGGCCCGGAGCCGAGCCGGTAAATCCAAATGATTGAAATGAGTCGTGACGCACGGCTGCATTCATTAAGACTGATTAGCTCCGTTTACCAGTCCATTTGTTTTCTTCTTCTCGGGTTTTCTAAATTTCAGTTGTGATCCGAGGCAATTTATCTTCCTATTGTTGGGAAGATAAATTGGATTTTTTTTTTTTTCTTGTTTTGATTTGATATGTGGATCACTCTGGATCCATTTCAGATTTTCAAATATATGTATATTGTATATGTTGTAAATGTACTGTATTATATAGTTTAATGTGATGTCAATAAATGACATTCTGCATTTTGGAACTTGGACCGAAAGGGGGCGGGGCGGAGGGTTGTTTGGTGACATCATTTATGCGGTGTGGGAATGTGGGAGCACAGCGGGAAACGGGAGTAAGACGCGTTTATTTCATGTGGCCAAAAATAAGAGACTGGGCACGGTGAGCTGTGGTGAAATAATCTGGTCGAAAGTAATTATCGCCAATGACTTGATAAAAATGCTGAATGTCGGGGAGGCGCAATGATCTCGACTCGCGCTGTCGGTTCCTTTGCTGCGTGTCTTCATGCTGTCAAATGAAGGCCACAAATTCCAAAAATAATTCTTAAAAAAAAAAAAAGAAAGAAAGAAAGTTGTCGTCGTCGTCGACTGTAAAATGTATCAGTTTGAGTGCAAAAAGTATGCAGCCGCCGCTATATATAAAGCCTGGCGGTGAGTTGTGAGTGCTAACAAGCATGTTGGTTATTCCAGGGCCTGCGTGGAGAGGTGACTCTGCCACTTCCCCTTCAATTACCGGAGGAGACGTTTCACCGACACGCAACAGGAGGTGGGCCAGCTTTCCCCTGGATGAAAATATCAGTCAGGATTCATTCGCATCCACGGGACCTCACTGGTCCGCTGATGGGCAGAGACGGAAACGGTGGGGAGGGAGGGATTGCTCACATTCATGACCGGAATGGAAAACCTGGACATCAAACCAGTTTGGCATAACATAGATATAAGTCTCATGCTGACTTGAAATATGTCTGTTCTAATTCAAGGCGTCTCCTTGTAAACATCAGTGACTGGAATGACAAGTATGGCTGGCGGAGCTGAGTGTTCGCCCCTTAAAACACACATGGAAATCACCGAATTTAACCGATTACAACTTCTGACAACTGCATCTCGGCAGCGCGCGAACCATTAGGCAGACGTGGAACCCAGTCGAGCGTGAGCCGCGCGTCAGACCAGAGAATCTGATCCAGCAAAGCGACACACAGCAACTTTTTTGTCGACGCGCCATTCAAATTCTGGATGAGCTCTTGGGAGCCCGTTAGCTCAGTCAAGCATTAAGTTGGCTGATCTTCGTTTCCTGTGCTGTCTGGCTGTCTGCCAGAACCCGGCAACCACATCAGCACCGCCATGTTGGCCAGATACGACCGGGTCAGTCAAAGCTCACAAGATACTCTTAGTGCGCCTCTTCGGATGAGGTTCGCCTCAGTTTAGAGCGTCGCCTACTTTTTAACACACGGTGTTGTTCCAAATCAGTGTTTAGATGGAGTCAGCAAAAGAAAGATAAAAGAATCCAGAGATGAATGAAGTGGAGAGAAATCGGAAAACTACAAGAGCCACAAAGAAACAGGAAAGAAGTATATAGTCGCAGGTGAGTTTTTTAAATATTCTTCATAATACATTATCAAATAACAGCCAACTTTAGTCACAAAGTCACTTGTAAACTTATTCTGAAATCACCTCGTCTTTAACTTATCTTGAAAATTAGTTACTTCAATGAACTAAATGACCACAGAAACATGAAAATAAAAATATTTACTCGCTGAATCATTTTCTCGGCTGTGATAAAGTACAATAATAGGCGATTAATGTCCCAATTAGTTCTCATTTTACATTACCTGACAGCCGGCCAATTAAAGGCAGAGAACTATTTAAATTAAGCAACTATTACAGCAAATGAAGCTCCGTCTCCAAATAAGAGAGTAATTATTTGTTAATCTAAAGATGACTAACAGAAAAAAATGCTTCACGCGCGCCGATTTCCAGTTGTAAGCAGAAAGGTATTTCCTCTCATGTGCTTGAGTCAACAGCAACTATTGCGAATGAACAGAGATGGAAAACGGTCAAACGGGAAGAGATGATGTCTATGATGTTTACCGGTTTTCCACATTTTTTTTTCTGTGATTTGTTACCAATCAGTTGCTACTTATCATGCAAAAGAAAGTCACATCACTCCAAAATGACACAACGAAATTTATTGATGGTTCATTTGCTCAGCCTCTTCAAAGTCGACACGGTGAACGTCGGTCAGCTCACAGCGACGTGATAGAAAACTGCTACCGGTACAAAACCTCTCTTTACACAAAAGGCAGCGGCTGCAGGAAATAACCCAGCTAGAGGGACGGCTCGCTCTCGTGAAGAGCCGCTGTGCGCCGATTCAGCGTCATCCTGGAATGTAATGGTCCTCTGGGATTCAAGATGATGGCTGTTTGGAACAGGGTCTGCAGAAGAACACCGTTTTATCAGAAACCTTGAAGGTTTCCAAGCACTTTGAGCAAGTTTCTATAAAACCCTCACTGGTCAAAGGTCCAATTTAACACTTTGTGTAGTTTTCATATTTCCCGGTGCCAATTATGTGACACACAGGGTGAATTCGAAGACATTTCATGCTGTGAAGATGGTTCACCAGGTGGAAGATGGTTAATCTCCAGTGATTTTAAAATAATGCCTGAAGAAAATCTCCAGGCAGCTCCCACTGAAGGTAACGGTAATGTGCAGAAATGTGTTTCAGCAAAGCAAATTCCTTATTTTTTTTCCTTTTAAGTTTGTTCTGGTGGCAATCGTTTTTCCAACTCTGTTTCAGCAACTGAATCCAGTCTGGGGAGAAAGAGCAGCAACTTCGGCTGTCCTCAGTGATTCTGTGTTGATGAAAACCTTTCTGGAAATGGATGTTTTTGAAACTACAACCCATTTTAGAAAAACAAAAAAAAAGTTCCAATGTTGACAGTGTCTAATATTAGCCTAACAATTCAAAGTTTTGAATTAGGAAAAAAAAAAAGCAATGTTTTATCAAAGTTCACTCTGATATTTCAATTTGCACCGCCATGCACTAGCGACAAAAAAAAAAAAAAAAAGTTTCAAATCTAAAAAATGAAAAAGCATCAACATTTTATAAACCAGAAAACTGACATTGCAGCTATTCTGTGTAAATTTTCTGTATTTATGCATTTTTAATTTAAAGAGGATGGCTAGATAATTTGGCACCATCTTCTTAGCCAAAACACAGATTTGGCAGTCGTGCCAAATTATTTTTCTACCATCAATTTCCTGAAAATCTTCAATAATCTGCCTCGAAAATATCACGTTGCTTTCGTTTCCCAGCTGCCTGCATTAGGTAACAAAATAAAGAGTGCAGCTAACCTGATGGATGAAACACCAAAAGGGTGAGAGATTTGCTCTTGAATAGATCCTGCTCCAAATAGCCAGTATCAGCTTAAATCTCCACAATCCACAGCACGTAAGACACTGGTGTCTTTTAAACACTCTGGGGGAAAAGAAGTGGCATAAAACATCTCCTCATTTGTTAACATCCCTAAAAGTGTGACCTTATGTTATTTTTGTTGCCCTTACACAAACCAATGGTAACAGTCTGTCTGGCTTGAGTGAGGAACCCGTTTGCTCCGCGCATCGTCCCTGAGCACATCGAGAGCAAATCACACGTAAATAACATTTACCCCGGAAACCTGCGCAGCCTGTTGGAACGAACGCCACTACTGCCAGCAATTTCATTCACATTTATTTACACAAATTCATGGTTTCGTTTTAGTTACGCTGCGTTCGGAGCCACTGAACATACAAGCACGTACTCCCCACACACACACACCGACCACGTGACGTCTGCTCAAGCGCCAGAAAGGACTGATGGGATTCGGTGAAAGCGTTTAAATCGTAGAGCTAAGAAGGCAAGTTAGCACCGTCTGTGTTTTAGTGGCAGATTTCAGCATGAGACGTCTTTGAGAGACGTCACAGAACGTGAGCAAACCAAGTACTGGAGACGAGAACACATCAAAACAGTGAAAGCGGTTAATTTTCAAAACAGTATTTCACAAGAAAAACACACACACACACACAAAAAAAAATATTTCGATGCTTTGAACTGAAATCAAAATCAAGTCTGTGAAAGTTGCTCCTTGTTCCCCGCGAATCAATCGCCTCCACAGAACATTCTCTGAGCTTCGTCTTTCCAAGTAGTTAAAAATATTTTAACACGACCTTTCATGAGACATGAAACAATGCTACATCTACATGGGGCAACTATTTAAAGGGGCAGTATTATGTAAAATCAACATTTTTTGAGCTTTTTATCATGTTATAATGTTATTCCCTCATCATAAACATACCAGGAACGCTCCTTTGGTGTCTTTTTTTTCCATGCACGTTCGAAAATTCCTTCAGACTAGTCAGCAGCAATTAGCTGTCCTGTTTTACGAGTCATTTCTGTGTGAAATGGTGGTTAAAAACATTATTAAAAGGGTTAAAAAGGAGCAACATTGTAATGACTTCCTGAAGGCGGAGTTTCAGTTTTTAAAGAGACAGACGCCCAATTTCAAGGTGTTAAATTTGTAATTAGTAAGAAAGAAAAATTTGTTTCCAGACTCTATGTGCCTGGAAAATGCATAATACTGCCCCTTTAAACATGATGCTGGAGAAACTCATGTAGTTTTGTAAACTTAATTCAGTTCCTGGAATGTAAACTGTCCCACTTCTTTCACCCGGGCATGTAATCAAATCGGACTCCCACACAGTTTCTGATGTGTCGCGTCACAAACTGTTGTTTCTCATCAGCGGCGCAACATTTACTAAAGCGCACCGCTCAACCCAGGAACGAGACCCGGGCCTCATACGGGGGTCGTCCTCCGATTCGCTCCGTTTTTCACGTCCTTCTGGAAGCAGTTGTGCACTTGTAAAAACCCGGTGTTCCTCTCGGGACTGTACGGCCCCGCGGGCCCACTGCCGCCCTTCAGAGGGTCCCTGCTCAGAGTGTACATGGATATATCCCCCATGGGCAGACCCATCCCCAGCGCCACGCCTCCAGACCCGCCGCCCATCTTCATTCCCACGGGGGAAGCTTCGCGGGACGGGTCGGTCGATCTGGAACTGGAGCGCGAGCGCCTCCGTCTGTAGCGGTAGCTCGGTATGCGGGAGTACGGCGAAGAGGACGAGGTGGCTTTGATGAAGTCCCGCTTGCCCCGGAATCGCGTCTCCTTGTTCTTCTCGATGTAGATGTTGACGGCGAGCACGCCCACCGACTCCGCCACGATGAAGGAGAGGGCGCCGAAGTAAAAGGACCAGCCGTAGTTGTACTGGTTCTTCTTGTCCTCGTCTTTCTTGTCGCTGGGATCCCCGGCGTTGCTGGAGATGTAAACGATGATGCCGATGATGTTGCTGAGGCCTGTAGAGAGGCACAGGAAGGCAGGGGGTCGTTGGTGAAAGCTAAAAGGAGAAACTCTGCCTTCAGATTTTGACACGATGTAGAAATTCTCTTGCTTTCTGTTGTGACAACAGCATGTGGGTGTGAGGAAGACCGACCCTTTCCCTGTTCTCTGTGATATTTACAAGAGTCACGAATAAAAATAAAAAGCGAATCCCTTTTTTGTTCAGAGCATATTTGGGTGGAATACATTTAACATCACAAACATTGTGCGTGTGTGCGTGTGTGTGTGACATGCCAGCTGTCAGACTTGTCTTACCTCCAGCCACAAACAGGATGCCTGCGCTGAGCAAGATGTTGTTCTTCCTGGTGTACAAACGTCCAACTCCGACACACAGGCCGCCCAGCATCAGGAGGACGGTGCTGAGAATCGGGAAGAGGCTCGATGCGCGGACTATACCTGCACCAAAATGACAGAGAGAGTAAAGCAGCATGTGACGTTAACGGCGTGCTTAACGAGGGCGCGCACACTGGATGGTAGAGTCACATCTTTTTGGAAACAATCGCATCCGATTCAATCAACCGGGTTTATTTGTTCAGCACATGTTTTCAGCAACCAGGCAGTTCAACGTGCTTCATGTCCCGAAAAACGCAAAAGAACAAAGTCAGAAAAGGCACCATGCAGTAAACGACTGGTTAAAAAACAGGGAGAAACTTTCCATTTTGACGTCGTCAAAATCATCAGTATTTGGAAGCTTATTTCATCCGTTTTGAGAACAAATCCGGTTCCATTTCAAAAAAAGCGACGTCGGATCAAGGTGGAAAGAAGTCGAAAGTCCTGGTCTCACAGAAGTTAAAAGTTTCGCGTCATCAGACCATAATATCTTCTTCCACAAAACTTTGGTCTGGACACATGACCAACACAGGACAGTTTGGCAGAAAACCCTGCAGCTCTTTCCGTACACTGACAGCGAATTGAACAAGAACGAGTTTCCATCTTATATTTTTCATGCAAGTTGTGAAAAACATCCAGGTTTTTCTTGTGACTGTAGCTAACCTGCCTGCAACCTTTAGCTTCAGGTATTGTCTTCTTCTAAGACGATGAGGCCAATCCTGGACTTTATGAGGGTCACTTTGAATTAAAATCAACAGGCATTTCAACACATTAGTGCTTTATAGTAGCTTGTTTTCTGACGGGTTGTACAGGACAAACATATTAACGGTGTAAAAATGAAAACCTGGCATTTTGCAACGATTTGCTCCGTGTTAGCCGATACCACACCTATCCAACTGTATGACCGTGTCTGCTTTGTTCCTAGCACACAATATTAATTTTTGCTTTGCTTGCCATGGCTTTGTGGCTTGACGGTGGTGAACTGCTGCACCAGACAGGGTGTGGGAAATGTGGGGGAGGCGACCACATGCCGACTGGCTGATTCATGCAGCACTGAATGCTAAATGGTAAATGGTCGGTGCTTGAACAACACTTCATCAAGTCCATAGGACCCCAGAGCGCTGAACACTGCATTCAGCCATTCACCCATTCATGCACACAAACTACGGTAACTTCCACGTGTTATCCGAGGAACGAGTGTTGAAAGAATCGCACTGCTCTAGAAGAAACAGGATCAAATTTGCCAAGACAGACCAGGACTTCTGGAATAATGTTCTGTATGGAGGCAAGTCTTGAATTGACTTAGCGAGACCGAACAGAGGATATACAGGACGGGCCATAAGTTTCCATACATAGGAGAATGTAAAATGTACATTTCTTTTAGATTTCAGATACCCAAGAAGATGCGTTTGACAAAAGAGCAAAGATTTGAAAACATACCGATGGCTGGATTGGGAAGCAGATACGTGGCTGCACAAACCGTGGAAGCAGCATCACACGCAACACTGTGGCACAACTTATTTGCAAGTTTCAGAAAACTGAAAATGTTGCAGATCAACCACGAAGTGGTCCAAGAATTGCAGCGATGACACAAAGTCCAACAAAAATAGAAATGGTTGTCCAATATTTAACGTTTATTTTTTTTCTATGTATAGAAACTTATGGCCCACCCTGTATGCTTCCTTCCAGAAAATGGCTAGTTGGACTCTTACTATGGGTAATGGATTTCCACCATGGATTCTATCATGTATACCAATGAGGCCATCTGTGAAAAGAATCCCAAACAAAACCAGTTTAAGCCGGAGTGGGACCAGACCCTGCAACGTGTCAATGACCCAAAACATACCAGCAAAGAAACCAAAGAAAACTAAGAAATGGAAAGTTTAGGGCTAAACTAAAACCCAGATCATAATTATTTTTGGGATACCAAACAAAAACAGGGTTAGTATTGCTAATATCGATAGATTATTTTTATTATTTATGTTTGCTATATCATCACAATTCTAACCTTCCGCTGTTTTTTTTTCTTCCTATCAATTATTTCCTTAGAAATCAAAATTTTCATCATGTATTTTGTTTAATGAGGAAAGTTCACTTTGATATTTTAAAGTGAATCTAACCCTTGTGGTGCGTTCACACCAAACGCTCCACATAGATTTTGAACGTAAACCAGATGCGCTTGTCGCTCAAAACGAACGCAGCATTAAGATCACGTGTCAGTTTGTAAACCTTTCCAAATAAAGAACTAAGTAACTCAATGCGATGCCCTGTTCATGAACGTACGAAACTAAACCCATCTTTTTTCATGAAATGAGATTTTGGCATTCATACGCACATAAGTCAGCTTTGTTTTACACTCTTCACGCAACGCTCCATTTTCTAGCACAGCTGCATCCCGTCATGACATCAGGCTTTTATTGGGGGGATAGAGATGTCATGACACATTAAGCACTCTTGTGATAACTCCATCATCACAGAGGGGCAAAAAAAAAAAGAAGAAGAAAAAAAAAAAAAGACGGTGGATTAAAAGCTGGAGTGTTTGAAGATGAAGCGGTTGCACTGACTTACGTAAGATGTACTCTGAGCTGTCTGTATCGTAGTCGTTATCCTCCGGAAAGTGATTGATCCAAAAGCAGCTTCCCTTGTTGATACCTGCGAAGAAGCCAAAAGCAAAGGTGAGACTGGAAAGCAGGAGCCGGTGGACACCGAGACGTTCTTCCAGCCACGTTGGAAACCCTAGAGACAGATCGAAAACACTTAAGATCTCCACTCTCCCAAAGCACCTTCCACTCAAAGATCCGGTCTCCTCCCCGAGAAACATTTCTCCATACTTTTAAGAGAATAAAACATTGGCAGATTATAAATATTAAACGGTTAGACTTTGAATTAAGACTCTGACTCCAGTGTTTCTGCCATTCTGACATTTGAGTCTTTATTTTGCGGTTAGCTGCCAGCATGAACGACTCTTGCAGCAACTTAGCATGTAATGTGAAATGTGGCAAGAAGTGGACCAGGCAGGCTGGAACGCAAGTCATGCTCCGGAAGCAAAGGGCAGCATGTTAGCTTTCGGGTTGCTCTGCATGCCATTTCACATGCGACTCCTTCAGTTCGGGATGATAAATGAACTGTTCAGCTTCAGTTCAGAAAGTGATGGCGAAGGATTTTTAAGTCTTCGCAAATCTTCAAATTCCAAACCAGTTGCGCGATTTGATCGGACTGCGTCGAGATGAGTATCAGAAACACGTCACAGGAGTCGCGTGACCCACAGCTGGATGCTGCTGCTCCTGGAAACGACAAAGAGCTGGTAGTTGGATGACTGGGCTTTTGATGGCGTGTTGAGTGAAGGCGTTTACTCACATGGGATTTTAATTGCGTTTTCTTACCCAACGGATAAACGGCGATTGGCGAAATTGTATTGTTGTTTTGGTCTTTTTTGGCATTCGTGGAATATCAAAACGATTTTGCGAACATTTGGTGATGGAAACACAGCTGATGATGAACGTGGGCAAGATATTCTGCGTGTACGCTTACTGTGTAGATCTTGAAACTCATCGCTTATTGAAGCGTGCGCTACATGCCAGGCTCTGAATCCAACAAATCTGGGATTTCCCCTCACGGTTCACGGTTGGAGGAAACACTGAGTGACCCACTTTAGTTTAAAATCAAGAGGCACAGAGATTCTTAAGCACACAAAGGTTTCTCTCTGTTCGCTTTAACTGTAACATGTGACTCAGGCTCAGCAAATGGCTGATCTTAAATGAGGCAGATCAATACTGGAGAGGAATCCTCATCAAAAACACGGCCTAATATCAGAAACTACCCATCAGGTTCGTCTAGGAGTGTAACGGACAAAATATCTTTCAAAAATAGTCGGTCAGTCCTTCACTATTAAACTATTCTTTGCGGGCAAAAGCTTCTCTTTAGTTTTCAGCAGACTCTGAAGCTCCGGCGTGTCTCTGCCTTATTTAATTTATCGCTGTGGAAGAACTATGAGCTCAGTTGGTGTTAATAACTCGAAATCGGCGCGAGAGAGAGAGAGCACCGACTGATTAGCCGCATTCACTTGACTGTTTAATTTCTGCCTGATTACCTCTCTGTGTGCTGCGACTGCGTCGCGTTTTGCCGTCTCCCAGGCAGCTCTGACTGCCGACAAGTTTTGGTTCGTGATAAAACATTGCAGTCGCCCAAATGCTGACAGACATGCAATGACCTGACGGGTGGAGTGATGTAGGGTTGAGTCGGGTTGTGTATGCGATTCTCCTCGGTGAAGTTGGGGTTTTCGCGGCTGACGTCTGAGACAGCAGGGAAAGGAAATTAAAGAAATTCGGGGATTAAGTGATGAAACAGGCTCAGACTGTTTGCTCCTCTATCTCAAGCTCTTTCTTAACAGTCATCTTGTCTTTTTCACAGCTCTCTCTCTCTCTCTCTCTCTCTCTC
>VMRN01000167.1:340314-366213 GCA_010277015.1 Poeciliopsis turrubarensis | reverse complement strand
TTATTATTATTATTATTATTATTATTATTATTATTATTATTATTATTATTATTATTATTATTATTATTATTATTATTTCAAAGCTGCAGACCCAGTTATTAGGTACATGAGGAGCAGTATTTCAAAACGTTTGCCTGCAGCAGTAAAAGTAGAAAGAAATAATGATTCATTTCCTGCTCATATTCAAGGACGGCTGGCGCAGAGAATATGAGGGTTTTTTGTAAATATAAAGAGCAAAAAAAAAAAAAAAAACAGAAAATAAGAAACCGAAAAGGTGTTTCACGCAACTAATAGATTTCAGGTAAAGTTACTTACTTTCAGTCACAACCTAAATAATGATTTAACTTGAATCCAGTTGTGCTTCTTCATCATTTTAAATTGCGTATTTGTCACATTTATCTGCTGTTAGGAAGAGATCATAATGTGTTGTTGAATGCTGAAACAACATTGATCATATTTTATGTTCGTCAGAAGCGCTAAAGTGAGACTTTGGTGGAAATTATTTCCTCGCTTGATTTAAAGCGAGGAAATATACAAATATGCAAAATATATGTCACTGTTGTGACTCAACAGTCACAACAGTGACACTAGATGGAGCTATTGAGAAAAAGAAAACAAAACAGAGAGCAAGAAAAGTCAACACTGGTCATTAATTGAAAAAAAATCACATTATGTATATTTTATGCTGTTTATGTGCTTTTTTTCCTCTCTCTTTCTTTTTAGTGGTATTAAAAGTCACTGTTTTTTCCCGGTCAGTCAGTGAGTCAGTCAGTTCCTGTCTAAAGTTCATCGGGTCAGAACCTCTCACTATGTTTGCACATCATCCTTTCATCAGCACTTTCCATTTCACCATTAGCACCAATTACGTCCCATGAACCCAGATGGATGAATGCCACAGTCACGCTGATGTCTGACATGTGATTGGTCAGAGTAGAATTACATTTAAACAATCCTTTAAACTGTTACCTTTAAATATTTCATTCATGGCAAAATTCCTAAAACAAAACCCAGAAAAGTGTCAAATTAAAAACAGACAAAAGGCAGATTTGAGTTGTTTTTTTTTGTTTGTTTTAATTCTGCACCAGTGATGTTTTTCTACTTGTAAGTCAGCAGATGGTGATATATTTGTATTTGTTTTAGCAGCAGCTAAAATGTGAAGTTTTGCTGAAGAAAACAAAGCAAAAGCATATCTATGTAAAGCAAAAAAAAAAAAAAAAAAAAAACACTTATTGTCATATTAAAACAATGGCAGGATTTCCTGTTCACTCACGTCATGTGAGGATTTAAAGGTGTTTTCACGCAGGAAGTACTGAACGGGATCACGTCATGGAAAACTTCGGGAAAAATTCATTTTTTACTCTATTTACTTTAAAATGCAGTAAAATGTTTTTGTTTAATCAATGAAAAGACGACTATGAAGCGTTTAAAACGTGTAAAAAAAATAATAACCTGGAGATTAGCACATCTTTTAAGCATTGGCATTATTTAACACTGGTACAGTGATGGGTTACCTGTACAAAAAGTGCAGTTTTGGAAATTTCTCTATAAGACAATCCGCCCTGAAGCCTCTGCTGACACACGTAATCAATCCTTGTGTTTCCTTGCAAACCAGTTTGAGTCTATCAGGTCAACTTTTCCTCCCTGCACTCCACCTCTCCATTTCTGTTCTTCCTTCGATTTGTTTCATTTGCAGGTTTTAAAGAGGCGGTGAGACAAATGAAACCCTCTGGTTGCTCTGCAGATGCCTGCATGGCATTTTAAAGGAGTTTTCCCCCTCAAAACTCAAAACTCTCATTCCTTTGGAAGATACTGGAGAAAATAGTTTCTACCCGCCTCGGATGTATTTTTGGAAACTGATGGCATCATGGAGGTTTTTCAGTCTGGTTTCGAAAATTTACATCACAGCAAAGTTGCAAAGTTTAAGCACTTTAGCAGGTCTTTAATCATCTAATGGTTCTGGAAGCTCTCTCATTGTTGTGCCTTTAGGTGTTAAAGCAGCGTTTCATGCTGTAGACCACAGTTTTCATATCTCTTGCTTCAAACACCAGATTGGCTTCATTCCTGCTTGAGTAACAGAACGTTTAGTTTTAACATCGAAACTGTTCTGTCCACCTTACCCCTCCTTTCTGAGGGGTTCCTCAGGGTTCAATCATTAGTCCTCTTCTTTTTTTAGTCACACTCAGCTTCCTTCAGACTCCATTTTTAGACACAATCAGATCACATTCTTTGGGGTGATGAGACATGCCTCTCTGGGCGACAGTTCTTTCCTGTTCCAACTTTACCACACAGCAGTCCACCAAACAAAGTCCGAAAAGACGTGGATTTTTCTCTTGGACGAAGTCCAAGGCCCCTGCACAGAGTTCTTATCCCAGCCTGACAGAACAGCTTCGGGATGGAGAGTCGACTGTGGTTCATCATCTTGCAGGCCGTCATAGAAGCAAGAGTTGGAGCTGTATTACATCTTCATCTTTATGTCAGGCCTGAGATGTCATTTCAGTTAATGTGCGCGTAAATGCCAGTGACCCACTACTTTTGGCAACATGTTACATTTGCATTCGCGCCCATGTTTCCCGTGAGAGCAAAACACATCTTTCAACATATTCACAATACTTTAGTTATTGTGTGAGTACTTTTCCAAAAGTATATCTGAGTCTTCTTACGTGGTCTGCATGCACACGTCATGCTTTTCATTGTCTTTGTCATAAGGTAAGAACCAGAGGCTTTAACAAGACAAGACGTGTGTTATAGTTAAAATTGCAGACACACTCAGCACTCCAGTAGGTGGCGGTAGCGCACAACAAAACATTTTTTTTGGTGACTTGGAGCAAGGAACAAGGAGCTCAAATCCTGCAGATTTGGTGGAACTGCATACACTTTTTCTTTTCTTTTTCAGGGAGATTGAAATGTTTTAGGAGCTGAAATAGTCAAAGAGGAAACAGCCAGCATGTAACAAATCACAGTAATTTTATTTTCATACCATCCAGTTCACATTTAACACTGTGAATATGACTGCAATATATACATATATATATGCACATACAGGTTTCATGTTTGATGCCGTGTATTTATACACTACATGTCAGCTTAACGTTACGCAGAAGCTCACACTGATGATGGGAATCAGGAGGCAGACGGAGCTACATTGGTGACACAACCTAACAGTTTTTACATACACCGCCATTTATACAGAAAGGAGTTTATGTACACGCCGATGATTTAATATGTACAGCGTTTACAATGAGCAACTGTTGTTGTTGTTGTTTACAGCTCAGCCGAGCAGAACGGCGCTCGAGAGCGAGAGTTGAACTCTTCGTGGTTTGTGATGCACCGAATGTGTCGCGTTCCAGCGACCGAATGCTACAAACCAGTAATTTCACGTGGCGTTTACACCATGCAACATCATATAGTGACAATAATTTCAATAAAAAAAAAAAACACTGGGCTAACGCAAAGTGATTGCACGAGACTAAATATATGTATCCAGTGAATGCTTGCTGCTGCATTAAATGCACACATGTAGACACGATACATCTGTACGTTCTGGTCTTACGAGGTGTTATAAAAATATGTCTCTGTAATTTGGGTTAATACTGCATACTGTCCCGTCTGGGGAGGTATTCGAAGCAGGAAATCTCTTTTCGCAGTGTTTTCTTTCGGCACGTCTTACATTCACGACGATTTTACATGAAAATAGTTCTTAACTCCACCTGACGCAATCACATTCCACCTCAAACATGAGTAACCGCACGTCCCCGCCGGTCTAATCACACTTTACATCTGCAAATCCATTTGACTTGATGACCACAATCAACAGATTGCTTGCTTTCTTTAGAAATGTTGCCTCACTTCACCTCCTGCTCCAATCTGCTGGGCCAAGAACACATTTTCTGCTTCACAAAGTAAAGCTGCTGTGCATTTCTGCACCATAAACCGAGAGCGCGAGGTAAAAGCTATACATATACGTATATTTTAGCTTTGCAAGTACACATGACAAGTACGCATAAATTGAAACAGTCATTCACGAATTCAAATAACAGCTTTGATGCACCTTTACATGAGTGGTTTAAAATGCAAAACCCTCAGTTTCTTCTTAGTGCCAGTGCAGTGAGGTTAAAATCGTTTCTACTTCTGGAAACGAAAGGTTTGTCAAACATGAGAATGTACAGTGAAATACTCTGAGAATAGAAATGAGACAATAATTACATAAATGCCAGTCACCAGTTTTCATAATCACTCCCATCATGTTATGCCTGTAAAACTCCTTGCTTATAAAAAAGGGAGTTTTGTATAATAAAGCTGATTTTATGCGCTGTGAGAGGATCTCTGCAGAGTTGTGCCGTTCAAAACGTTTGTTCTGAAACGTGGTTCTTAGCATAATGTAAACATGCTCGAAAAAAGAATCTGCACGACACATTAGCAGCAGTGAACTGCGGCTTGTAAAGAAATTTCATGATATAGCTTTTTTTATCTTTCTTTTTTTTAATGAAATAAACTTTCCTGAGAAAGTTTCCTTAAAGTCGGCAACAAGACCGAATGGTTAATGCTTTCTATGTAAACCTCCCAGCCATATGTTTGGATGTGTGTGTGTGCGTGTGTGCGTGCGCGTGCGTGTGTGCGTGTGACATGCAAAGTCTGCATCAGTCATTAAATAACAGAGCGGGAGTTGAACCTGCCTCTTTCATCCGAAGCACATAGAGCAGCCTCACGCTTCGCTTCCTTCAAACCCAAAACCCAAAGCTACGAACGGATCAGTTGAGAGAGCAAATAGAAATGTTACAACCATCCAAAGAGAGGATTTCAAAATGGATGATATCAAATTATTTGACAACGAAATGCCAAAGCAAGGGCAGGAAAAAATTAAACTAAATCGACGCCCCCGTCGGTGTTAGCGTAGAGCGGCGATGTGGGCCCCGCCGCCTCAGCAGGGCGAGGAGGACATCTGTTCGTACTCTGGACATTTGAGGAGGGCGGGGTAGTTGGAGGAGTTCATCTGCAGGGAGGCCTCGGAGGAGATGGAGGAGGGGCTGCGGCCACGCCCCGCCCAGGCGTCCGGGTGGAGGAACTGGCCGGAGTAGTCTGAGCAGTTGCTGAGGCGGGGCCGGTAGAAGCCCTGATGGGGCCGGTACATTTCCTCCGCCGTGTATCGCTTCATGAACAGGTACACCGACATGACGCCCGCCGTCTGGAAGAGCCGGGAAACACAGGAGAGTCTTTAACGTTGAGGGAACGCTCACAAGTCATTATCTCAAGTCAGGTCCCAAGTGTTCAAGTGACACTGCAGTCAAAATTCAAATAAATTTAGTTATTTTTATTGATACAGTTGATATTTGCATTCAGCTCCCAACTTTCTCAGGATTTTTTGGCTGTCGTCACTGGCTCTGTCCGTTCTTCCTCACAGAAAACTCAAGCTGATTAAGTCTACATGAAGTGCAAATATTTTCAACTCTTGCCACCGATGTTTACTTGGATTCGGGTTTGGCCTTTGACTAGACCATTTTAACACATGCAAATGCTGTATGTTTGACGTACACCCTCTTATTGTAGTTTTTTTCTGTAAATTTAGAGTCAATTTGATTGAATTTCTCATTCTGCAGCTCTCTGACTGCGTGACTTTTCAACAGGCAATTTGTTGCACTGTTGGGCATCAGAGTAAAGGGGGGCTGAACACAAACGCATGACGCATTTTTCATTTTCCATTTGTATAAGACGTGAAATAGCTTTTCTCCCATTTATGTACTAATTTGTGTTGGTCTGTCAAATATTTCCAATAAGACAGTTAAATAAACTCTCTGATGTGCGGCAAGATGTGCAAAACCACAAGGGGCAGGAAAACGTTTGCAAGTCTCCGTTAAACAGAAACAGTGGCAACCGAGACACAAACGATTAGTTATGAAGTTCACCTCTGTCAGCAGGAAGGAGATGGCGGCGAATGCAAAAGACCAGCCGTACTTGTAGCTGAAGTAAGCCTCGTTAGTTTTCGTCCTGTTCAACATTTCATCGTTGATGTTGGAGATGTACAGAACCAGACCGACAACCAGAGACAGACCTGCGGGACGCCGAGAGGCGGGTCAGTGACGCTTCTCACGGAAATCGCATTCACTGATTTGACGCAGGCGACGGCGCGCGTCACTGTTGGACTCTGCGCAAGGTACCTGAGAGGATGAAGAAGATTCCGGAAACAAACGCCAGGATAGTGCGATGTGGTCGGATATGGCCGATGTTGCTGAGCACGAAGCCGATGAACATGAAGAAGAGGCTGACCAGAGGAAACGGTGTAGCAGAGCGGATCATCTCTAAGACGACAGGAGAGAAGTGTTTTTTTTTTTTTTTTTTTTAAAAGTCCATCTGAGAGGAAAAAGTTTAAAGATTTTGAGCAGTTCATTCCTCTGTTTCTATTAAAACGACTTTCTTGTTTGTCTCATTGGGTTTTTGCTTTTAAATCTAGGAAAACCAGAATCTCTTCACCCAGTCTGAACTCTTTCATGCTGTGTGTAGTTTGAAAGGTTTGAGTGAGTGAATACTTACTGAGCACACTGACGGTGGACTCGGACGTTATCTGGACATTAGTAGGCATCACATACTCAATGGTGAAACACCGGCCTTTCTCTTCGCCTGAAACCGAGAAACAAAGAAAAAGGAAAACCTTTGAATCAGGAAAGCTTTTCGTAATTGACGACACAAAGCACAACTCGGCCTCGCTGGGAAACATTTAGCTTTCACCTACGTTTTGCTGGATCGAGAACATTTTGTGAATCTGGGTGAGAGAGCTTCTATTTATGCCATCTGTGAATCTGCAGGAAGTGATGTTGAAAAGAAATATCATCGCTACATGCTGGCTGATGTAAGGCGCAGCTTCGGGTGTCAGAATGTGCTTGATGAAAACCCAACGTTAGAATTTAGCACCTTCTGTTTTTCATACGCACTCTGTAAAACCCGACACTAAGTGTGCTTCCTCGGCACTTCGTTAACCCCAAACGCAGCGAGGCGTCAGAAGAGGCGAGGTTTGGTCACTCCGCATATCTAACTAGCTTTCCCAGCATGGGTTCATGAATTAGAAATATACAACCATATCCTGTCTTACCACGCTGTCGTTTTTTGTTGTTCACTTCTATAAAACGGTCATTAAAAGTATAATCAGCATAGTCAGGGGGCGATAAAGGTAGAAAAAATAATTCATACGATTTCTAATAAAGCTCTTTCTCCCACACTTCAAAACCGTGCATGTTGTGTTAACTGGTCTCTACAAGTTGCTCCTATTGTGATAATGTAGCCAAAGTGATTCAGTGCACTTGTGATGATGTTTTAGAAACCTTCATCACAACAGTGGACCTGCCCTGACTCAGTCAAGAAGCTTGTTTACATGTGAGCCAGTCAACTTGAGTGAAATAAATCCCTCAGATGGATTTTAGTGGCGGATGGGAACGAGGCCTGAATTAGAGCGGGCCCTAAAAGTCCGACTGGGCCCATAGATTTTGTGTCTGAGTCCGAACAGAACTGGGCCATAAGTAAACCAGATATATTATTTTAATTATTATTTTTATTTCAGACCACCATTTAAGTAAACAGAGTACCTTTTCCTGTTCTTAGCTTTTGTTTAACGTCTTCCAGCTCCTTCTTGTGGCTGGTTGTCAGTGCAGGGAGAGTCAAGTGCAAATCCTCTGGGATGTGTGATTGATAAGAGCGGAGAAGACACACTGTTTGTTACAGTCTGACTGACCTCTGCTCCCTACCCACTTTCATTTCCACCGGTCAAACTATCGACTCTATTTAAAATATAATAAGTAGATCCAAACAACTTTATAATGCACATTCTCATTTGTTTTTCTCTGTGCTGTACGTACTTCAGCTTATTAAAACCACCACAGACACCCAACCAACAAGAAAATAAAACTGGCCCGACCCGGGCTGGCTCAGGTTCAGGCTTGAGCCATAAATCTAAACTCGAGCACCAACATCTGACCAGAAAGGCTTTAATTTGGTGATTCTGGGTCAAATACCTACCAACAACAATAGCTAAATGGCGAATAAGGCCACTCAATATCCTCTAAAAGATTCACTGAACCTCTGGCTAATGTGTGTGGCCTACTGCCGAGCATGACCTGGATAGTCACAGGATAACAACTGTTATCTAATCACAGCTGGATTTGGATGCATGTTTACTATGACTAAGTGATTAAAGCAGGACAAGTCAGAGGTTAATGGAGCTGTACAGTGGAAAATTGGACCCGGTCAATATTTGTTTTTTTTCTCTTTTCCCGACATCTTCACTCAATATACCATGTAAAAAACAGACTAATGATGATGGTGGTAAACCTGCAGATGTGTGGGTCACAGCTAAAAAAAAATCACACAATATTAGCAATGTCAGCAGGATAAAAGAAAAATTATGACTTTTATAATAAATGTAAAGAGAGTTTAAAAAAAAAAAAAGGGACCGTATTCTTTTCCTCGGACATTACAGATCAAACTTAATGGAAACCACTGCAGGCTGTGTGTGTGTGTGTGTGTGCGTGTGCGTGCGTGCGTGCGTGTGTGTGTGCGTGCGTGCGTGCATGTGTGTTTTTAAAGAAAGGAGCAGATGTACTTTTTTAACAGGGTGAACGTCTTTGTATTTGTGTTCATGTTTATGGTGGATTTTCTTGGAAAACGTCTCCGTTCCGTTAAAGTTTGGGAAAGAAAAGCACTGCGTGTGATTTAAACTGGGCAAGATGTACCAGCATGAAATCGACTGTAGCTGAACTTAGTTTATTTTTGATCACTCCCCGCTGGGATGAAAACCCACACAAAAAAAAAATACAAGAGAAAGAAACACTGTTATTCTGAACTGACTGAAATCTACGACACATACATGCATCGTTTGTGCTGCAAGCTAAAAAAAAGTGGCCACGTTTCAACATTCATGTCAATCTCATGTGCCGCTGTTTGTGGCCTGGTTTGAAATTCTCACTTGCTTGTTTAGCTTTAGTGTGAATTCAGCAGCAAATTTGAAAGTTAGATTGTGAAGTCAATCTGACGTCGATTTGGCTGACAGATTCGTCCTCGTCGGAAATGGAGCAACAATCGTCGTCACTGAGGAACTGATGACTGATAAACCTGACCTGTTTCAGGTTATTGGTATAAAAACAACCTAAGGTGACAGTAGTTACATCTGATGCTGTGGCTGAGTGACGATTACACCGTAAACGGCCTTATTTACTGTTAAATAAACGTGTTGTGTTGAATTGAAGTCGTCTCCTGGGAACATTATTTCGATGGAGCTGATGCTCAATGTGCAGCTGACGAGGTGAACGACACGATAAATCCTTCAAAACATGAGAACAGAAATTCATTCCTGTCGTATTAAGGTTGTCTGCTTGAACAAACAACGACGAAGTTTTGAGTTTTAATTAGCTGAAGCTAAAATCAGAAAAAAATGACCAAAAAGAAGCAAATGAAGCCTACTACTGTGTGTGACAATATGAACTGAATTGGTGGGATAAAAACATTTTGGATCATTTGAAATTCTCATTTATTGAGACACAGATGTATTACAGCAGTACAGTCTCCATAGTTTGTATGATAAATTTCAATAAAATGTAATACCTGGTTTATTCTGGGAAAAAAGTTGCCTGGAGGATTTTGTCTCTAAGAAAAGATTAAAAACTAACAATTAGTGGATATAAAAATATCCAGGCAAGCAGGAACAGTGATCTTTACCGTCTAAAGCCATGCACTAAATTACAAACTATCTCTGTTGTTGGAAGAGTTCAAAGGAACAAGAACAAGTTATTTTTTTATTTATCAGTTTCAGTGCAAGGAACTTAGAGGCACAGATTGTAAGTCGGTCATGGGTTAAGCTGTGAGGAGAGAAGAGATGAGCAGCCATCGATCAGCCGGAGTAAAAATAGCTGAAAAGTTGCGAGAGCAGAAGCTCACACACATGCATTAAGGTTTGAGCGACTGGTTCAAATGAGGAGCAGAAAGTGAAGAAGAAGAAGGAGAAGAAGGAGAAGAGAAACATGCTCAAGTATTCAGCGGCTTCAGACAGACACTGATCTTCTGTACCTGCAGCATTCAAGTGGAGAAAGAGAAGAAAGGAAATAAGAGCAGGTGAGAATGTGGAAGAAACACATTGCATTAAAAAGTAAACGCTTCGAACGAGATTCATTTAGAGATAACACAACTTTACAAGACCCTAAAACTCTACATTTTAAATAATTTGAAAAAGTTACACATTTCTGCACTTTGAGTGACCGGGTTGGAAACTGTTGTAAATTGAGCGTAAAAAAAAAAAAAAAAGTAAATAAAATGAAACCAGCCCTGCTGTGTAGTGGTGGGCGTTCATCTCATCATTTATGATTTATCGTGATAAATTTCCTATGATTTATCGTTATCATGATAAATTTCAATAATGATGCTTAAAACGAATCACACTTCTTTAAGTGACTGGTTTCCTGCAGATGGGTACTACAGAGCAGTGTTTGTGTTTGTGGGGCTGTAATTGCTGTGACACACACTCTCAGTCATTCAGTTGCCTGAAAAAGAATAAATAAACTGATGTTATTGTCTCTTTTATCATTAAGACAACAGTGTCGCCTCACTAGATGTTCTGCCAGCTGCATAGTGCGTCGTCTATTATCGCTTCCTGGGGGAAATAAATAAATAAATAAATAAATCCAACTTCAACATCAGTTTGCACTTAAGAGATTCACTCCAGCGCTTTGCTTCATGCCGTCGCTCGTTCCGACTTCATCCTAACTCACCAGCGAGGAAGCAAACCCTCCAGAGGCCGGAGTGAAGCGACATGCGCATCTCGGTGCTCTGGTTGAGTGGAAGGATGACGCCCTCCTCCAGGTAGAGCCAGTAGTCGGTGCTCACGGCGATCCCCAGCAGGCCGAGGCCGCAGACGGCGAACACGCTGCTCAGCAGCGTCAGCGCCTTCCTGCCGCACAGGCCCATGCCGCAGCCGCAGCCTCAGCAGCCGGCAGAGAGCGGAGCTGGGAGAGGGGAGGAAAGGCACAGCAGTCACACACTGATGCTCGTGTTTACCAGGACGGACACGCCGTTGTTACGTCAACCTGAGGTTGGCTTTGAAGTAACTCTTGGATTGTTGTTTGAAATAAAGGATTTAATAAATGTAAAAAGGTTCCCTCCTTGGTTGCCCTATTTGTCACATTGCTCAGGAAAACAGGGAAAAGCAAAGAAAGAAACTATTGAAACATTGGCTGAGTTACAAAAAAGATATTATTTATTCAGAGATATACTTTAAAATGTAAAGACATTATATATGTATTTATGGATGATAAAATACTGAGAATGATGTGTTGTACAAAAGTTATTGGTGTGAAACTGTGGAAAAAGTTGGATGATAATCTTCATTTATGGCGGTGACGGTGAGCTTTAAAAATCCTCAAAGTATAAAATTATGAACGCTTATACTGGTAGATGTACATATGTACCTGTATATACATGCATATTTATACATAAATGTATCTACATGAACAGTTATTGTGTTGAACAGAGGAGGCAAGTATAAGCTTTGACGTCAGCCTGTTCCGTTTTTGGTAAATTATTGGTTTATAAAATATTGTTTTGTTTTGTTTCCTTTTGTAAATTTACCAAAGTAACACAAACCTGAATCTAAAAAAACAAAATCACAAGGGCAATTTATTACTCCCTCCTGCCTTGAGCAAACAATATTAACTCTTATTTCTTAAAAAGAAAAAAATAATAGTGAGAAGCTCAATCAAAATTCCTGTTATCAAGTTTATCTGCACTACTTTATTAATTCTTATTAGTTTGATTCACAATTATAGTTGTTATTACTGTAGCAAATGGAGAAAAGGCAGCGCATACAAGAAGGGATTTGTAAAATTAAATTAAACTGAATAATACAGTACAGTACCAGAGGTCTAAGTGGGTAATCTTTATTAAAGCAGATTGTTTAATGTTTTTCTAGCCGACTAAATCATTTTGTCGCTCTCATGTAAGTCATAACACTGATTACGCTCAAACGAGAACCCGAGCTCGTCTCTTTTGGTTTTATTTTCTCAAGAAATAATGCACTCTTCCTAAAGTAAGTAAAAAAAAAAAAAATAAAAAAAAAAAAGTGCCATCATGTGAGTGTGTGTGGATCAGCTGGTGGCTTTAGTCAGCATTTTCCGGAGAGCGGAGCCAGAGCCTGGCAGGCTGGGTGAAAAGAAGTGACTTCACATAATGGGCTCCCAGTGTGCCGCCGCGACTGAGGACGCCGCGAGGCTGGGAGGGCGCAGGGGAACGTGTGAAAGGGTTTTGAATCTGGCATTTCACATCTGGCTCTCGGTGGATCAGCGTTTTGTATCACCACAGAAAACGACAGACTGGAGCTGATGTGTTTTCATATAAGTGCCATCGGAGACGTGTGAGCCGCTGCTTCGTCAAAGAGGAAAGATCAGCAGGAGAGATGAGGTGTGGAGAAGAAGGTATTTTCAGCACATTTTGAAATATGTACTTCTGGAATTATAAAAAGAAAGAAAGAAAGCTTGGAGGGTAAAGAAATCTTTGCTTACAGGGGCAGTAGCCCAGGGCTGCATTTTTTGGTTCCGTTTTTTAGTTTCTTTTTTCTCTTTTCCTTAATGAATATGTGTTTTGCAAACATTGTGTAAATAAAATTGTGTAAAAAAAAAAAAAAAAAAAAACTCAGATGAGTTGTTTGTATATTTGGGAATTTTTATTTAAAATATTTTTTTTTAAATAAATTAAATTACAGTAAATTTTTTTTTAGAACAACATGGAGCCACAGAGCATTAAAACTACCATGTATCAGTATGAACTGGTGTAAATGACTACTTGTTCATGTACGATAATTTGTATTCGTCAATTAATTCTTTCTTTGTGGATGAGGCACCAAAACTTTCTCCAGCCCAGGGAACCACATCCTGGTAAATCCGGCCCTGCATGCAGCCCATAAATTTAATCATCCAATCTATGAATGTCCAACTTGCTAAAACCTGGTTTAAAGGAAGACATCAGTTTAATTAAGTCTAAAGTGGTTTAATATAACACGTCAGAATCTTTTCACATTATACATCTAAAATCCTAAGTATAGATATATTATGTATATGATTTTATATGACAGAACAACAGAAATAGCACATATTATGAAATTCAAGGAAAATGTTGAATGGTTTTTAACAGTGAAAAGTCAAACAGCCAATACATGAACTCTTACAATCTCAGATCCACTAATGAAATCCAAGGTTACGACTCTCTGTAGAAGTCATCTGACCAGTTAATTTACTTCTCTTGTCCAATATCAGTGTAATTAAAGAACATCAGTGAACAAACAGCAGCACAGCGACTCAGGCATACAGCCGGCAGGTTGGGGAGAAAGTTGTGGAGAAGTTTAAAGCAGGACTAGGTTGTAAAACATGTTTCGTAGAGAGCTCTGTTCAATCATCATCTGAAAACTGGATGAGAGTGGCGATAGCTGGCAACCTGCCAGGATGTGGCGTCGCTCTAGGATGACAGGAAGGAAACGAACAGCATTCATCAGAAGAGGCGGCCATTATGGAGACTGGTAAATAATGGAGCAGCCAAACACAAGGTGAGGTGGGAGGATCTGTAAGTGGGACAGTTATTACTCCACTGATCTGTCTTTTATGGAAGAGTGGAAAGAATAACGACATTGCTTGAAGAACCGCATGAGACATTTTGCTTAAGGTGTATAGAGGGCAATCAGAAGGGTAGATAATAGCAGGGTTTAGATCAAAACACAGTGCTGTGATTGAAAAACCCAAAGAATCTAAGAATTTGTGGTTTGAAGATTGTTGTTCATGGACGTGCAGCCACCGATGTGGCAGAGCTTGAGATGCTTTTGCTGGATGAAAAGGTAACATTTTCTCTGTTTAGATCTGGAAAGTTGGTGAGAGACACACTAATAAAGTTGAGCCTCTAATTACAGCAAAAAATAAAAATAAAGGAGACACCTATTTGAAAAAATATTGAAAAGACGTTTTCACAGCTGTGCCCTGCCTTGTGTTGTTCCGTCACAGAATATCCTCACAAAGTACACAGGTAGAGTGAAGGTTGGATACATAATTTGTCAGGACATTGTAGGTTTAACACACAGTTGCAGAGTTACTATTGCAGGGAAGTCTGCATAAACAATACTTTCACTGTAACTGAACGCACCAGCATTAATGTCAAAGGGTTAACATTAAACAACAGCTATTTGTGGCTGCAGTACAATCACAGATCACTCACTTTCTCCAAGCAAGTGCTTTATTTAAAGCTATTTAGAATCACGATGCAACATGATGGATTTTTTTTTTCCACTCAATAAACTTTCTTGTGTGCTGCATTCGCCCCTAAAGGCAGTTTTCAGTTCAACAGCACAAAAACCTTTTCTTGCAGAAGTCTGCATAGTTCATGCCCTTCCAGATGGAAATCATCAGAAGTGCTTTTCAGGCAGTGAGCATTTATTGTTTCGAAATAAAAATGTATTCATTACTTCAGAGCAGATGTAGATTTAAAGCGTAAACTGGATTTATATACATAACAAAGATGTTGCAGTTTGGGTCTGATTGGCCTACTTTATCATCCCCAACAACATTATGACAGCATTTCGACATCAACAGACGTTAATTACGCCTTTTCAACTGCATTTACATTTTTATTTGAAAGCAACATCATCTTTTCCAAGTCCCACAATTCCTAGAAATTGGTGCGCAATACTCTAAGTACCGTACACAAGCATGAAATGATTTGTTTATGTAAAGGAAATTGAAGTCAGAAGTAACAAAGTAACAATATATGTGTGTGAAATGGGAGAAAGAATTGGTGATAAGCCCAGTAATACCAATAAATAGCTGCTCCAACAGGACTTTGTGATTGTTTCAGTGTTTTTCTGACATTTTGTGATGAATATTTAGAAATATTTGTAAGAAGTTTTACAATATTGTTGCTAACGCACCACTTATTATGTCAGTTAGGGAGTCAATGTTTTTGACCAGTTTTGAGAACATTTGCTGTAAAATCAGAAAAAAAAGTGGAAATTTGTTTTTGCGTGAATTTTACACAGTTGTGAAAAACTGGAAAGACTGATAGAGGGCAACATAAAAAGCTACGGTGGGCCAGATTTGGCCCCCGGGCCTTGAGTTTGACACCTGTGATTTAGCAGGATCAATTCAAAACCCATCTGTTGTTTGTTGGATCCACACAATCAAACTGCATATCGATATGTCTGAATCAAGTATGTCAAAGAGTTTCTTGCCATCAAATAAAACACGGCCAATTTCTTGCATCTCTTGGTGTGAAAAACGTTTATTTTGGTGTAAAAATAACCGTAACAGGTCGGGCTGTGATCCAGGCTTCACTCCACGCGCTCATGTTTTGAAAGTGAGACAAAATGAACAAAACTTAAAATGACTTTTGGAATTAAAAAGGAGTTGGCACATTAAATAAAATCAGAATTTGTATACTTGCTTTAATCACACACCCATCAGAGAGCCCACACGGCATCACAATAGTACAGCCTTCATGAATTTTAATCATCTCTGTCATTGATCTGCTTTTGTAGAAGTCTGTGTGTGCTAACTGATCTAAGCGGGGAGGAGGGAATATTATCTTTATAGAGAAATGTTTCTCATTAAATGTTCAAAGCCACCGGGATGAAAGCGTTCAGTAACATTACGAAGGCTTAGGGGGGAGAAGAAAGCCCCGTATCTTAAATAAACATTAATCTGCACTTGAGGGAGGAATAAAGGCAGAACAGCAGAATTTTTGCAACGTTTAACGATAGTCTAACACTTATGGTACTTACAGTATATCATATATAGATGTCAGTGACGTTAAATGTAGCCTTAAAGGGGTATCGCAAACATAAGCAGCAAAAGAATAAAATAAAAAACAATAACCTTACCAATGATCTTTATGCTTTCACAGTAAGTTGACACAGATCATCTCTCCTTGGAGGCCAGAGGCCATGCTGATATCGAGTCAGGCTGACGTACATCAGCCATTGCCGGAGTAAAGGGCACATCATCACTAAAAGTAGGCCAATGTCTGTCCTGTCTACTTTCTTAATGCGCACACAGCCTCTGGTCAGCCTCAATCCCAGGAGGTCCAAGCAAAAATAACACGTTATTTTTTTCAAAAACCAAAAGGTTTTGATCAGTCAGGTCAGACAGGGCAACGAGATCAGGGCTGCAGCTGACGATCGTTCTGATGATCAATCGAGTAATCGGATTTAAAAATGGCCACGTTCTGAAGAGTTTTCAATTAAAAGCTTTTTAAATACAACATTGCAATAATTTCATTTTTTTTTCCAATGACAAAATAAACATTTTATTTCCTAAAATGCACTAACATAGCGTTCCTGTAGTTTATGTTTGGATGCATAAACTAAAAAAATACCTCTGACATCAACTCAGCCCTTTCTGCTTGACTTTGCAGGAACACCGTGCAGCACTAAGCTGTGAATTATTTTTTTGATAATAAAAAGTCCATAATCGAAGATTTACTTACAAAGTTTGAAGCTAAAACAGAACCACTTGAGGAGTTTTGGTAGAGCAGAATGTTTTTCCAGTACTTTAAATAACCATGCATATTTTTACAGTTTTTGCACAGTTGCTGCTCTGAGTGTGTTGCTTTTTCATGAAATTACATTTTTTTCTTAACATTTTTGGACTCCAGTTAATGATTAATTGATTACAAGATTAGTTGACAATTGTTTTAATAATCGTTTAATCACAATCAATCCGATTGATTGTGTCAGAGCTAGATGTTGATTGGATTGCCCTTGCTGTTGGACATTGCTCATCTTTGTATACTGAATAGATAAATACACACAGACACAGCGGTGGATGCTTTGTCAGTAAAGACGTCTAAATTTTCATGATCAGGTTTAACATCTGAGTGATCCCAGCCATGCTTCCTGGATTCAAACATTTAACCGTCTAACCAGAGCTTTCAAATACGTACTGCATTGTCCAAAGTGAGAAATCACACCGCAGACATCTGGCTCCTAATTTGAATTTGTTTGTTTGTATAACTCTGTTTAAGGGGTATGTCAGTGTCATGGAGCAGATCTCCTCTGGCATGCTTGTTGACCCACTTTCTGTGGCTGTAAGAGCATGGCTGTGAGTGCAGAGCCTCTGTTGCCTCCAATGTGGACAGGCCGATCACACTGTGTGAGTTGGCTCCTGTTAGGTGACGTTGCTAGGGACGGGAGGGCAAGCCAGAGGTCAGGGGCGCCCTAATGCGCAAGAGAGAGAGAGAGAGAGAGACGATAAGGCCCTAGACTCAGCTGAGTGAAACTGGACGTCCCCATCGCTCAGATGTTAAATGAGAGCGTAACACACATGGAAAAAGGTTTGAATCTACCTGTAAATATATGATCAGGTCAAGTTAAATGCATGTCAACATCTCAACATAAACATGTCCTTGACATCAAACTTCTGAAATCACAGACCTAATGTCAGTGACCCAGAAACTTTATGCAGCCATGATCTTAGAGTCTCATAAATCACTGGAGCTACGTGGTCAAGTTCAAAGTTCAAAGGGAAATCTGGATGTTTGCATTTGAAGTGTCACACAGCTAAACTCTGCATGCCAATCATATGTTGGATGGACTTTCACTGCTGTCAATGCCCATTCTCAGCGTACCATAAGCCTGGGGGGCCACCAGGCTGAGCATTTTTAATTATTGCCTTTTTTGAGGCTTTAAAGTTGGTGTTTAGGTATTAATCTTCCAGTCTTACAATGACGCATAAATATCAGGTGATATTTTAACATTTTCTGTCAACTTTAAACATTTTTTAACTCAAAAACATGGCAGCCAGCTGGATGACTGTCCTCGCGCCCAGAGCACCAGGGTTAGCAGGGAAAAACCCTGCATTCTTGATAATTATTTAGTGACCAATATGGTAAAGCTGACAGGGATTAAGTGACACTGGGATGAAGGAAAAGAAAGTAAAGGAAATATATGTGTTAATCATTAGTCAATATCATCATTGCAATATTCAGCAATAGCGTCATAACTTCATATTTTCTTGATATTGTACAGCCCTGGTTTGTAATGTTTTGTAAAACAGCCTTTTGTGATTTTAAAACCTCTGAATGACCGATTAATCTCCTTTGTAGCATTTACACTTGTCTGCAGTATGAGTCTGATCTGACTCACATTTGCAATGAGAGTGGATTCTCATACAGGATCAGAGGCTTAATCACGTTTGGCATAACGACCCAGAAAGGCTCCATTTACCACAGACTAGTGAAGCAGTTCACTCGGTGTTCGACGGAGCTTAAGGCTGTTTGTGTTTTACCACTTGCTTGACTTTGTGATTTCTCGTCTCACTGACGGGCCCCACATTGGGTTCGTGTCAGGACAGAAGAGACCTCTGACCCTGAATCCACCATGTCTCTTAGAAAGCACACTGCGTTGTTTCCATTACAGAAGAAAATCACACGTGAATGAATTTGTTCACGCAACAAGTCATTAAAAAGACATGCCCACTTTCATCCTCCGAACCAAAAGAATTGTTTCCATTGACGTTTTGAGAAATACACTGATTCCTCGTCCTAACGGCAAATTTTAAAGAAAAATGTTTTTTGAAATAGCCGTTTTTTTATTAAGCAAATTTATTTACAGAATTTGCAATTATATAGTCAATGGACACATAATTTATGGCAGGGATCTTTTCGTTCTTCTCAACTGCCAAAAAGTCCTAGTTCTCCAAATCAGAAAATTCAGATTAAAAATTAGTAAAAGCATTTCTTTCCTGAGATATTACCGTTCTGTTAGCAGCTCAAATGTCTCCAAAAGGCTTATTGAAGTTAATATTGGTCAGTGTTCAGAGGGGCTCCAGCTCCGACTGACACAGGAAAAGTAAATTTGCCACACTGGATCACTTCCTGTACAGAGAAAGATTGGGTGTGGCAGTCTGGAAGCCGATATTTAGAAAATAACTTCATATTTCAAATACCATCTTCTTGTTCTCTTATCAAGCGTGCCTCTTTTAACCAGCTGGCCGAAGCAAATTGTTTGGACACGTCTGTGGGCAGGTACCGAGATTTAAAGGTCACTCCATGAATAAACCCATCAAGACTAATGCTGCTGATGGAAGGTTGTTAAGCAATGTGGCAATACCTTAGACTGATACTGTTAGCATTTCACTGAACAGAGTTTTCATTATTTTAATTAATGAAAATGCAGAGGAAGTTTTATGCATGTGTGTAAATACATATACAGCTCTGGAAAAAAGTAAGGCCACTTAAAATGATCAGTTTCTCTAATTTTACACTTGATGGGTATATGAGTAAAACAAACGTTTTAGTCTATGAACTGACAGCATGTCTCAGACATTTCAAACAAAAATTTAATATTTATTTGCAGAAAATGAGAAATGGTCAAAATACCTCAAAAGATGCAGTGCTTTCAGACCTCAAATAATAATAATAATAATAAAACAAGTTAATATTCATTTAGAAACAACAATACTGATGTTTAAACTACTCAGGAAGAGTTCAGAAATCAATATATGGTGAATAACTAGGAGGCTTCAATGGGGTTCAGTGCAGTGGTCTGATAAGTACGATTTTGATGAAGAAATTGTATGTAAATTAGGGAGGGTGGAAGGATGCATAGTTTTATTTTTCCTTTAGCAAATAAAACTCTGAAAATCCTTGTGAGGTTTTGTTTATCTCATTATAAAAACCTGTGTTCAGTGAAATCATCAGTGAACAAACAGGATCATGATGGATGAAGAACACAGCAGACAGGTTACCACAGGCAACTCCAGAGTTGCCTGTGGTAACTCTGGAGGAGCTGTAGAGCTCTGTTGACTGAACAACTAAAAATTGTTCCTGCTTCCAGTGTGTAAACAATTTGTTGGCTTTTATGAAGAAGTGACAAGAAGATGACTACAGTTTGAAGAAAGTCATTAAGACAGTTCCCTTTGACGTTTGCCACAAGCCGTGGAAGGGATCGGAAAAACGTCAAAGAAGATGCAAACAAATGAAATTCAATAAATTCTGCAAAGCACTCTGAACACACCCTCCCCACAGTGAATCCAGGCCTAAATCCAGGAGGGAATCTGTGGCAATCTGTGAAATGTGTTCACGCAGATTATTCCTCCAATTTAACTGAACTTGAAGTTACAAATCAGCCCAAAATCAGCTGTTGGGTTGGTGCAGCTGTTCAGAGACATCAGAAAAGACATGGGTCTGACTGCAGCCAAATGCCTTTCTACAAAGTCTTAATCCTTCACATTACATGTGTGAATCAGTGCTTCCATACAATGTGAATCTTCCAAAAAGACATTAAAGTTGGAGCTTATAATGACACAAAACGTGAAAATATTTTCGGGTTTGTACAACATGGTATGAAGCCTTTCAGGAAGAGTTTAATGGTGCTGATTCTTCAAACTGTGTTCCTTATCTCGATTAGCATCTGAAGGGATTTCACATCCCTTTCTAGTTAGTTAATGGCAGGAATACCTCATATAATCCAGATGAAACAATGCTAAAATCAAACAGTGTTTTGTTAGGTTCCTGGGCAGGCATCTGTTTTATAACACTCAGCAATATATTTATTGCGCTTGATGACTCCGCCGAAAACAAATTTCCTCTGTTTCAACTTGCATTCCATCATGTGTAGAACATGCTCCCAGTTTTCTCTTTATCTCCCGCACTAATGCTTTCTTCCATTAGAGCGTTAACAAGCCAGAATAATTTCTCAGCGGACTAATTTTGGAGACGCCTTGGCTAACCCTCGAGGGCCTGCCTTCCCAGAACCAGAGCGTACACATTGAAATTTAAGCTCCGCTGCAGGGAACGCATCTTACGACATCTCATCTGGTAGAGAACAGAGGAAGACGGTGGAGACGTGCAAGTTCAAGCTGTCAAGGCAGGGAAGGAGGTGGAAATTTATGTGTCACACCTTCACATCTTCTCAACATTAAAAAAAAATCCCTGTAATCCGTGTAAAATCCTGAGTGGGTCACATATTTGCATGTATGTAGACAGCTAATTAAATGGGGGGTCTAGGCTACGCTACAAAGCTCTATTCGTTTTCTAGACGGACTTCTGGACTCTGAGGTCATTAACAATTCGGATTTTAAGCTGTTTTCATAGTCAGGCGTTGCGAGTGCAACTATTAATGCAAATTCACTAATCAGTCGCAAAAATTTCGCGTGGACTTGCAATTTTCACCAGTCATCGCAACTTTTCCGCAAATTTGACCAATAGCCTTAACGTTCTTTGTATTTCCTTCTTTTCTGACCAGTCACTGAAACATGACTGGATCACTCTTTTGCCCTGTTTCATTTGAACTTTTCTCAGGTGCTACTGCTCTTTGGTCAGTTATAAGGATGTACCGTGATTTTCCGATTTCTAGTACTGGGCAGTCTCATGTTCAGCGACTAGCTTGAACCGAAAGGCCAAAAAAAAAAAAAAAAAAAAAAACATTGAAGTTTTCTCCCAAACAAGTATTTCATATGAAGCTGGTTAAGGAGAATACTAATGTTGTTGTTGTTACCTATTTTACATCCCTTTCTACTTAGTTAATGGCAGGAATAAATCCAATCATTAACTTCTTTAACTTCTTCCACGATCAAGTGTTGCTTACTGTGACAATTATGCATATTTACTTAATGCAAAATTATTTTCTCCACAACTGGAACAAAGTCTTTTTCATGTGAAATTAAATCAGAAGCAACAACTAGAAGAAAAAAAAAAACACAATAAATGACAGTGGCATAAAAAAGGGCGACCCAAAGCAATGGTACTAACATCCATTTGCCCGTGTTTGTTGGGAGAACAAGTCTGCCGTTTACAAGAGCTTGACATGGCCCTGTCGCCAGGCAACGCCACACACAGAAGCCTCCAAATTAGTTAAGCATGAATGGATAGATGAGCAATTCCCAAAACAAGGCTTTCTGTTTGGCAGTGCATTTTAAATGCTGGAAGATAGGATGGAGCGAAAACAGGGCAAGGAAATATTACATAAATGCGTCGCTCATGATGAATTATTAAAAAAAACAAACAACAAACACTGATTACAGGTTAGAAGATGTGCAGTCAAGAAGGACAAGAATCCTCTGGGAACATCTGGCTAAGAGTGTTGTTAGTTATTTCACTTTTTATCCATATTCTGTGTTGCACTCAATTCTTCTGGATGATTGATAAAAATTGCAAAACAAGCATGTTTATTTACAACAGTGTGTTTCAGTGCACACATATCCAACTGGCTGTTCCTTGAGACACGTGAAACACTTACATACTCAATGAGAAAGAATAAAATACTGCGCTCTATTAACCTCGCAATGCGGACATGTGAAAGCAGCTCTATGGAAACCAGACCTTCCTCTGACAAAAGAAGAATTTAAACAATGAAACAGCAAACATCTAAAGGTTTTTGCAAAAAAAAAAAAAAAAAAAAAAAATCTTGTACAAACGTTAGAGATCCACCCAATCAGAATCCTGAGGTTTATTTCCGATCTTTGGATTTTGAAAATCTGACTGGTCAAAACTGACTTTATCCAATTAGAACCATAATATAAAGAGATAAAATCAGGCCATTTTTAATACGGTAGGGGGAAAAAAACAGATACATTTCTGCATTGCATTTCATATTTCATACCAGGGTAGGTTGCCATGGTTTCTGACTATTTTCTATTTGGCATTTGCAATCCAGTATTTGTAAGGATAAATTGTAAAAAACCTGCTAAATGTGTTTATTAATGTTGACACTTATAACATTCCTTCCACACACATAGATGCTTTTTTTTTTTTTTTTTTATTATTGTTATTCATCAAATTGGCAAAGCACTTTACTAGTAATTGCAACTTACTACTCCTCTTTGGAGACATGGGAGCTTTACTGACCATTTTATTTTCCTCATGACAATCAATGCGTTGTCTCTAAAATGCCTTGCCAACATGTGTTTATGGAAACCATTCAGCTGAAGCATAAAGGCGTATTGACATACTTTGGATTTTCTTATTTGTCTACCTTGGTAGGTAAAATGCTTTATCACATTTTTCTCTCCAGATGTATTTGACATTTTGCTAGAGCTCTAAACTTCCAGCACCAGATTACTGTTCAATGTTTTCTCTCATTGTTCTTGTAAGCTGCTACAAGGACAGGCTGAGTATCTGTGTGTCTTCAGTGTTGCCGTGCACAAGTGTTGGCCAACTTTGGAGGATGAAAACATTCAGGATGCTTCGATTTCGATGCTTTTGGGTGACCTAAACCCCAGTGGGAGCAAAAAAAAAAAAAAAAGGTCAACATCGCTGCATGTGAGAGAGAGCGGTTTTGCTGCATTAACACAAACCCTAAATGTTTTGGAGATGTTCGTTTTAAACCATCTTTGGCATCGTTTATTAGCAAACACAACGGTTAGCTCAGCTAGCTAGCATTACTAAAACAGCCGACTCTGTGAACTCATTCTTGAGAAGGCAGAGCTTTACTTTTACTCCGACATTTCCAAGAAGCTAACGACGTTTCCAAACCTGCCGTGTTCATCGACAAACTGCCCGAAAGCTCACAAAGGTCAAATGGAGGACATTTCCTTGGCCCGGCGTCCACTCTGTCTCTCCCTTGAGTGAACCAAAGACTCGTCTTAGAAAGATATGCTTTTCTCTTAAACAGCTTCGCTCAATCTGTGTGAATCCCCTTACTTTGTTTTTAAACGTCTCACTGACACTAGAAATGGCTGCTTCTGAGCAGTAAACATTCATTTACTTTACACCTTACTTTACTTTTAAAACAAGCTAGCCGAGTAGGCACGATGCAAGACACGACGTACTGCAGCAGTTCACAGATTGGAAATATTTAGCATCACATACAATCAACTTTTGTGGCATTTATTTATTTATTTATTTTCGCAGAATGACATTTGTGATTCAGGAATTTGCTTCTTTTTTTTTGTTTTTGTTTTTTTCACTGATAGTTGCCCATAGCAACGTGAATCTTTTGGAGATGCCCACACCTGTGAACGATGTGATGTTAACAAGGCGCAAAGGCCGAGGTGAGGAGGACGAAAACTATTTTTAAAACGGCAAGCCAGGTAGGAGCAGTGCTGAATGACTACAGTGTGCATCTTGTGACGCAAATCGCGCAACATTTATGCAACAACTGACTAACTAAAGGAAGAAAAAAAAAGTATCTCAAGGATAAGCCAAAGCAGAACCAAAACGCCACAGTTTGCATTGATTGAATCCTCTAATCCCGGGAAAGATGGGAATAAATTCAAAAAGATTAAGCAGCCTTGAGTTAATCTGCCAGTTTAGTTTACATAGAGGCTGTTTGTTGAGTTTTCATTTCCAACAAGCAGAGTGCAAACGCTTGACTCTAAAAAAAATAACTGTTTCAATTAAATCCACTTCAAATTATGTTACGGATCCCCTAGATAATAACATGACAGGTAACATTTATTCAGCATTCCTGGAGTGAGATGAAAAATATGGCTGATAAGCGACCCGGCAACCCATCAACTCACTTACTTATCAGTGGTTTCTGATAAAGCAATGTGGAAAAAGTACTGACAGTCACTGTCCCGAGCTCAATATGTATTCACAAATGCATCATTTACTCCCAATCGAACAGCAGTCAATATGACTGATCACTGATCCGTTCACTCGGCTCATTTGTTCAAACTGAGATCACTGTCCATGGTGCTGGAACCTCCAACGCGTTAAACGACTCAGTCAGCAACACGGACTCGGAGGAAAATAAAGCGTAATAATAATAATAATAATAATAATAATAATAACAATATCTGACTTCCGTTTACATGCGAGGGTCAGATTAAATGTCGATTGCAATCTGTTCATTTCACAGCTAACTTTGTGATATATTATTCATTTTCTTTCTTGCTGTTTCTCAGTTTCCTCTCTGCTCGCGAAACCAAATCTGTTACCAACAAAACGACGAAATTATTATTAAGACTCGACGGCAAACAGAGCGACTCCTTCACGCCAGTGAAAAGAACGAAAGTGCTCCAGTGAAGTCCTCACTCAGTGAGACACAGTTGCCACAATAACCCCTCAGAGAAAGGCAGGAAAAAGTCACTTATTATTTCTGCTTTACCGTCTGCCGACTGTCAACTCGTTTTAAGAGTAAAGAGGAAGCCAAACGTTTCCTGTTGCAGCTTGGAAACAGTCAAGAAAAGCTACGTTTCCAAAGAAACGCTCGAGTAAAAGTAGTCGGAAATGATTTACCTTCGTAGAGCAGATTCGTTGGGGGGTGGAAATCAAAGAGCAACTTCTCCTTCTGCGCGTCGCGCTGTGTTTGCGGTCAGTCCGTCCACTTTATCTCGGGCTGTAACGCAACTCCGCCTGCTGCGCTGAGCTCGCGCGCAGCTTCTCTTCCCGTCCGAGGCAGAAACTGGCGGAGCGCGAGACGCGCGGCACGTGGCAGCGTACAGCTCGCGCGCTCTTTCTCTCCTCACAGGTGAGGCGCGCGGGAGGGACGCAGCGTGCAGATGATGCCGGATCTGATGATCAGCGCTGGCGGCTTCAGCGTGACAGTGTTGTGATTGTCATCGTGACATGCTAACAGCTCAGGAAAAATAGTGAACAGGAATACGACACCATCCACCTCATTGGCTTTGTCGCAATTTTATTATTTTTTTTCGTCCATCTTTCTGGCCGTGTGGTCAGAAAGCAGAGAGAGGCTGGAGTCGGGGATGCGGTCTTCCACCCAAGAAGACTCTTTTCCAGCTCCTCTGGGATATGGAGTTGCAGTTCAGGTGTCATTTGAGCTTTGAGGTGCTAATCAGCTGCTCAGCAAAAACAACACCCCGTTGTCAAGGTTACGGATCATGAGAAGTATACCCAAGTAAAAAGGAAAGAGCAAAGAAAAAGCCTTGCAGATGCATCAAACCCAAAGAGGAAGGAAGGAAGGAAGGAAGGAAGGAAGGAAGGAAGGAAGGAAGG
>VMRN01000167.1:323924-339836 GCA_010277015.1 Poeciliopsis turrubarensis | reverse complement strand
GATGGATATTAAAAGCACTAAATTGGTTCACTAGTATTTGTTGTTGCAGGTTCCTCCGTGTTTTTTGCGCTTCAGTAACATTTAGTTTCATTATATCACTTCTACACTTAATGTGTAAAAATTTACTGCAGGTATAAACATTCAACCTCAGTTCAACTAAATAAATAAAAATCGTTGTTTGGGAAATAAAAGTAAAAAAAAAAAAAATTCAAAGATGTACTGCTGTACATTTTCACCCGTCAGTCCTTTACGGTAAAGTCGTAAAGTGTGGCGAGCCAATCAAATTAAAGCCATGGCTTCCTGGGAGCATTTGGTTCAGAGCTGAGCGGGAACGACTCAGACTAACTCTCTCTAAACAAACAGGATCGCTGATTCAGCGAGTCTGACTAATCAACGCAACTGATTAGTGAATCAGGAAGCCGTCATCAGCTCGGCTCTGACGTGGCGCTTTCCGCCGCCGCTCGCTGACCTGATTGGACTGAGACCAGGCCCCGATTCCGATTCTGATTCCAGTCGGCGTCTCTTTTGCTCTGACTGAGTTATTCCTTTCGCTCTCACACATTTCAGACATGCTATATTTACCTCTGCTCTGGAAATAAAAAAAAAAACACCCTCCAGCGCTGACTCCTTCAAATGAAAACCAAGCCGTGAGCGCTGATGGTTTAGGAACATCTGGGAGCCGAGAAGCGTGTTTCTGGGTTTCAGCGTCTGATTGGTGGACGCGGATCAGGAAGCAGTTTTACTGTTCAGGATGATTCCTCTCATCCCTCAATGATTATTAGACAAATGAACAAAAACATGGAGACCGACAACTTGCAGTGTTGAGTGAATTTAGATCAACAAACATTGTTGAAACTCAAAAGTACTTGAAACAAAAAGTTTTCTACACACAAATACAAATTTATATTTTATGTGTACTTATTATATTTTATTTTTTCCCCTGTTTTTGTTTTGTATGTCGTGTTGTGCATCTTGTGGACCATGAGTCTGTTGAATAATCAATCAATCAATTAATCAATCAACCTCATCACACCACCGTGGGGGTTAAAAAATATATATATATATTTGAGTGTTTTGCAAATTTCTTAAAACCCCAAAACTCGCATCTACGTGAGTGGTGCATACTTCCCAGATGCGTCTTAATTCAGTTCTGCTTCACACTCAGTCTTGGTAATTCCTCACGTCAACATGAACGTGAATTGGACTGTGACGTCACTGCATCTGTTTCGCTTCAGGCAATATGGACGTATAATAATGAGGTTATCTATGACCACATTGTCTTTTCTCATCATTTGTAACAGTTTAGTGTTTACTTAAGTTGTGTGTGTGTGTGTGTGTGTGTGTGTGTGTGTGTGTGTGTGTGTGTGTGTGTGCGTGTGCGTGTCTGCATTGGTGCAAAAGAAAGAGCAAAAAGAATCAACATCTAGAAACTTCTAGCTGCTCAGTAAAATCCTGCAGGCTTGTCCAAAATAAACATCTTTTTTAGTCTTCCACCCAACAAACTAATCACTGATGTAATCTAAAAAAAATACTAATAATAATTGTAAATATGTTTTATTGTACACAATGTGCACTTACATTCAGCTGATAATTATTATTTACCTGTCATCCTAACTTGCATGAATTTGACCAAAAATAAGCAGGGCAGAAATAAGACCAAAACACAGTTTTCAGATTTAAAGGCAAAATGCATAACCTGCTTATGTTGATGCGTTAGAGAGCAGGACACGATAGCATAACGGTACTGAAAATGTTTTGTTTTCTACATTTAAAGGCATATGCAGATACAAATCTATGATCCTTCCTCCTTCTTTCACAATTGTTTAGCAAAGTTCATGCACTTTTTCAGAGGCACTAAATTCTGCATCATCCTAAAATATGAAAGATGAGAACAAAATACTGAATTGTGCTTTTAACATTTCATCAGTCTGCTCAACGCTGACGTTCAGGGCACAAAACCATAAAAAGTGTAAAAACCTTCCACCATCTTTTCATTACTATTATTAATTTGTCGCATACCATAATTACCAGGCTGAATCTGAGGACCATTTTTCCCACTAACAAGACGAAGGAGCATCTAAAATGGTTCAGACGTCAAGGTCAGAAGAAATTAGCGAAAAAGTTTCACTGATCAATAGAAACCGTCAGCAAGTCTCTGACTTTAGCCTGACTCTCGATTAAAACCGCTCATCTCTGAGATCAGGCCAGTCTGTGTTCAGTGAAAAGGAAGACTTGTTGGTCAAACTTCATGAAATACTGCATGTTAAATTCTTCTACGCTGAACACGGTGGTGGGAGAGTGATGGTGTGGCTCAGCAGAGTTGGCGAGGACATGAATGAATGAAAAACAGGGAAATCCCGGGAGAAAACGCTCAACCTGCAGCCAGATAGGCAAGGCAACGATTTAGGCTGTATCGTGTACAACGGTTAACACGGCCCAGTCAAAGTCCAAACATAAATATCCAGCAGAAAAACCGTGATATGTCTGGGACATTCCTCTTCAGACCACGTCCATCCAATCCGAGCAAATTTGAACCTTTTCGCAATAAAAACATGCAAAGATTTTAATCCTAGATTAAATGTGCTAAACTGGGAAAATTCAGGTTGGACACAAATGCCTACTTCACTTCCCAGACTTTTAATTTGTTGAACTTCATATATCACCACTGCGCATGATTTTTGTTTAGGTTTATTACATTGCAGCCTAATAAAAAAACGGGTTTGGGCCAAACGAAACGAAGGAATGGATATACATTCACCAACGTAATTTAAATGACATCAAAACCTGAGTGGTAATCTTAACACAAAGACACACACACACACACACACACGCACACACACAGCAGCATCAGTCTGGACCTCATTTTGCCTTTTTGTTTATTTGCATTATCATACATTAGGTACAAATGACACAATCTGTTACAAGGTTAAGTAGCTCGGACTTAAGTTAAAGGTCTCAGGCTATAACAACGGGGTGGAAAAAAAAAATAGAGAAGAAAAATAAAACGTACACCATTTGCAAAATACAAGATGTTCGCTCTCTTTTACAGTCGTTTTGTAGATACCTGCTGTAAATTATCTATATACAAGGACAGGGATGCAGTGATTATAAAATAACACGGAAGAAGGAGGCGGAAATGTGGCTCTGTGGGTTCAGATATAAGGCATCCTTGTGCTTTACCGACTCAGAAAATCGGTACCCATCATCGGCCAGGAAGGGATAATTAGAAGTTGCTGACTGAACGAAAGAAAACCCTCATTCAAATGTTATACACCCAAACATAAAATAACATATGCTCCTCTGTTGCTTCTGGTGAGCTAAAACAGTCTGAATCAGCTCTAAAACGCTACGACAGTCTAAATGGAAACTGTGAACGAAAAGGAAGAAGAATGTTGATCATCGACGCCGTTCAGGGAAATCAAGACTTTCCTGATCTGGAAATTTGTGGGGGGGGGGAGTCAAGAAAACTAACGATGAAAATGATAGATTGACGAGATTGGGGAGAAGAAGAGGATCGTTGTGACAAGGCACAGGGGCCGATACAAACGTCACCATCAGAAAACATCTTTCGACACGTCGCACGCTTGCTCCTCCGTCAAAAACGCCGTCGTTTCACGTCGCCGAGGCGTTCACCGACTCACGACTCGCGGTGGCACTCGCTCCGTGGCGGTCGCAGGGCGGTAAAGGGGATGCGAGCAGACGCGTGAGGATTACTCCAGTTTTTCTTCCTTCAAATCTAAAGGTTAATTACAGAAAATGAGGTTTTTATATTCGATAAATTGTAGAGGAGACAAAAGAAAAAAAACATTCACATTTACTGGAAGAAGCAACGAGAGAAGCGAGGAGCAAAGGAGCTTTTAAAAAAAAAAAAAGTAAATTAATCTTGGTTACTTAAGAAAAAATAGGTGCAGAATTGAATAAAAGACAAAAGGTGGGGGGGAAAAAACTGAATATGTTGCATCTTTACAAGCGGAAGGGAAGGCACAAGAGGAAAGATTGGATATGGTTACGCCCCTGAATGTCTGCGAGTTAAACTACGAGACGTCCAGACATTTGGTTAAAGGGATGAAGCTGGTCCATTTAGCCAGAACACATACAGGGCAGAGACAGTATGTACAATGAATATTTGATCTTTCACTGTAACCGACTGCAGAGGCTAAAATTAAACACTTAAGCTGATTCTCTTCCTACTGTATAGAAGAGGACCCGACCGTCCGACTCACTGGCACCGCTACTCCTACTGAAACATTTCCGCACCGATGGCGACACACTGCCATGCGTTGTGTGGTCAAGTCAGAAGCTGCTGAAGAGCGCCACCCGTTTGTCTGCATCTGTAGTCGGGTTCTGGTGTTTGTCCATGTTTGGCACGTGCAGAAGGGTCGTAGGACGCTGGGAGGCGTGAGAAAAATGTGTTTATCAGTATCAGCAATGAGTGGATCAAAAAGGGCAACAAAAAGGGGCGCCGCGCCAGAGCGGGCGCCAGACGTGGGCGCCAGACGTGGGCGGAAAAATGATTTGTAGTCGGAATTTGAAAAGGCCCGACATGTCTGCGTGCACCTCAGGAAGCACTTGGATGCATTCCCAAGGGTCAGATGTGTCAGGATTTCCAGACCAAAAACCACCAACATCATTTCTGCTTTTAGTTTCCATATCGGTGTCATCTAATTAAATATAAACACTTTTCTTACGGATCAGCCTCTAGCTATCGATATTACCTCATATTTTTGGCAAAGTCGCTGCTTTCACTTCGCTCTCCACGCTAACCGAGCAACCAAACGTCACTCTCACTTTCACCTGCTCAGAGATCTGCTCTCCAGATTTACCGTCTCAGTAATCAGCCCTAAATTTGCCGCTTCGCACCTTCTTAGTGCGACGGCGAATCAGACCGATTAGCGGGCTAAATTTGTGTCTTTTAGAGAGATTTGCAAGCACTCAACAGAGGGTCACCAAACAAATCAGATATACAGACATGGAAGATGTGAAACAAATTAGGAACAAGTCGGAACAATCACAGAAAAAATAAAATAAAAAAAATCACCCTTTCTTCCACCTCTAACAACAGTAAAAATCTGTTACTATAAGCCTGTTTTAAATATTTATTTGGGTACAACTTTTATTTAAAGAATTTCAAAAAAAGTGCATCTAAAATGATTTATCCCTGTGCCAATAAGTGAAGGGATCGTAATGTTTTCCCAATTTACTCCCACTTTATTCTGAGACACAAACCTTTCTTACTTATGTATTTCAACATTGGGCACCAGTTTATTTCTCCTGGTAACTGAGAGTTTCGATAAACTCTGGGTAAAAGTCGGCGGATGGCCCCTCGCTCCCGGAAACACAGAAAGTTCAAAAAGCACAAAACGGCAAAGGGACAAGAAGGACGAGAGCGCTTGAGTGTCGGATTAAAAGTTGGAAATTCTCCTCTTGCAGCATGCAGCACTGAGATGCCATGCACGAATATTGCTCATTAAACACGCAGGACATTCAACGACTGGGAAATGCATCCAAACAAACCTGCAGTCAACGTTGCTGGGAAGTACTTAAAACAAACAGAAAAAGTTTGACAAATAATAGTAATAAAACAAAACAAGTACAACAGAGTTTTTTGGGGTTTTTTTTCCCCCCACAGCCTGTTGAACTCATCCAGCCGATCGGCGTCAAACTCTCGTACAGATATTGGCTTTACCAACTAAGGTAACAAACAGAAATGTATGCATGGGTTGGTATAAAAAAAAAAATAAAAAAAAATGCAAGTAGTACGTATTTAAACGGGTCAAAAACTATTTACAAAGAAGGTACACACCGATTCTTTCTTAGATTAATTTAAACGCTAACTAGAGTTGAAAAATGAATGAACTTTTTTGGGTTTCATGGGAGATTTGTGCAAACTAAACTAAACTAAACCAAAGCTGAATCAAATTGATCTCGTCCTCAAGAGGATTCCTGTATAACAGCAGGGGAGTAACTACGCAAACTATTTCATCATCAGTGCCTAAAGTCGAGTTTTACGAACTGGGAGTATCACTTTCCGTTCCTAAATGTCGTAACGTTATTCATTTTTTCTAGTTGATTTATGACAGATGTGTATCAGCTGAGATTGGGATGGTGGGAAAAAAAAAAAAAGGAAGAAGAAAGAAGCTGAAATTGAATCCCACACCGTCACCGTTTACAGTAAACAAGCAGAAAACTAGAAAAAAATGACACAGGACACATTTAATAACCAGGTGCCGTTTCAACGCCTGAACCACCTGTCCTTCATATTTGGCTATAGCATCTAAACTGCCTGATACGTGCGTATTCAGATTACCTAAAAAATAATGAAATCACCAGCTACAGTGCCTTGACAAAAGTACGTGCTAACCGCAAGAACTTTTTCACATCTTTCCTGTTACAACCACAAACCCCACTGGATTTCACCCAGACTTTTTTTTTTCCTTTTTTTGGTGATACACGAGTGTGGCGAGAGCTACAGGTCTATATTCAAGCAAAATGTTGTTGGAAACTAGCACCCTGAACACACACCGTCTCCACGGCAGAGTACGGCGGTGGCACCGTCATGCTGATGCGTCTCTGTGGCTGAATATGGAAGCCGATCGGAGTCGCTAGGAAGGTGGATGAAGCGAAATACGGCACCAAAATCTCATTAAGAACCTTCGGTGAATTGGAACATTTTTCGAACCGTGTTTTCAGATTTTCAAATCACATATTTTCATCCCGACTGGTGGCTCTCACAAAAAAATCCTGCCAAAATCCGTGGAAGCTCGTGGTTGCAACGGAAGCGAAATCTGAAAAGGTTCGAGCGGCACGACTTCCTCTTGCGAGGCGCTGAGGATCTATTGACACCAGTTGAATCCACTGAGGCTTGTAAACATAGTTTGTTTTCTCGATCGCATACTGGCATAGATTAATAAAGCCTGGCACCCTTCCTCGTTTGAACGCCTCCCAGGTTACAGAGACACATCGTCCTACGGTGCATGCTCACGATTAGTAAAAAAAACAAACAAACATTGAAATAAAAATTACGTCTTATGGCGACTGAAACCAATCTAGTCTATTCGATTCATATTCTGTACTGGCGAGAAAAAAATAAAATAAAAAGATGTACAAAGTAAATATGCATGCCCTACACTCCTGCTTAGGAAGAACACCAACACATTGGGATCAACTGTGGGACTCGAGGCTCTAGTCGGATTTCGTCGACGGTTGGTTCAGGTAGGCGGCAGGGAGCAGGGATCTTCGTCAGAGACTCTACCATCATCTTCCTCCTCCTCCTCCTCCTCATTCGCTGCTGACGAGCGACGGGTGAACGAACTGAGGGTTGATGAAGGAGAAGCCTGCGAACTCGGCCTGGTCGATGTTGGCTATCACCAGCTCGTCGGGCGGCGTGAGCTGGGGTTGGGTACGCGTGAAGAACTTGTCGAAGTTCTCCGCCCCTTTGCCACACTGTAAGAAGAAAGAGAAACAGAAAGACACACAAAGCAGAGAGAGATGTTTAGACGTCGGAGGTGTCAGAGGTCAGCGAAACGGGCAAGACGGGAGAACAGCTCCTCCGAAACCGTCGATTCGGAGGAGCTCCGTGGTTGGATTGTTTTTACAAATTTACAGAAACTTGAAACGGGATTTGAATTCCCAAAACCTTTCCACATTTTCTACGCAAATTTTAAGATGTTTTGTCTCACGAAACGGACAAAATATCACCTTCATGTGCAAGTAGAAGGAAGATTCGGATTCAAGACCTCATTTATTTTTAGAAGAAACGTGTCGCGGATGAAAGAGCTTTAAGCGACTAGACGACTGAGAGCTTGCAGCACTTACACTTTCAATGTGCTGTGATCTAAACCGTTGCAGGTCTGACTGTAGAAAGAGATTTGGCTGTGTTCCTGGCTTGAAAAATTTATTATTATTATTATTAGACTTATTATTAAATGCTTATGTAAACCCAGTTAGTTAAGACTTCTTGTTGTCTGTTGGTAAAAGTGATGCAAAATAAACCAGAGGAATGTACAAGAGTGAATAAGCAGGAAAAGAGAGTCCTCCTACTCTTGAGGCTAACCTACCTTGTTGCAAACATTTTAGCGCACACACGCACACACACACACACACACACGCACACACACACACACGCAAACACACACGACCCACTGTGAACACGACTAGCATTTAAGTTTCCCTTAGGAGCAACTCCTCTGCAGTTGTCTGCTGATATCTGTAAAGCCATTTCACGGAGCTCCAACACACACACACGCACACACACACACGCACACGCACACTGACACAAACACAAGCTGCAGAATAAATTAAGAGCGGAAGGCGACTAAAAGCGCCTCTCACGACTGCATCAATTTTGACGCCCTACATAAGCATGCTTCTCGTTACTTAGAAATAAGATTTACACATCGAGACTCGACTCAACACAAAGGCACGCGGGAGAGTCTGTGGTCGAGTGGAAGAAAGTTCTCTGGTCTGTTGAGACCAAAGTGAAGCTTTACGGCCATCAGAGAAGACGATGTGTTTGGCGGACACAAACACAGTGTTTGTGTCCGCCAAACACATCCAGCTTTGGAGCTTTTGGCGGACCAACGAAAGTCAGATGGAAATGGTTTGAAGACAAAAACTCGGATGTTCTGGAATGGCCCAGTCAAAGCCCAAACATCAAAGCCATAAGGTAAAGTTGCAGCGTCCAGATCGGCCTATCCACACTGACTTTACACCTTGACTGCATCCAAAGGTTCATCTAATGTACCGACTTGAAGGGGGTGAATAGTTGTGGAGTGACTAATTTTAGGTTACATTTTTATTTCAAGTGAGGTTACTTCATAGAGATCCGATTTCACTCCAAGATTAAAGTTTTATTTTTTGCCATTTGGGTCGAAGAAGCCCGTTTTCGCCCTGCGTGTTGAGTCGTTGAGCTCCAGCGTCTCATTGTCGACGTGTTCAAGTGTCAGAAAAGGTGCGCACCGAAAATGTGCTACATAAATAAAATGACCTTTTTCCGTTTCTGAACTGGCCGGTCAACACCGAGCTTCAACAGAGCCGAAGAGGAAAACTCGAGGGCGCAGATGTGTCCAACAGGATTGTGTGTGCGTGGGAGTTTTTTGGGGTTTTTTTTTTTTTACGTTGACTGCGTCCGCTGCCACCGTCAGGTGACATTCGCCCTGAGCGAGCGCCGCCCTGTCGCGGCGGATCGACAGCAGGACCGACTGCGCCAGAAGAAAATCAAATGTGGCTCAACGTGCGCGCGATGACAAACACACATCAGCGTCGGCCCTCCCCTCCCCTCGCCGCGCGCGCGCCCACCTGGCGGCTAATCGCCAGCGTCCTTCAACTGCCGGGCCGCTCCGTCCACTTGTCGTCTTCTATCCATCACGGAACAGTCATCGCTCAAGCGAAGCAGCACACTTTTTTTTTTTTTTTAATTTGACCTCCTGCCACAATCTCCGGCACCGAAACGTCCATTTGTGTCCCCGAGCGGTCGGTTCTCTCGTGACATCTGGCGGCCGCCGCGAGGGGCCTGGGGGACGGCGGGAAACGCCGCCGCAGTGTACGCCAAGCGCATGCGGGATGAAGCTTCAGCTGCAGAACTGACAGCAGCTCGCTTCGTTTATCCCAATCTCTCGTCTTTCATATAGCCGAACACGACCCGAGATTATCGCACGGGATTTCACCCCTTGATTTTGGAGACGCCAGAAATGTGGAACTCGTGTCGCAGAATCCGCGTCGGTAGAATAAGAAAAATGCTTGTTACATTTGTTTTTCCCCAAGAAAAGCAAAAGGATGGCAAGCGAACGCCTCATTAGGCAGTGATTCAGTCAGGCCTGTGGTGGGTGAACTCTGGTCAGCATCTACACTTACCATGACACAGCGTCCTACATGAGTTTGGATGACCTACTTTCTCTCATCTTTAATCCGCCTCGCTCTCCTTACACACTCGTCCCTTCATTTAACTACATTGGAAGAACACACACAGCCACTTAGGAAGATAAATAAGTCTGTGCATTAGGTTTGTGTCGAGACACACACTTTGTCTTTACTTCCCTCTCCTTGAAGCTCGTATTATGCAAAACTCTCCTTAGACTTCTTTCTCTTAAAATCAAATTAACACAACAAACAGCAGGAGTGGTCGCATCTAATAGCAGATATGAGGAGCTGTTTTATAGTGAAAATGATCAAATATTTACTCTTAATCACCTAATTTAATGAAAGTATTAAAATATAACTGAGGCTCATGGGTTATTATTCAAGATTGAATTAGGACTTTAACTGTACCGTAAAAGTAATGCAATCTAATGTAATAATAATGTGTAATTGGAAAAGTTTCTGGGGTTTAATCAAAGTTTGCATTTATTACAGAGATTAGTTTTAACGACGTAGAAACTTCATGCAAGGAAACATTTTTATTGGTTTAGGAAGACATTGTACTTTATGAGTCAAGGATTTCGCAAACATGCATGAAAGAATCAAAGCTGCACTCCAGGTATAGGCCTTGTTTTTGATGAGGCAACATTATAACATGATGTAAAAGTTGAAGAAAAAAGTTTATTTTACATAATACTGTCAACTTAAGGTGAAAAGCAGGCGGTTGCATTCGTTTCAGTCTCACTGACTTATTTTTCTTCCAGCTGCAGCAAGTCAGGACTTCATATTATTACAAATTGCTGTGTGTCTCAGTGGATATGTGGCAGAGTATGTCATATGCACATACATTTCTTGGAACCTGGACTGATTCTTACGTTTCTTTTCTTCATTTTCTTGTTTTCATGGATTATGACTCAGCAGCTCTTGATCTGACCCACATTTTCTTTTTGTTTTTTGCATTTTGTCTTTTATTTAACGCATAAAGACGACTCCACGTTCCCCTGTTGGTGGGAATTGTGTCGGCACCCTGGCAACGAACCGGACTTTGGATACCGACGCAGCTCATTGTTGCCGATTTTTTTTTTCTTTTCCACTGCGGGAAACAGTCGCAAAGCGCCGCCATCAACTTCTGTAAATATCGACCGGCGCCAACTACGTTTGCCGTGACAGGCGTTCTACCGTCCTCTGAGGTCTTGTACATACAGATGGCCTGAGTTTTCTTTTTTTAAGACAATTCCCCAGCTGTCACAACCAAATGAAGTGTGACTGATTGAGGAGCAAAGAAAAATAAAGAAAGAAGGCACAGGAAAGAGGAGGAGGAGTTGGATGAGAGAATGGATTGCGTGAAGGGTGAGATGCTTAATGGTATCCAGCTCTCGTAATGGTTATCGCTGTTACAAGGCACAGCAGATGGATCATTCTGCAGGTTCAACCCTTTGGATCTCTGTCCAAATCTCTCTCCCTCTCAGTATTTCTGCGTACATCCAGAGCCATGCCAGCATGCACTTGTGCGGTGAACATGCAGGTTCGGATGCCTTAAATCAACCAGTACAGTGCCTTTCGAAAGGCTCGACTTCTCCACATTTTGTCACGTGGAAGCCATGAACTTCTCTGTGTTTATTTGTGGATTTTTTTTTTCTTGAGAGCCAAACAGACACACGGTTTTCAAAACCAAAAATGTGAAAGGTTTGGCGTGCATGTGCAATCTGCTCAATTTACTCCCAACAACCACACAGTAAAGTTTAGCGTGAGTCGCCTCCAGCAGTCAGAGGTAATTAGAACCTTCATGTGCAAATTTAGGGGCGCCTAACAAGTTTTCAGTGGAATCACAATTTTCTCGCGATCCAGCCGCTTGTTTACGCGTCTCCAGCGATCAGAGGCAGTTTTTGATACCACGTCTCTGGGCTGTTGTAAAGGAATATTTTGATAATCGAGTGCTCTATAGAATATCCTGCAGATTATCCAAAGAATCTCTCTCTGCCTCTCTCTCTGCGCCATTCCTACCGTTCGCTCCAAAACCGTCGCGGAGCGATTCCTACGCCCCAAAAGCCGTCGTACTCCAACCATCGCGCCGCAAAGTTCAAATCCTTTTATCATCCTCCAGACCCCGGCAAAACGCTGCACAACTCAACACCGTCCTGCTAGCGCTCCACAACAACTCCGAGGCCGGAACACGGAGCGCTACATGATAAAACATAATTTAATGAAGCTTAGAGACAGAAATTTTCCTCGAGGAATTTCAATAGTCGAGGTACTCGAATCATTTGAGGAATAATTTCAGCCCTGCACGTCTCAGAGTGAAACTTTTCTGTAACTCCACCCCCTGAGGAGTGAAGTACTCTGCAGCCGCAGGGGTTTTTTTTCCCCTTAAAATTTAAACTACAAAAATAAATGTATTTTGAAATTTGGAAAAGTTCAACACATTTGGATACTTTCTAAGGCACTGCATATATACGATCACTCTCCAATATTCCAGTCTCTACTAGCATTCGATTCCCAACACAGCACACCCAAGCAGCAAACTGATGCAGAAGCAACAGAAACCTCCTTCAGTACTTTTTAAAATCTACACAAAACGTCTTTTTCTTCAGCCAACTCACACACACACACACACACACACACACACACGCACGGACAAACAAACAGTTTTCTTCTACATACACACACAAAGCTCACAATGCATCCACTCGATGGGTAAAAACACAGTCAGGGTTCACCTTATCCGAGGAAGTGGGGCCCTTGAGGGTTGAAGAAGTGGAGAGGTGAAGTTTTAAAAATGAACACACACGGACACACACTCATCTATGAACAACTCTGACTGAAGTATTTGGTTCCTGGGTTAGTTTTTTCTTGAAGGAAACGAAGCGTACATGTATCTTCACTTTGATCAATGTTCATGAATTTGGGTCGTAAATGATTTAAAGGATGAAGTGTGGATTCAGGATTTATTACCATCAATGGATCACGTATTACAATTTCTTTTTTTGAATTTTTTGAATTTTTTTAATGATCACTAAAGTGACTATTTTGGTTGTTTCTTAAATTTTCTTTCCAGTTTTCTAAATCATCAGTGGTGAGAACCAGTTTTTATCAGTAAAAGAGGAAATAGTTGTAAGTTAATTTTATTGTGCATTATTATTATTATTTTTTTTCCAGAAGGCTACAGAAATGAAACAAACTCTATTTTAGTTTGTTGCTTTGTTGAGGAAATGTTGGACAACAAGCATTTTGGGACCAAACCCATTTAGGGATTCTTACTGTATCTCTGACGTTTGGTTTTCATTAGTGAACGTAATCTGTGCAAGAATTTCAAGTGTTCATGGTTTGGTGATAGTAGATAAAAGCTTCACTCTTTTCTGGGGATAAAAACGTAGAAATTTCCAAAGGGAAATGCCTCCACTGTGTGCGGCACAAAGATAAGGTGCATCTGTCGTGTGTGATTGTGAGTCAGTGTTGTTTGAGGAAAAGCTCTGGGAAACTCGGATAAGACTTTATAAGCTCTAATAATCAGGACAAGAACAACAACTAATGTAAAGATAAGGATTAGTTTGTGTGGATTGAATTTCCTCAATGACACAAATCTGATGGTAAGGAGAAAAACAGTTTTTTCTTGACGTACTAAAGTGTCCAACTCTGCAAGAAAGCTCGAATGAAATGTGACGTCGCGTAAAAATGAGTTTGATTCTTCACACTAAAAGTGCTCAGATTTACAGAATTTGTTGGTCAAAATGCAAAAGGGTAAAGAAGAAACCAAATATAGAAATATTACATATACGTTGTTAAATGTTGGGAGAGTCTGAATTTTTTTTGTTTTTGTTTTTGTTTATCCTAAGGTTTTATTTAGTTATTCTGCATCCAAATTCGACTCCAGCAGTATCAGAGGTCCAAGAAAGTTCTGTGTTGTTTCTGTCTGCGCTGTTTCCAAGCTTTGAAACGATCAGGTGAAATGTTTGTTGCAGTTCTCCAGATGCAATCACATACAAAAACAAAAACCCTTTTTCCACGGAGATTACATGAATATATGCAGGAAATGTCACAATTTTTTTTTTGTTTTTTTTTTTTGTCACCACTGTTATCAGAGGGTGTAAAAAGCTGTTTAATAAATGTTTATTATTTTAGAATAGGCTCAAATTGAAAACAAAAACCCTGGTAATGACATTGCCACCACTCACTGAGGCATATTAAAGTACACTTATTCTTCCCTATCATTGCAAATGTAAACATGTTGAATTTGCGAAACTTTTACTCAAACTCTTGAGATTCATGGTGACAATGAAACTGGGTTTGGAGTGAAGAGGACTCATTGTAAAATATGCTGGATAATGCAATAAATTTTTTTTTTTTTTCTACACATCTTGGTTTAGGGCTGAAACGATTAATCGGATTAATGGTGATGAATCGATTCATGAGAACATGGCCAACTAATTTAGTAATCGATTAATTGTTAGCTGGAGAATTCAGACTAAAAAAGCCCATTTGCTGGAAAAAACAGCACATTCAGAGCAGTAATTAAGCTAAAACTGCACAAAAATAATCACACACTTTGCATTTCAGATGAACAACAACAAAAAAAAAGACGCAGTCTATAAATATATTTTAGCCAAAATTCACTAAAGAAATACTATGTGGTTGCATTTTAGGCAATGAAATTTTTATTTCCTCATCATCAGGATAGTTGATGGCTAAAATACTCGTTAAATTCAGCCCTATTCTTCATCAGAACTGTGTGTTCAGTCTGGTTCAATTGAACTCTTGTAGAAAAAAATCCAGAGTTTCTTTGGACGTCAAAGTTATTTGATTTAGGTTTATGTCGGTACTTCTTTTTTTTCTGACTTTTCTACTTTACGTCAAAAAAAAAGGGAGAGATTTACTTCCACTAAAGTCATTATTTTGCAGCCGGGACAGAAGAGCAGTGAAAGTCTTAGCAGGAGGAAAACAAACGCCTTTTTGTCTGCACCTTTTGTCACGCATAAACCTGAACCGTAGAAATAATCCTCATAAGGAGAAGCGTGAGGACTTATCGTAATCTACTGCCGACCAGTGTTGGAAAACGTGGCGTTTTGCAGCCCGGGTGCGTCGGCTTACCACTTTGGGCTTGAAGGGCGGCTGTATCTCTCTGTTCTCCAGACGCTCCCAGTCGATCCGTCTGAAGAAGGCGTGTTCTCTGATGTCCCTCTCTCCTTCGGTGCCGCAGCCCAAACGCTTCGCTGGTTGTTTGTTCATCAGCTGTTTGTGCGAGGAGATAAATCAGGACAGTAAGATTTTTGAATATATTAGTGCCTGTAAGTTTAGGTGCATGGCCTTGTCTTGGTAGGTTCACAGCTGTGCCATGCTTATTCCATTTCCAGATGATTCATGGAAATGGAATAAGCATGAGATGTTCAAAGTTTGGAAAACCTGTTTATAGCCTAAGCCTGCTTCAAGCTTCTCCACAACTTTATCGTTAACCTGTCTGGTGTGTTCCTTGGACTTCATGATGCTCTTGCGCACTAATATTTTCTTACCCAGCCTTTGAGACAGTCATAGAGGAGTTGAATTTCAACTGGAATTAGATTACACACAGGTGGACTATATTTAGTCATTAGCAGTCATCAGGCAACTTCTTAAGGCAATTGGATGCACTCAGCGAAAGGGGACTCAAAACTTTTGCACACCGCACTTTTCTGAAGTGCGGTGAAGTCAAACATTTGATGAAGTCGTCCAATAGGTCAATTTGAAAAGGTGTAATTTAGAAGGTCCTGAATGTAGCATTGAACTACCAGGCTCATGTTTCGGTTTTTCCAAATCATCATATCTATATATATATATATATGTATGTATGTATTTATATACGTATATATATGTATGTATGTATTTATATACGTATATATATACATATATCTATCTCTATCTATCTATCTATATCTATATGTAGATATAGATAGATAGATAGAGATAGATAGAGATATATATATATATATAGCCATTATTTTAGACTGTGGCAGGAAACCGGAGCGCCCAGAGAGAAACCTGCAAATGTCTTTTTGATATGTCATTTATGAAGTTTAATTACAAAAT